>CM064573.1:71403335-71435835 GCA_032716605.1 Paralithodes platypus
CTCTCCCCTTTGTCACCTTCATGGCCATTGGTGACAGTTTAGATAAGGGGGATGGGATGGGTGGCTGGATATTAGGTGGGAGAGGATGGGTAAAGTGGAGTGGGGGGGGGATATGTTGTTTGGGTTGGGGTTGTAATTGGGGTGGGTGGTGGGAAGTGGCTTGGTGGGGATAATGGGTATAAGATGATGATTAACCCCTAAAGAGCGGGAAACGTTCTGCGTGTAATGTCCCGAGAGGTTTTACATTTCCCTCATTTGAAGCCCAGGGGAGACAATAATCATGTGGTGGTAACTAGCAATCTGATCTTATCTGATTCTTCCTTAACCTTTTGTTTCACAGAGCAGGACGAGTTGAAAAAGGCGAACAAATTGTGTGAAAGTGCCCACTCAGGGGGCCCTTAAAATTCCAATCTTGTCGACTTTTAGGGGTTAAATGTAAGTAAATTGGTTGAGGGAAGGGAGTATCATTGGGATGGGATGATTGGTGTGAGATGGTTATGTAGATAGGTTGGTTGGGTGAGAAGAGTTTTGTAATAAAGAGGGATGGTAGGGTTTGAGTGGGATAATGGGGCTTGAGTGAGATAGTGGGGCTTGAGTGGGATTGTGGGGCTTGAGTGAGATAGTGGGGCTTGAGTGGGATAGTGGGGCTTGAGCGGGATAGTGGGACTTGAGTGAGATAGTGGGGCTTGAGTGGGATAGTGGGGCTTGAGCGGGATAGTGGGGCTTGAGTGAGATAGTGGGGCTTGAGTGAGATAGTGGGGCTTGAGTGGGATAGTGGGGCTTGAGCGGGATAGTGGGGCTTGAGTGGGTTGGTTGATGTTTAGTAAATGGGCCAGGCTGTAGGGTGTATGGTTGGGCGAGGACTGATAAGGGGCCAATTACTGTTTGTGTCCCCCTCCTGTCACCATCAAGTCCTATTGGGTGACAGTTTGGATAAGGATGTGGGGGTGGGTGGAAATTGGGTGGGTAGGGTTTGGTGGGGTTAGGTGATAGGGATGAGTAGGATGGGTGTGGGTGTGGGTGTGGGTGGGTAGGGTGCATCTGGGTGAGGATATCGGGCTAGTGGGTGGGAGGGGAAAGACAGCTAGATACAAACTCTAGTGAATGGAGGGTAGGTAGGACACGTATCGAAATCAACGTCAATTTTGTTTACCAAAATACTCCAGTTGATAAATACAGGTACCATTAAGTATATAGCATAAAGACAAGGCTGAACTAATTATAATAAGTAATTTTTGGCAGGCTTCAATATAACTAAGTATGAACAATAAAATATAGTAATTTAAGTAAATAAATAAAATGTATAGGGATTAGAAGTGAAAAGGATACATAAGGCGTGTGTAAGGGAAAATAAATATTGATTAATCACTGGTGAATCCTATCTAGGAATCATGTCTACTTCATGATGGCTAAGTCTAGTCTCTAGAGGGTAAATATGAGCTTTGGAATAATATCACATAGTAAGTTCTGTGTGTGCTTGTGCTTTTGTTCAATTCTTCAAAATATAATATCAGCCAGTTAAAAAGTGTATGCATAATGTGTATCATTATAATTCTGGCTGTCTGAGTAACTGTATACCTTGGTGTTATTAAGATACATTTTAAAGGTGTGTATGTGTGTGTGAGTATGTGTGTGAGAGAGAGAGAGAGAGAGAGAGAGAGAGAGAGAGAGAGAGAGAGAGAGAGAGAGAGAGAGAGAGAGAGAGAGATAGAAATAGAGAAAGAGAGCGAGAGCAAGAGAGAGAGAGAGAGAGGAGAATCAGGGCACAACGACCCTTCCAGATTCCTGTCTCGCCTGGAATGTCTATTTTCTGTCATTAGACCTCGATGATGAAGGACGTGGAGAGAGAGAGAGAGAGAGAGAGAGAGAGAGTTTAAGAATTGTCACTTTTGGCTTTGGGGGAGACACTCGTTACAGACAGCTTGCCTTTTGTCTCCTTCATACACATAGGAAAACAAGAATAACAAAAAAATCCATTGTATGACGTGTGGACCATATGTGGACGAAAGGATTTATGAACGACACGACTATAAACCAGCGAAAAGCCTTTGTGTGAAGTAGACGGGGTCGTATGAATTAGTTTAAGGGGGTAGTGCTTTGTATTTGGTCTATATATTTATTTATTAATGTATTTTTTAGTTTCCTCGCTAGACCTTCATCAAACTTAGAAAAACACTCCCTAGACCCCCTCTCAAGATAAATGTTTACATTTTTCGGTAGAAAAATTTCCCGGCCGAAGGCCGGTTCCTTCTAAAATTAGAGGCTCGCTAACGCTCCTCAGGAAAATATCGACACCTAAAGGGCACGAAAGGTCTTACTATTGACAACAACAATGAGACGAAAGATCTCAAAATAGCCAAACTAACGGAACGAACGTCTTAAAACCTCAAAATTAATATGCTAAACATGAGGGAGAAAAGTGTCCAGAACACCGGCCCATCTCCCCTTAAAGGGTCCGGAGGGAGTAATATAGATTTGAAGGTTGAATTAATTTTAGTCCAGGCGAGATTAACCCCTTGAGGATTATGACGCGTTATGGCTGTTGGGTTTGGCTCTCATCTGACGATTTTATTCATCTTGGGAAGGACTTGTGGGAGTCTATGCGATGTCAATATGTCGTTTTTCTTTGAATCTATGATAGTACTGTACTATTGTATTTGAGACTTGCAAGCGTTCTTAGTGTAAATCTAATTCCGACTTCTATTTATTTAATATATATTTTTTGTCTGTATTTTGTATTACTATTTTGTTTATATTTCTTATTATATAGGTCTATCTAATCTTTTAAAAGTATATATATATATATATATATATATATTTATTCTTACATTTCTTCAACATTTTAGTTTTTCTCAATCTAGTGTGTAGGGTACTTTAACTATCAGGATAAATATTTATAATTTTATGGAGACAATGTCGGTGGCCTTGATCATAACTTCCATTATTATTTATATTCCCCCTCCCTACTATAAACCCTTAATTTCCCTGGGAGTACAGAGAGAGAGAGAGAGAGAGAGATAGAGAGAAAGAGAGAGAAAGAGAGAGAGAGAGGAAGAGGAGAGAGAGAGAGAGGAGAGAGAGAGAGAGAGAGAGAGAGAGGAGAGAGAGAGAGAGAGAGAGAGGAGAGAGAGGAGAGAAAAGAGAGGAGAGAGAGGAGAGAGAGAGAGAGAGAGAGAGAGAGAGAGATAGAGAGAAAGAGAGAGAAAGAGAGAGAGTGAGAGTGAGTTAGGGAGTATAGTTCTTTAAGAGTAGTGGGAACAAAGAGAGAAAGTTAGGGACCGAACAGTTATGCCATAGCTATGGAGAGAGAGAGAGAGAGAGAGAGAGAGAGAGAGAGAGAGAGAGAGAGAGAGAGAGAGAGAGAGAGAGAGATTGTGTCAAGTTACATAAATCAACAGATCAATAAGGATAAGTTAAATAGCTACATAAACAAATTGACAGACCTACAAACAATGTCAGCCCATCAAAAGTATGTAGATGACGGCCCCCTTGCTGTAGTCGTATAAAGTAGGCAACCTCCGGCCAGGGGGAACAACTCGGCCCATAGTCACAAATACAGGATAAAGTGTGTGTGTGTGTGTCTGTGTCTTTGTGTGTGTTATATATATATATAAGAACAATTGATTGAGGAAAAGAGGCGGAACTCTTTAAAAACAAAGAAGGGTAGCTAAAACGGGGATTGGGCTCTCGAAATATAAATCCAGTTCGGACAATGCAAAAACGGGAAGGGATCGAAAGAAATTGGGGGGTGGGGGGGGGGGGGGAAGGGTGGAGTGAATGGTAGAGGCTTTGTGATAAATAAAGGGGATCATTTAACCAACTCCGTACCAGTGCCGTTCTTGTCATTGTATGCTGGGTACTGTTAGACGATTGTATTGAGTTTAAAAAGAGCCTTGAGTAATAATAAGGCTTCGAACGATCCCAATTAACTCTTTTTACTACCACAGAAACACCGCATAACATCGTCTGAATATTGCTAGAGTAAAACTAAAAATACGTCGCAGGTATAGTAAGGGTATATACTGTATACATATAAGCAGTATAGGCGAAACATTAATGAAAGGGTAAGGGGGTGGGGGGAGGGGTGTCTATACAAACAGCTGATTGGGGAAAGGGGGGTATATCTTTAAAATGGAAGGAGGGAGGAAAATGGGAGGGGGCCTTGAAGTATCATTGATTGAGGCAAAACGGGGGCAATACAAGCAAATGGACGAGGAAAAGAAGAACATCGGGGAAAAAGGAGGAATTTAAAAGATACAATTGAGGGAAGAAATGGGAAGTAAGCGTCCATCATATATTTGATCCCAGCTGAGGGTAAATTGACTTTTCTTCATCTTAACCCTTTGAAGATCATGACAGTTTATTCTTGCTGTTAATAGACAATTGTATACAGTGTAGGAAGGATCTGTGGGAATTAAAAGGGTATAGGCTCAGTTAACCCTGACTTAAATTCGCCCTTCCTTATAAAAATGAAATCGTCTAATGATAGCGAGTTTCGGAAAAGAAGTGCGTAATTGTATCTTGAAAGGTATAGCTAATCAGCTTTTACGAAGACTTAGTAGCGAAATAGGTTGTTAAATATCAAAACTTTGGTAATAACATGATTTAGAGACAGTAGTTTCATATTCTTCCATTAGGTATCGAAAAATTAGCTGCTAAAGGATTCAATTTGCCATTAGCTTAAATATAACCCATTATAGTAACAATATTGACGACGAATTTTAGATGGTATTAAGGGGACATTTTCGCTTAGTTATTTTTCTGGTCCCCCTTCTCTCTCATGTTTAGCCTCAATAGTTTTGAGATTTTAAGACACTCGTATTAATAGTTTGGCGATATTAAATCCTGTCGCCCCATTGTTGTCAACTTCTGTCAGCTTGATGGAGGTCTAAGGAGCGAACTAACAACCTCCCCTTAATATATACACGATTGAGATAAACAAAATGCAGTTAAGAAAGGGCAAATGGAGAGGGTAAAGGGGAAGAATAAAACAATGGAGGGTCGATAGGGGACGTAATACCTTTGGAGAATTGCGTATAGGCCCCATGGGATCCTGTATTAACCCCTTCAGTACCGGCGACGTTTTTTTATCAAAGTTCAGCTACATTTAGATAAAAAGATTAATTGAGATATTCTGTAGCCTTTTAATTGATAGACGTCTTTTCTCAGCTGAATAAAATCGTCAAATAGATACCAGAATATGGTGGAAATGTCGTCACTGGTTAAGGGGAGGTTTTTAGTGTGTTTCTTAGACTCCCATCAAACTTTAAATTACACCCCCTTGACCCCCTTTCAAGATAAATTTGTACATTTTTCGGTAGAAAAATGTCCCGGCCGAAGGCCGATTCCTCTTAAATTGCAGGCTCGCTATCGCTCACCAGGAAAAAGTCGACACCTAAATGGGACGAAAGGTCTTAAAAGTGACATAAATTGGGTGAAAGTTCTTAAAATGACCAAACTAATGGGGCGAACGTCTTAAAATCTCAAAAGCAATGAGGCTAAACATGAGGGAGAAGGGGGTAAAGAAAAAATCCCTTAAGTGGAAGGGTCGATACATTGTTTTCGGGAGTTGCGTATAGGCCCCCTGGGATCATGTATTAACCCCTTTAGTATGATGATAGTACGATGTCGTTGTTCATTGTCTGCTGGCTACCGTTAGACCAGTTTTTCTCAGCTTAGGAAGGGTCGCGAGGATTAAAATGGTAGAAGAGGGATTGGAAGGAAATATAATGGTGGTAGGAGGACTGGGACATTGCGAAGGGGTTAGGTTGTTGGAGGGTGTTTGTGTGGAGGTCTGTGGAAGTGTTGTAGAGGTGGAGGTAGAAGGAATGGGATTTATTTGGAGGTGAAGAAGGGAGAAGGATGTTGGGTGAATTGGAGGTAGAGGTGGAAGTGGAAGGAGAGGGATTGATTTGGAAGTGGAGGTAGAAGTGGAAGGAGAGGGATTCATTTGGAGGTGGAGGAGGGGGAAGGATGTTGGGTAAGTTGGAGGGTGTGTGTGGAAGTCTGTTTAAGTGAGGTAGGTGGAGGTGGAAGGAAAAGGATTAATTTGGAGGTGGAGGAGAGAGTTGAGATGATGTGGAATTAGGTTGAGGTACAGAGGGGAGTAGAACATAAATATGAAAGATGCGGAGTAAGGTAGTGAAAGGGTATATTGATTTTGAAGGTACAAAGGGTAGTAGGATGTGGAGTGAGGTGGAATATATGGAAGAATGGGGAGTAAGTATAGTGGAAGGATATATTTTGAAAGCACAGAGGGAAGAAGAATCTGGAGTGAGGTAGTGGAAGGGTATATTTTGAAGTTAGAGGGGATTAGATGAAACATATGGAAGTGTGTAGAGTAAGATAGTAGAATATTATGAGTGAATGTGGAGTAAGATAGTGGAATATATGGAATAATGTGGAGTAAGGATAGTGGAAGGATATATTTTGAAGTCTCTGGTAGGAGGAACAGTAGCAGTAGTCTGGGCCACCACCGCCACTAACTGCCTCGGGCGTACGACCCAATCAGAGGTCAATTTAACTCGTTACCATTTTGTTAGGGAGACCAGGGAGGCGAGCGGGTGGGTTTGAGAGAGAGAGAGAGAGAGAGAGAGAGAGAGAGAGAGAGAGAGAGAGAGAGAGAGAGAGAGAGAGAGAGAGAGACCGGTATATATATATATATATATATATATATATATATATATATATATATATATATATATATATATAATATATATATATATATATACAGTATATATATATTTTTTGTCTTTGTTATTTTTTCTATATTCCAATTACTCCCTCTCGGGCATAGGCTGAGAGCCTGCACACTCTACCGCTGAACACGGTGAGGCCCGTGAGGTCTTTTTCCAGTCTAGGGAGTGAGATATAATATATATATATATATATATATGTATACTATATATATATATATATATATATATATATATATGTATACTATATATATATATATTTACCCATTTCCACTCTATCACCAATGCCTTCGCCTTGAAATGTACAAAAAGGTGTCTTACCTAGCTTATTTTAGTTCCCTTATATTGTATCCTATTCTTCCTCTCTAAACTCAACCCAACTGCTCACCAATGCGGCCCTCTGCCACAGCCATCTCAAAATTTAGTTATCTCACCCTTGTCCTCTGTAACGGGGAGAACCTTGTACCCCTAACGCGTTTGTCACACACAGTATTTGTTTCAACAAGTCCTTGCGCCTTCCTTGGCTGATTTTACCAAGTTCTGGGTCGAGACCAAATACGGGGGATCTGGCTAAAGAACATCATTTAATGGTAACCAGAATAAGATTAAAAATATACATATATACAAGATGTTCCAGTAAAAGGTTTCTGTTCATAGATAGAAAACGTAAACTTGTAGAAACGTTTTGGACACATGGTCATATTAAAGTCTGGAAGGGTCGGGATGCCAATGTGACCGTCCCATTATACACTGGAGTGCAGACCTGAGAAGAGAGAGGAGAGCTAGCACCTCATCCATGTTGTCTATGTTTAAGGGAGGTATAGGGTATTTGTGGACCCCCTTTTCCCTCATGTTTAGACCCATTAGTTATGAGATTTTAAGACGGTCGCCCCATTAGTTTGGCGATTTTACGACCTTTCGCCCTATTTATTTGTCAATGTTAAGACCTTTCGTGCCACTTAGGTGTCGATTTTTTCCTGACGAGTGATAGCGAGCCTGTAATTTAGGAGGAACCGGCCTTTGGCCGGAAATTTTTTCTAACGAAAAATGTACAAAATTATCTTGAAGGGAGGTCTTGGGGATGTATTGTATTGTTATTTTGTTTAGCTTGAAGGAGATATAGTGAGCAAATTAAATAGATAAATAAACAAATAAATACTAAATATATAGGCTAATAAGTAAACCGTACGCCTCCCCAGTAAACCGTACGCCTCCCCAGGTCCCCCCATCTGCTTCCTAATGTCACCGTCGCCGGCCCTCAATTTGTCTCTTAACCTTCCCCTCCATTGTTCATCTTCTCTGCGGGGTCAGGTCTTTTCGCGCACACATTACTTCGTCTATATTTCGAGCTGATTCATTAGTATTTAGCGTGACCTTACCTAACCTAGCCTAGCTTTGACATGGCCAAGTTTATCCTAACTTTAGCTTACCCTCTCCTGTGCTAAATTTAAGGGGGGATGGTTAACTTTTTGGGCGATTTTTGCATGTATTCATTAGTTTTCTAGTTTCCTCCCTAGACCTCCATCAAATTAAAACAAAAAAAACATCCATTAGATCCCCCTTCTAGATTAATTTGTACAGTTTTCGGTAGAAAAATTTCCCGGCCGAAGGCCGGTTCTTCCAACATTACAGGCTCACTATCGTTCGCCAGGGAAAAAAAATCGACACCTACTGTAAATAGCACGAAAGGTCTAAATATTGACGACGAAGTGGGGCGAATGGTCTTAAATCGACTAACTAATGGGGCAAACATCTTAACATCTGCAAACTAATGGGGCTAAACATGAGGGAGAAAGTGGTCCAGAAAACCGGCCCATGTCCCCTTAAACGTATGGTATCTTTAACTGTCCTATCTTATCCTTAACTTAACATAATCTAACCTATCCTAGCTTTAACCTAACAGCGCTAACTTAACCTAACCTATCTTAACCCTTTCCTAACTTAACGTTAAACCTAAGCTATCTTTAACTTGCCTATCCTGTCCTTAATATAACATGATTTAGCCTATCCTAGCCCTAAGCTATCTATCTTTGCATGACCTACCTTAACCTTAACTTAAACTTTTAGTTTAGATACTTCAACTTCTGCAGTTGTCTTTGAGTTAGCTGTGGGCAAAAAAACTAATGTTGGAGAAGTAATTAAAACATTGAGAGAACTCTATTTCTGATTGTTAATTGGCAACCCCTGCGTCCACACGTGAGTGAAAGGGTTCAACCTCGTTTTTGTTTTGTATCTTATCCTTTCTTGATTAACTTCATATAAACAAGTTCAAAATGCAGACAAGCAATTTGGGAGTAGGCGAAATGACACTTTGGCGAAATGAATGATAACCTCCCCCCCCCCCCACATGGTCTTGTCTCCCGGGGGTGTTTAGGGGACCAGGGGAGAGGGGAGGGGGGAGAGGAGGAGAGGAGACTGAACCCACCCCAACCCCTTGGGAGAGTCTGACTCGAGGCCCACAGGGAGCTATACCTTGTTCCAAATTGGTAGGCCAGAAATCGTAACTCTTAACCTCTATAACTCAAAATAAATCAATAAATCAATCAATCAATAAATAAAAAGGGCTTGAACAAATGGGCTGTACATTTCTACACCTATTCCCTGCCTGACCCTTCCCAAGTAGTGTAAATATTAGCTCGATTACTCTGGTCGTTTGTGAGTTACAGAGGTTAATGTTCAAGAGTTTTGGCCTACATATTTTGAACAGGGTATATAGCCAGGGTCAAAAAGGCAAAATAATACAAAGCCCAACATGGGTTAAGGGGATATATATTTTTGTTTTCTGGACCCTCTTCTCACTCATGTTTAGCCCCAGTAGTTTTGAAAATTTAAAACGTTCGCCTCATTACTTTGGCGAATTTAAGACCTATCGCCTGGAAATCTACCAGGCACATACTTTTTGTTCTTAGTTTGTCCTTAGACCTTTATCAAGATTTAAAAAACACCCTATATAAGATAATTTAATATCTCAAAAGTAATGGGGCTGAACATGAGGGAGTAGGGAGTTTTCTATCTTGATAAGGTTGTTTAGTATATATATATATATATATATATATATATATATATATATATATATATACAAACCATTGTGTTTAGTACATTTAGTACACCCTATATAGAGCTTGGAGCCAGCTTAACAGTATTCATGTGTATAGAGCGGGGGACTCTATACGGATAAATGGAATATAACGCTCTCTTTCCGGTTCAACTTCCGTTTTTCCTCGCCACTTTTATTTCATCGCGACACACGGTTTACGGTTTTTAAGCCAGCAGTTTTTATTTTATTTAATATATATTTGTTTTCCTCGACTAGTCACTTCGCCCACATTGCATTAAGGAACACCCCGTTCTTAACATTAATCCTCCATTACAAGCCCCAATGCAATTAAATAAATTAATGAATTCATATGATCATCCCGGTATTCGAACTCGGGACACCACACCCAAAGCATAAGCATATAAACCATTACACCACCAACACAGTTAGATTCGACCAGGCCTATCATGATTTAATCAAATATAAGCTATCCTTAACTTAAATTATGCCAGCAAAACAGGTAAATTTAACTTTAAGATAATCTAACGTTGTCTAAATTAACTTTAAGCTAACCTGCGCTAATGTAAAATCTATTTTAACATAATTTATTTTGTAACCAAAGTTAACCTACTTTTAACTTAAATTGACTTAAACGAACTTAACATTGTCTAATTTGAATGTATCTAAACGATGTTAAGTTTTTTTTTAACCTAACCAAATTTAACATACCATCTATCTGTATATTCTGGCACACACCCCATTATTTTTCTTTTTTAGAGTGGCCGACTCGAGACAGAGCCATAGTCTGAATTTAACTAGTCCAGTCTAAAATAATGTAACGAGGTCTGGGTGCCTTTAAAGTGTGGATCATAGAAGTGGAATGTGGGGGAAAAGACTTGTTGGCGAATGGACTTATGTGTGAAATAACTCTTGTAGCTCTCACACACACACACACACACACACACACACACACACACACACACACACACACACACACACACACACACACACACACACACACACACACACACACACACACACATACCCACACCCACACAATTACAAAGACAAACACAAACTACCATATTACCACGTCTCACACACACACACACACACACACACACACACACACACACACACACACACACACACACACACACACACACACACACACACACACACACACACACACACACACACACACACACACCATCCCTGTTATTCACACCTCCACATTTCAACTATTGCAGGATTTTAGGCTATGGTTGATCTAATCGTGCATGACTGTTTTGACCTTTAGTGTTTTGACCTCCCTTGGTATATTGAGCCGAGTGCCATTATATTGTTGGAGTGATAGAGAGATTGGTGGAGGTGGAAACGAAATGAACACTCGGAATTGATAGATAAGTGTATTAAATGTAGGTAAGCGAATGTGTGTGTGTTCAGTTATGTGTGTTTTATGTGTGTGTGTGTGTGTGTGTGTGTGTGTGTGTGTGTGTGTGTGTGTGTGTGATAGAGAGCCTGAAGGGAGGGATTGGTGTGAAGGTGGAAACGAAATGAACATTCGGAATTGATAGAGAAATGTATTTAATGTAGGTTAACGAGAGTGAGAGTGAGTCAGTGTGTGTAGGCTATGTGTGTGAAACCAGGAGCAGTAGATTACATTGGAAGAGGGGGTCGTGTCAAGTGAAGGTACAGACCAAGTTTAGTTAAAATCCCACCCACTCCGAGTAAAATAATGGTAAGAGTAAGAAAATCGGTGAGAGGAAGGGAGACGAGAGGACTACAGTAGGAGAGGTTTGAAAAAGTAATAGGGTAACAGCTTAATAGAAGAGTAAGATTAAGAATAAGAATAAGAGGAGTAGAGAAGAAGAATCAACTCAAGGGAAAGAAAGGTAGGTCGCTAATGTATAGGTAAGAGGGATAAGAATTGGATAAGTGTTATCAAAGTTAGGAAGGATAACACGTAACTATAAACATAAGAGGAGCAGAGAGGAATTATCAAGGTTATGAAGGATGGAAGGATATTACGTTAATATAAAAGTGTGTGTGTGTTTGTGTGTGTGTATATGTGTGTGTGTGTGTGTGTGTGTGTGTGTGGGGGTGGGTGGGGGGTGGAGGGGGGGGGGGGGGGGGGGGGGGGGAGTAATGATCAGGGTTAGGAAGGTTAAATAAAGGGTCCTCACGCTTGGCTAGCCTCTACTGTTGCCTCGTCAGAGTAAAACAGGCGGAAGATTCCCTCACTCTCCAATTGCCTTGTTGGCGGCGGGGGAGAGGGAGGGAGGGAGAGAGAGAGAGAGAGAGAGAGAGAGAGAGAGAGTATGTAATGTATAATATTGTCTGTCAAGTTCGCTCATTTCACTTGCATCATGTCGATTGTCTTATAGGAGAAGTGTTGTCGTTAGGTAGACGTTTATACACATTTACATTACTCACAGCCGATACAGCACCTAAGCCACTCCATACGGCAGGGATTATTGAGGAATCTTGGACGACGAGTTATGTTGTTTATTTCATCATGTGATAAATTAAAAGTGATCATCATCGGGGAACATATATTTGACCACTTGTGAGTTTCAGGCTATGAGGAAGTTGGAGTTTGTTTTATGTCGATATTTAGCAAAATTATGAGCTTTGATATGGTTGTATGGCTTATGTAAATACATTAAACCAAATGAATCCTACTTTTTATGCACCAAAGACCTATATCATTATTGCCTTTCTGTTTTATATTGATGTTTACAGATCCAACTTCCTTATAGCCTGACACTCGCAGGGGGTCAATTATACAATAGCGTTAATTGATAAAGTGATCTTATTCCCCCCTATCGAGAATGTCCGCTTGTCATCTGTAGAACTATCTCACTTAACTCACTCTCTCTCATTCACTCTCACTCTCTCTCTCTCTCTCTCACTCACTCACTCACTCACTCACTCACTCACTCACTCACTCACTCACTCACTCACTCACTCACTCACTCACTCACTCACTCACTCACTCACTCACTCACTCACTCACTCACTCACTCACTCACTCTCTCTCTATATATATATACAGTATATAATGTAACGTACTAGTACTATTAAGTATTTTATGTGAACCCCTTTATTTCCCCCCTCTTGTTATCCCCCTCTCTTGTGTACTCCTTATATCCCCCTCCCCATCTTTTGAACCCCTTTTTTCCACCCCTTTATTTCCTCCCCTCTTCCCCCCCTCTTTATTTTCCCCTTTACTTCTCCCCCTCTTTTCCACCTTTATTTCGTCTCCTCTTTTCCCCCCCTTTATTTTTCTCTTTATTTCTCCTTTATTGACCCCCTATTTTCCACCTTTTTATTCCCCCCCTCTTTTCCACCCCTTTATTTTCCCCTTTATTTCCTCCCCCCTCTTTCCCTACCATTACCTTCCATTTACCGCTAAGCTTGCCCCAATCCCCCTCTTCGCTCTCTCTCCCCTTCCTCTCTTTTATCACGGCTCTCTCTGTCTCCTCTTTCGTAAATCTGCTCTCGGTTGGGTTTTGCTCTCTCTTCTCGTTTATTTGATCTCTCTGTTATCACCTCTCTCTCCCTCTTTCTCTCTCTCTCTCTCTCTCTCTCTCTCTCTCTCTCTCTCTCTCTCTCTCTCTTTATATATATATAATATATATATATATATATATATATATATATAGATGGATAGATAGATAGATAGATAGATAGACAGATATATCAATAGATAGATTTACTATTTCTCTTGATTCCCTCCTTCCATAAAAACCCGTTCCTGTACCTCTCTCTCTCTCTCTCTCTCTCTCTCTCTCTCTCTCTCTCTCTCTCTCTCTCTCTCTCTCTCTCTCTCTCTCTCTCTCTCAAAGAGTGGAATAGTTTACCAAGGGAGGTGGGCGACAGTAATTCAATTGATACGTTTAAGAAAAGACTGGACGATCATCTGATGAAGATTGGATTAATAGGAATGAACCAGTAGGTAAGTGTAAATTAATAGGAATGAACCAGTAGGTAAGTGTAAATTAATAGGAATGAACCAGTAGGTAAGTGTAAATTTCCTTTCAAACTAAATTTCCTTTCTATACTCTATAAAAACAAACTTTCCTTGTGGGCATTTCCTGGCCCATAAGGTTACACTTCATCCTATCTTCCGATACGGGTTTATAGCCAGAGGGAGCGGAAGAGACCTTTCTACATTGCTATCCTATTCTTCTACTATAAACTGTCCCTGTCTAGTAGTATTAAGGCCGGACCACCTAGTAGGGACTGCAAGGTCTGTGTGGTCTGAATATCTATGTAACTCTGTGTAACTCTCTCTCTCACACACACACACACACACACACACACACACACACACACACACACACACACACACACTATCTTACTCTCTCTCTCTCTCTCTCTCTTCTATATCTTCCCTCAGAGTATAGGTCCTGAATAAGGCCATGACTCTCTCTCTCTCTCTCTCTCTTCTATATCTTCCCTCAGAGTATAGGTCCTGAATAAGGCCATGATGAATTTAAACCCACTCACCTCAGTATCACTCTCTCTCTCTCTCTCTCTCTCTCTCTCTCTCTCTCTCTCTCTCTAGTTCATTAACTCGGGGAAATGGAATAAAATTAAACATCAGGAGGGCGAATCTCGGATGTCACAAAGCACTTCTTCACCTACAGTGCGGTCATCGAGTGGAACAAAATGCCAGAGAAAGTGGTATATACAATGTAAGACATTTGACACATTCAAAAAAAGGGTTTAGACATTCATTTTGAGGAGGTGGGAATAATATAGGTTAAAAAAAAAAAAAAAAAAAAAAAAAAAAAAAAAAAAAAAGTTAAGCATCAGTAGTATATAATATCTCTCAACTTCATTCATTACTATAAATTTCCCAGTAGAAGTTTTTCTCATTCTGCTGGGGACTTCTTTCCCCAACTTAATTCCATGCCAACCAACGGTCGGAGGGAGAGGTGGGCGGGCGGGAAGAGAGCCTTCTGTGTTGCTATCCTTGCCTTCCACTTAGTAGCAAATTCTAGTTTAGTATTAATTCCGGACTACCTAGTAGGGACCACAAGGTGTGTGTAGTCCGTGTATATATGTAACTCTATGCAATTCTCTCTCTCTTCTCCATCATCCCCCTGGGTAAAGGCTCTCTGAATAACGCCATGATGAATTTAAACCCACCCCACCTCTCTCCCCCTTCCTTCTACAATTCAATTTGGAGCCGACCTATTTTCCAGTTTAGTAAATTACATTGATACGGACATGCTTATTGAATACAAAGTGGTCACCGGACGACCATTCTCAGCGCGCGCCATTACACACGTTCGGGTCCCGGGGAGCTCTGACTTCGGCTTGGCTACGAGGCGGACATTTTGGGGCTTTGGAGGGTTTTTGGTTGTGAGTGTAGCCTATTTATATTATTTATTATATTTGTTATTTATTTATATTGATTTCATTGGGAGGTGTTTGGGAGTGTATTTATGTATTTTTTGTTATTCCGTTGTTTTTTGTAATACGAGTTGAAAATGTTGACGTTGAAGTGTTTCTGGTTGTGAGTTTATTTGTATGGTACCGGTATGTCTTGTTATGCTTCTGACTTCGGCTTGGCGTACGAGTCGGTAATTTGAGGGTTTTTGTTGTGAGTTTATTTTATATATTTTGTTTTTGTTATTCAGTTTATATATACTGTATATACTTATATATTAATGGGTCAAATTTATTAAAACAAAGTCTCGAATTTTGTGTATGCATGTATGGAGTAAATCAGAAGAGACACGGCAAGTCTGGTTCGAGTGTGTATGCATGTATGGAGAACATCGGAAGAGAAGTTGAAAGTCGGGTCCGGGTGGTGCTGCAAGGATTCGGACGAGTTGTATTGTAGTGGCGGCGGTAGCGAGGTTGGGACACAAGCAGATGGTTGGGAGCCGGGGGGGAGGGGGAGGGGGGGAGGGGAGAGAGCTAGAACGGATGGGGAGGTAATTTGGGGAAGGAAGGGTGAGGAAGAGGGTGGGGTAGGAGGAGGGAAAAGAGTGGATGGGGTCCGGGGGTAGGAGGATGGAGGCCGGGGAAGGGGAGGGAGGAACTAGAACGGATGGGGAGGTAATTTGGGGAAGGAAGGGTGAGGAAGAGGGTGGGGTAGGAGGAGGGGAGAGAGTGGATGGGGGCCGGGGGTAGGAGGATGGAGGCCGGGGAAGGGGAGGGAGGAACTAGAACGGGAGGTAATTTGGGGAAGGAAGGGTGGGGGAGGGGGTATGAGAGAGGGGAGAGATGGAACGGATGGGGAGGTATATTGGGGACGAAAGGGTGAGGAAGGGAATGAGAGAGGGGAGAAGATGGAACGGAGGGGGAGGTCATTTGTGGAAGA
Organism: Paralithodes platypus; assembly: GCA_032716605.1. Lineage (NCBI taxonomy): Eukaryota > Metazoa > Arthropoda > Malacostraca > Decapoda > Lithodidae > Paralithodes > Paralithodes platypus. The sequence continues at coordinate 71,419,411 of CM064573.1, forward strand.
GAGTGGGAGAGGGGGAGGGAAGATGGGGAGGTAATTTGGGAAAGGAAGGGTGAGGAAGAGGGTGGGGTAAAAGAAGAAGGGAAGGGGGAAAGGCGCTAAAGAATGGGGAGGAAATTTGGGGAAGGAAGGGTGGGGAAGAGAAAAGGGTGGGCGTGGGAGGGAATAGAAAGAGATGGGGAGGAGGATGGAGAGGGGAGTGAAATAAGAAAGAGCTAAAATGGGGAGATAATTCACGGAAGGGTTTGGTGGGGCATAAATGGGAGAGAAGAGGGGTTGAATGGGGAAGGAGGAGGGAATTTGGGAAGGGGAGACTAGACTGGGGAGGTAGTTTGGGGAAGGGTGGGGAGGGAAGAGAGAGAAGGATATTGGAGGGGAGGTAAAGGAAGATAACACCTTTAGGGGAGGAGGTTGGGGAGGGAGTGGTGTGGAAGGGGAGAAGATGGAGGCATGGGAGAGTCAGAGGAGGGAACAGGTGGAATAGTAGTTAGGAGGGGGAGGCGATAATCGGGAAGGAAGGAAGGAAGGAAGGGGAACTAATTGAGAAGGGTTGGAAGGGGAGGGAGAGATGGATGGGAAAGAGAAGGAAGGGGGAAGGAATTGAGATGGGTTGGAAGGGAGGGTGAGATGGAAGGAAGGCATGGGGAACACATTGAAAAGGGTTGCAAGGAGAGGGGGAGATGGATAGGGAAGGATGGAAGGAAGGGTAACCAATTGAGAAGTGTTAAAAGGGGAGAGGGAAGAGAAGGGAAAGGGGGTCATCTTTGGAAGAACAGGTGGGAAAGGGTTTAGAGAGATAGTGAATAGGAAGAGAATGTAGGAAGATGATACGATTATATTTGTGTGTGTGTGTGTGTGTGTGAGAGAGAGAGAGAGAGAGAGAGAGAGAGAGAGAGAGAGAGTGAGTTATGATCCTTTTTATCACACTCTTCTTCCTCTAAGCTACTTTTCATTTGACCTATCCACTAACCTTCTCTCTCTCTTTTGTGTTTATATTATAACATTTCATTAGCTCTTATTTTCTTTTCCTTTTGTCTCCTTCCTCATCCAATTATTTTGTGTTTTGTATTATCCTACTTATTTCCTTCTCGAATATAGCACTATTCCCATAAATATTTTCAGCCAATTTGATCTCATTGTGTCGTATTTTGTTCTTGCCTTCTTCATCTCTTCTTTTCTTACCCCTATTCTCCTTTCCTTATCCTTCATCTTTAGACATTTCTTATTTAGTCTGCTTTCTCTCTTTTATGTTCGTTTTCTTTCTATTAGTAGCTATATTTCTTCATCGATTCATCCACCGTAAACCTCTTCTTATGATTGATCCTCTTCATGTCGTAATCTGCATTATCTTAATCTTCCCTCTTTACCCGCGACTCTTCCTCCTGCCTCCCTCACTCCTCCTTCACCACGCCTCCCTCACCGACTCCTACTCCATCCTACTGCCTCCTTCACCACTCCTCCTCCTGCCTCCCTCACTCCTCCTTCACCACCTCTCCCTTACCAACTCCTACTCCATCCTTCTGCCTCCTTCACCACTCCTCCTCCTGCCTCCCTCACTCCTCCCTGCCCTACCAGCCCCCTTTTCCACCGCCCCTTCAGAGCCCATCCCCGGTCATTATTCCCAGCACCGGAAAATAGCCCTCCGCGATAAAAAGAAGCGCGAGAGAGGGGCCCCAAAATAACAGTAACACGGCCCGAAATTTTGTAATCCTCCAGTGATTCATGACTGTACTGGGGGGCGCTGAGGGGGGGGGCGTAAAAGGGGGGAAGGGCATGTAGGAAGAGGGGGGATAGGAGGGGGGAAAGGCATTTAGGAAGGGGGGATTGGGGGGAAGGGAATGCACCTTCAGAGGGCCATTTGGAAGTAGCTGAAATTGTCAAGTGAACAAATGCCTCCCACTAGGGCTCTCACAGGCTAGCGGTCGGGGGCGGGCGATACGGACCATTCCCAGCCATTCCCGGCGATTCCCAGTCACCTAGCTCCGGTTCCCAGTTATGATTATACCGGACGGATCGTAAAGAGTTCCGTGCGCTCTCGTCCGGACTAATTCCCCGGCCCTCCTTTCCCGTACGGCCAACCGGGAGATGATCCGGATAGGCTACGAAACCACCACACACCGGCCCGCGAGACGAAGCATTGTGAAACGGGGCGAACTACTGCGGGGGAAAGGCTCGGCGACAGGGTTGTGTAAATGAATTAGCATAATGGAGCAATATTGTGCTGGGTAATAAGTTGCCGCTGTTTACACGACCCCGTCAAATTGAGCAAGCTGATGATTGCACCTTGCACCTCCTCCCTCCCTCCCTCCCTCCCTCCCTTTCTCCCCCTTGATAAAACGGTGGTGGTGTTGTACCCCCTCCCATCCTATACTACCCCCTTCCCCCCCCCCCCCCCCTCCTTGCATGCCCTCCTCCCCCTCCCATTCTATACTATCCCTTCCCTCCCCTCCCTGTGCACCCTCCTCCTCCTTATTGCCTATTCTTTCTCCTATATCTACCTCTCCCCTTCCCTCCCATCTCCCTCACATTGCTTACCCCTCTACCTTATTATATCCCCTTCCCTTCCCTCCCTGTGTACCCCTCTTTCCCTTATTGCCTAGTCTTTGTCCTGTTTCTACCTCTCCCCTTCCCTCCCCTCTTCCCCTTATTGCCTACCCCTACCATCCTATACCATCCCTTTTCCCTCTCATTCTTGTATTCCCCTCTCCCCTTCATTACCTACCCCTCCCACCCTATTCTATCACTTCCACTTCCCTCCCTATGTACCCCTCTCCCCCATATTGCCTACCCCTCCCACCCTATTCTATCACTTCCCCTCCCCTCCCTACGTACCCCTCTCCCCCATATTGCCTACCTCCCACCCTATTCTATCCCTTCCCCTCCCCTCCCGGCGTATCCCTCTCCCTCGTATTACCTACTCTTCCTCCTATTTCGTCCCCTCTCATTGTCTCCTTATCAACTATACTCCTACTTGTATCTCCCTGATCACTCTCACCCTCCTCTCCTTAACCCTTAGAAGATATGACTACGCATTTCTTTGCTGTTATATGGCTAGACGATTTTATTCAGATTTGGTAGGGTATATGGGAGTCAGAGGGTTAATTGATCGCATTTCTTTGCGGTTGTCTGGCTAATATTAGACGATTTTATTCAGATTTGGTAGGGTATATAGGAGTCAGAGGATTAATTGAGATAGTATTTACCTCATAATTCACACCGATCTTTCCTAAATTGTATGAAATCGTCTAATGATAGCCAGAATAACCTGTGAAAATGCGTCATAATCTTCAAAGGGGTAGGCATAATTATCCTCCCTTCCCCCCATTTTATTCTCTCTCTCTCTCTCTCTCTCTCTCTCTCTCTCTCTCTCTCTCTCTCTCTCTCTCTCTCTCTCTCTCTCTCTTACCCTATCTCTACCACCCTGCCCACCCTTCCCTTATCTTTACCACCCTGCCTCCCTCCCTTCCCCTACATCTACCACTCCTCATTGGAGACTCCATCTTACGAGGACAACTTGAAGAGTTCTGTGGAAGAGTCCCAAACCACAGAAAGCGTTTTTGCATACCGGGTGCAGGTTTGGACGACATCACAGCAGCCTTCGACGATGTCACCATCAACGCTGACGAGAACACCCTGTTCGTGATTCACGCAGGGTCGAACGATGTAATGCGCACCAGATCAGAGGAACTAATGGAAAAATACCGTAAGGCAATCCAGCGTTACAAGAGTAAGTCATGTAACATAATCATTTCAGGCATTCTTCCCAAGATCGATGCAGAGACCGGTTTCTACGATAAGGCGTTCAGTACTAATAACAGACTTAAATCCCTCTGCTCACAGGAAGATGTCGAATATCTCAATCTCTGGGACCATTTCTACAATCAACACATTCTCTTTCAGGATGATGGCTGCCATTTGAATTCAGTCGGAGGAGCACGCCTAGGCAGACTCCTACATGATGCAGTCTGCACTTTCAGATCAAAAAACGACAACCGAGCAGGGGCAGTAGCAGCGACATAAACTACCCCATATCAAATGTAAACTCTATCCAAAATAATATCACGGCCTGCTACGTTAATGCACGCAGCTTACGCAATAAATTCGAAGACCTGGAAGCACTTGCATGTATGGAGGAATGTGATATAATCGGTGTTTCAGAATCTTGGATCAACACGGAAAAGCGTGATTTTTTGGCGGAATACGCATTACCAGGTTATACTCCCTTCAGCTGCGAAAGATCCCAAAGAATGGGAGGTGGGGTTCTGCTATATGTTAAAAGTAATCTTCACCCAATCGAGGTAACCAAACCTGCCATAAATAATATTGATACTAGTTACGTTCAAATAAATAATCAAGCAAGCAAGATAATAATTGGCCTAATTTATCGACCTCCTGCACAATCACCCGATACTGACGAGAAACTCTATGATCAAATAGCCGAAATAAGTTGTCAGGAAGAAGCAGTAATATTTGGCGATTTCAATCTGCCTGTCACAACATGGGGCGAACCACTAAATGCTCACGCGGGACATGATCTATATGCTAATCTTCAGGAAAGTGCCCTTTATCAACACGTAGAACACCCAACGAGGGGAAATAACATTCTGGATATTATTCTAACGACAAATGAAAGACTGGTAAATAGCGTTAAAATCGGACCGGAATTTAGCTCTAGTGACCATAGGATAGTGTCCTTTAACATTAAAGTAAATAATGACAAAGAAAACGTGAGCACGGAAAAAGTACCAGATTATCGAAGGGCCGACTTTAACAAACTTAGAAGGCATCTTGCCAATACTGACTGGAGTGAAATGACCGAAACTCATGATGTAAATCGATTATGGAACATATTATCTAATAACCTAAACAAAGCAATAAATATAAGCATCCCTCTACGAAACCGGCGCCCAGCAGGCAAATATAAGCCAAAATGGTGGAATAATGAAATAAAAAACATCCTCTTAGTAAAAAAGCAGGCATACCAAAAATATAAGGCAACTCAGAATAATAGCGATAAATTAGAACACGATAGACTGCGTCGAACAACCAAAAATCTCCTCAAAGGAAGTAAGAAGAATCTGGAACTTCATATTGCCAGCTCCAGCAAGTCCAATCCGAAAGAATTTTACAGCTATATAAGAAACAGAAAAACGGTAACTTCAACAATAGGCCCACTTGTTGCGGAAAATGGAGATCATACAGATAACAAAGTACAAATGGCGAATATCCTAAATAACTATTTTGCATCAGTTTTCAACGTCGGAAGATACTACCGGTAACCGACCTACCCCTACGAATCAATCAAATGGCACTGAGCTCGAAAACTTTACGATTTATGAAGACGATATCCTGTTCGCAATCAACAATTTGAAAGTTAATAAAACCCCAGGCCCTGATAAAATATCCCCAAGGATCCTAAAAGAAGCAAAACACGAATTATTAAACCCACTCGCAAATCTGTTCAACAAATCATTGAATGTTGGGATAGTTCCAAACGAATGTAAACTAGCTAACGTGACACCCATATACAAAAAAGGAAATAAGTCCTCTCCCGGCAATTATCGACCAATTAGCTTAACATCGGTAACGGGCAAATTAATGGAAACCATTATAAGGGACAAAATAGTAAAACATTTGGAAGAAAATAATTTAATAAAAGATTCTCAGCACGGTTTTAGAAATAAACGTTCATGCTTAACAAACTTACTCGACTTCTTCAATGATGTTTACAAATCATATGATAAGGATAGAGCAGTTGATATAATATATCTCGATTTTCAGAAAGCTTTCGATACCGTACCCCACAAGAGACTAATTGACAAAATAAAAGCTCATGGCATAACAGGAAAAACTCTGAAATGGCTCGAAAATTGGCTCTCAGACCGTAAACAACGAGTTGTAATAAATGGTGAAGAATCGGATTGGTGCAAAGTAAATAGTGGCGTTCCCCAGGGTTCGGTATTAGGTCCTATTCTTTTTATAATTTACATAAACGACTTAGACGAAGGAATAGAATGCAAAATTTCGAAATTTGCTGACGATACAAAAATTACTAATAAAGTAACCTCAACAGTACATTGGCAAAAACTACAAGGTGACCTAGACACTTTAGAAAACTGGGCAGAAAAATGGCAAATGAAATTCAACATAGAAAAATGCAAAGTATTACACATCGGTAGTAACAACGCTAAAAAAGATTACTCAATGAACAACATTCAACTATCAAATACAAATAATGAAAAGGATCTGGGAGTTATAATATCAAGTGACCTGAAGCCGAGTAAACAGTGTACAGAGGTAATAAAAACTGCTAATAAATTGGTGGGTTTCATCGGCAGAACATTCAAATTCAAAAATCAGAAAAAATCATACTTACTCTATTCAACTCATTGGTGCGTCCCCATCTCGAATACTGCGTGCAATTCTGGTCACCGTACTACCGAAAGGACATAAATAAACTTGAAAGGGTGCAACGCAGAGTCACTAAAATGATACCTAGATTGCGTAATAAAACCGTACGAAGAGCGCTTAAAAGAACTAAATTTGTTTAGCTTAACAAAGCGCAGAATGAGAGGTGACCTAATAGAGGTGTTCAAAATCTTCAAGGGATTCAGCAACCTAAATGTAAGCGAATTATTTACGATCAATCAAGCAAACACGAGAAACAATGGTTATAAGATTATAGGCAAGCGTTTTCATTCTCACGAGGCGAAGCATTTCTTCTTCAACCGCGTTGTGAATAATTGGAACAGACTACCCTCGAACATTGTAAACTGTAATACTGTCGAAACATTTAAGAACCATCTGGATAAACACATGGCAAATAACCCCCGATTAACACAGTTTCTTTCAGAATAACGCGCAACGAAATGTCAACGCATACCGCAATGTATATTGATTTTCATACATCTGTTCCCTTTCAGAATTGTAGTAAATAGAGTTAGCTTAGATTACAAATCAACTTCTTTTTTCTCCCTGTCCTGTTCGAATTTCCGTGTCAGTTTTTCAATACTGCATGGTATTTTTCCTATCTGTTTCCATGCCAGCATTAGCTGGAGGGAGTGGTGGGTGGGGAGGAGCCTTCTTCTTTGCTATCCTTTTCTCTACCTCGTAGTCAGTAGATTAGTAGTTTTAGATATCCAAACTGCCCCGTAAGGACCAATAGGTCTGTTGCAGTTTGTTCTCCTTTGTATTCCTTTGTATTCCTCTCTCCCCTCCCTTCCCCTGCCTCTATCATCTCATCCCCTCGACATCCCCTCCTCTCAACAAGTACCCTCTCCTTTCTAGATTACCTACGGTTATCCTTGCTCCCCCACCCAACACACACTCACATCTCTCTCTCTCTCTCTCTCTCTCTCTCTCTCTCTCTCTCTCTCTCTCTCTCTCTCTCTCTCTCTCTCTCTCTCTCTCACCATCATTCCATGCCCCCCTTACTATCTACAACAGTCCCCCCCCCCCCCCCCCACCAAGGCGCATTTGTTCCGACACTTGGCTGCCAGAGCAAGTGGTACTGAGAGAGAGAGAGAGAGAGAGAGAGAGAGAGAGAGAAGACTTGGGTAGGTTGTTGTTGTTGTTGGTGCTGATGTTGGTGGAACTAGTTATTTTTGGTGTTGTTGGAACTGTTTGTTGTAGTTACGGTAACCTGTTGTTCGTGTTGTTAACCCCTTCAGTACTTTTTGGCGTCCTTTTTATAATATTCTGGCAACTACTAGACGATTTTATTCAACTCAGGAAGGGTCTTAAGCAATTAAAAGGCTTCTAACTCTCTCAGTTTACCCTTTTCACCACGAGCCATCCTTCCTAAGCTCTATAAAATTGTCTAAATATAATTATAAACACGTCGCCGGTAATGAAAGGGTTAATAGAACTACCTATTGATGATGATGAAGCTGTTGTTGTTGTTTTATATAGTTGTTGTTGGTAATGGTTGCCAGTATTGGAGTTGATGTTGTTGTTGTTGTTGGTAATGGTTGCCAGTATTGGAGTTGTTTTTAATGAAAATAATGGTTGTTATTTATGGAACTTGTTGATGCTGGTAGTTGTTAGTGTGTTTTGTTGATTTTCTTGTGGTTTTCTTGTTTCTTGTCTATACGGTTCCTTTGCCCTGTCACAGCTGACCGTTTGTCTATAATCAATTCATTATTGGTAGGCCAGAAAACTTGACAATTATCCTCAGGAACTCATAAAGGGCCAGAGATAATGGGCTGTAAATGTCCATACCTAATCCTTACTCAACTCTTCAAAAATGGTAGAAATATTAGCTCGATTACTCTAGTTGTGTTTGAGTTATAGAGGTTTTTGGATACGATTTTTGACCTACCTATAATGAATAGACTATAGCCAAATTTCCACACCTAATCCTTACAGATCATAGACATGTTAGGTCGATTACCCTAGTTGTGTTTTGAGGTTAGTGGATGCGATCTCTGGCCTATGAATGAGGTCACCAATTATAGGTGTTGCATATTAAACCACTATCACCTGACTAGAACACAAGATCCACATGAGGTCACCAATTATAGGTGTTGCATATTAAACCACTATCACCTGACTAGAACACAAGATCCACATGAGTGACCTCGCCCATTGCCGGTGACAGGTGACAGATGTATCCGTATATAAGTAACTATACCCTGGTCCAAATAACTAGGCCAAAACTCTTGAACATTAACCTCTATAATTCACATAAGACTTAGAGTAATCGAGCTAGTAGCCAGGGAATAGGTGTGGAAATTTACAGCCCATTTGCTCCAGCCCATTTTGAGTTACAGAGTCCACGATTTCTGGCCTACCTATTTGGAACAGGGTATTGTCAGAATCATGTGAAAAACGCATCCTTGTATCTTGAAAGGATGACGTAATATGGAAATGGAGCTAGAGGTAGTTTTGATATTTTAAGATGTTTGCCCCATTAGTGTGTACATTTTAAGATCTTATCAATATTAAGGGGAGATCTCCATTTGAGGGATTTTTTTCCTTGACTCCTTTCTCCCTCATGTTTAGCCCCATTGCTTTTGATATTATAAAACGTTTGCCCCATTAGTTTAGCGATTTTAAGAACTTTCACCCCATATTAAGACCTTTCGTGCAATTCAGGTGTCGATTTTATCCTGGCGAGCGATAGCGAGCCTGTAATTTATGAGGAACCGGCCTTCGGCCGGGACATTTTTCTACCGAAAAATGTACAAATTTATCTTGAAAGGGACTCAAGGGGGTGTAATTTTAAGCTTGATGGAGGTCTAGGGAACACACTAAATACCTCCTCTTAAAACCTTTCGTGTTATTTAGGTGTCGATTTTGTCCAGGGTATTGACAGATTTAGATAATACCGAATCGTACCTACAACCCAACCATCCACATTGTTCTAGGTTATATATATATATATATATATGTATGTGTTATCCCAACCAGCAATACTGACCCGTCACCACCGAACCGTTCCAATACAACACATTGACCGATCTAACACCGGCTTTTACCGAATACCAGTTAAAGGGGGGGGGGGGGGGGGGTTCTGGCCTCCCTTCTCCCTCAGGTTTCGCCCCATTAGTTTTTAGAATATACAACGTTCGGCCCATTAGTTTGGCGATTTTAAATCCTTTTGCCCCATTACTTTGTTAATATTTACATCTTTTGTGCCAATTAGATGTCGATTTTCTCCTGGCGAGCGATAGCGAGCCTGTATATTAAGAGGAACCGGCCTTCGGCCGGGACATTTTTCTACCGAAAAATGTACAAGTTTATCTAAAAGGGGGATCTTGGGGATGTTTTTTTAAGCTTGATGGAGGTCTAGCGAGGAAACTAAAACATAAATGAATACATAAATAAATAGACCAAAAACTATACCCTACCCCCCTTAACGAATACCAGTTAAACCCGTGATACAATAAACCCTCGCTCTATAAACAGTGCACCCAATGTTTTCAGTCCAAGTGGTGTATGTGGGCAAATAACGTATATAACAAACGTATATACAGTCCCCTACACGCGTGGAAATACCGGGAATCAAGTTATACGAGTGATAGATTGACGAGCCCGTTTGTATTCGCAAATTACATGTATGGAAAATAAAGTTCGGCTGGTTACGATAGAGAGAGAGTGGGTGAGTGAGTGAGTGTGTGTGTGTGTGTGTGTATATACAGTATGTGTGTGAGAGAGAGAGAGAGTGATGAGTGAGTGTGTGTGTGTGTGTGTGTGTGTGTGTGTGTGTGTGTGTGTGTGTGTGTGTGTGTGTGTGTGGAAATGATAAACGTAGAGAGTAAACGTGAGAGATAATGAGTTAGATATAATTATATGCTGAGCAAATTAGAAATTAATCAATCAATGAAATTATCAACTCTGCGTAAGCAGAGTTTGGTATCGCCCCCCGTATAGTGGGTACCACACGAAACAAATGTCTGTCGTCGTCGTCGTCGTCGTCGTCCGCCTGTCTCGGAACTCCTCCTAGACCGTTGGACGGATTTTCACCAAATTTCACACGAACATTTGTTGCGTGAATGCAAACGTCAGTCAAAAAATATGTTTTGAATTTATGCAATAGTTATGATTTTAGGTCCAAAATATGGTTTTGCCCCCCTCCCCCCAGCAATGATGGCGTTCTTAGTGTGTGACACTAAGAACGCATTCGTTCTGGGAGCGAAAACATCTCGCTATGCATTTGCTAGGTTAAGTTAGTTTAGTTGGCATTAGAAGTGATGGTAGTAATATTTGGATTTATGGTGATAGTAGTGATAATGGTGATAATTGTAGTGATGGTGGTTGTAGTTGTATTGGTGATGATGACAGTAGTGATGATGATGACAGTAGTAGATATGATGGTGACAGTAGTAGTAATGATGGTCATAATAGTAGTGATGATGGTGACAAGTAATGATGATAGTTGTAGTGATAATAATGACAGTAGTGATGATGGTAGTGACGATGGTGTGAGTATTAGTGATGATGGTGAGTAGTAGTGAGGATGATGAAATTTGTAGTGATGATGACGATAGTTGTGGTGATGAAGTTCATAGTAATGGTGATGATGGCAGTAGTAGTGATGATGGTGACAGTAGAATAAATTATGGTAATATTTGTGACAGTAGTAATGATGATGGTTATAGTAGTAGTGATGATGTTAACAGTAGTAATGATGATTGTAAGATGGTGGTGATGATATTAGTAATGATGGTTGATAGTTGTAGTATCAATGATGATAGTAGTGATTAAGATGCTAGTGACAATGGACAGTGATGATGGTGAGAGTAGTAGTGATAATTGTAATTGTAGTAGTGATGATGATCATAGTAATGGTGATGATGACAGTACTCGTGATGATTGTGGCAGTTGTAGTGATGATGGCAGTTGTAGTGATGATGGCAGTAGTAGTGATTATGTTGATTGTGATTGATGATGGTATTAGTAGTGATGATGGTAACCCATCGCAGAGTTGGGTATGCCGTTTTGATTTTGGGCAAAACGGCACGTCTACTTTATAAGAGGGAAAAATTAAAGCAAACATAATATTAGGAGGAAAATGAGAGAGAGAGAGAGAGAGAGAGAACGAGAGAGAGGTGGAAATGAGTGAACATGAGAGATAATAATTGAATTAGAAACACATAAATTAATCAATCAGATAGAAATGGAAGAACACAAAATATATAGAGGAAAATGAGAGAGAGAGTGAGTGAGTGAGGTAGAATGAATAATGATGGTGTTGGTAATGGTGGTGGTGGTGGTAGTACTGAGAATATTGGTAGTAGGTGACGGTGGTAATAGTAGTAATTGTTGTTGATGGGGTAGATGAAAGAATAGTGGTTGGTTGTGATGGTAATGGTGGTAGAAGAGATAATGGTGGTTGATATTGAAGGTAGAAGAGAGAATATTGGTTGTGGTTTGTTGTTAATAGTGGTAGGTAAAGAATAGTGGTTGATGGTGATGGTAGAAAGTGGTAGATGTGAAAATGATGGGTGATAGTGATAGTGATAGTATTAGGGGTAGAAGAGAGAATAGTGGTAGTGGTTTGTTGTTGATAGTGGTAGATATAAGAATGGTGGTTGATAGTGATGGTAATGGTGGTAGAATAGTGGTAGTGGCTTGTTGTTAATGGTGGTAGAAGGAATATTGGTTGATGATGGTCATGGTCTTAGTAAATGTATTACTTTGCCCGTTGAACATTGATGGCGTTATTTTCATTTCAAGATTTTACGATTTTATTCAGCTTGGGAATTATTATTCAAATTATAATAACCCACACAATTAAAGGAAAACGAGTAAAAACAATCCTAACAAGTAATTTGTTCTCCACACACACACACACACACACACACACACACACACACACACACACACACACACACACACACAACAAGACCACCTTCAAGATGAATTTGTAAGGTCTTAAAATCGCCAAGTTAATGGGTCGAACGTCTTACACCACATTTTGTGAAATGTAATATCAGTGACTTACCGTGTGAAATAATGGCTGTGTCGCAAACAATGGCCATGAACACGAGTAATAGAAACGGGAAATATAAGTAGTGAAACATATAACTCCCATGTATAATTAATAAATCACTAAGACAAAGCAACAATTATTGTTAATTTAATATTTTGTAATTAATGGCATTATTGAATAAATAAAATAAACGACGAATGATAACCATTTGTACAAATCTTCAAATTCCAATAATACGAACACATGCCTATTAGTATTTACCCATTTAGCACTGGTGACATTTCCATTTTATTCCGGGTGCTATTTGACGAAAATATTTAGCTTAGGAAGGACGTATATCAACAGAAAGGCTGCAGACTATCTCAATTAATCCTTTTAGCTACCATATATCCTTCCTAAGATTCATGAAATCGTCTAAATGTAGCTGAAATCAAATAAAAAGGACGTCACCGGTAATGAAAGGGTTGGAAAGGGTTAACAAATAGCAGATAGTCTGTAGCCTTTTAATGGGTAGACGTCCTTCCTAAGCTGAATCTATTCGTCTAAATGTAGCTGGAATAAAATAAAATAGACGGCACAGGTACTGAAAGAGTTAAATAGCAACAGGGAGGGTTCTAGTTTCCGTGGCGGAGTATACAGACTATAGCGGTGGTGAAGCGGCCGCGTCTCAATACCCGACTTCCGGATCGCTGGCTCGTCAAATCGGATTACACACTCGTTTTCCGGCGCCGCTAAAGAACGCGCGGATCAGACCTCAGAAGGGTGGGGTGGGGTGGGGGGGGGGTAGAGGAAGGGGAAGGGTGAGAGGGGGTTTGGGAGGGGGGAGGAGACGGGGTTTGGGAGGGGAGGACGGAAAGAGAGGGGATTTGAGAGGAAGTGGAGGGGGGAGGGGGGGTTGGGGAGGGGGAAGGAGACGGGCTTTGGGAGGGGAGAGGGAAGGAGAGAGGGGTTTTGGGAGGAAGGAGGGGGGGGGGAGGGGGCAGGAGACGGGGTTTAGGAGGGGAGGATGGGAAGGAGAGAGGGAGTTTGGGAGGAAGGGGGGAGGGAGGAGTCGGGGTTAGGGGAGGGATGAGAGGGGATTTGGGAGGCGGAAGGAGACGGGGTTTGGGAGGGGAGGAGGGAAAGCGAGGGGATTTGAGAAGAAGGGGGCGAGGGGGGGGGGAGGAGAGGGAGTATTGTGGGGAGGGAAGAGTGGGGATTGGGGGGATGCTGAGAGAGTATATTATATAAAAGGGTGGTTGGTCAACTCAACCTGAAGGGACTGGAGTTCTCGTAAAGGGGCTCCAGTCCTGACGCTATTCTTGACTTACAGTGTGCTGGCTTAATAATGCAAAAGGGTTATAGCCTCTGAAGTCCTCTTCTAACTAACTAACTCAACCAAGGGACTGGAGTTCTCGAAAAGGGGCTCCAGTCCTGACGCTATTATCGACTTGCAGAGTGCTGGTTTAATAATCCAGAAAGGGTTGATAGCCTCTGCAGTCTTATTTTAACTAACTATCTCAACCAAGGGACTGGAGTTATGGAAATGGGGTTCCAGTCCTGACGCTATTCTTGACTTACAGGTCTTATAATTGACAAAGAAATGGAGCGAAAGGACTTAAAACCAACAAAATAATGGTGCGAACATCTTAAAATTTCAAATCATTAAGGACCATTGTAGATGTGAGTCCAAAAAAACAAATGCCACCCCTTACAGATTTGCTGGTCCGGGATCGAACCACGGCCATTGTAAGTTGTTTCGTTGACCTTGGTTGAATTGGCATTGGTTGAGGTCTACTGGTTGAAATGGTCTACCGTTTATTTAGTTGGTAATTAAATCAAAGTGTGTGATGAAGTGGTTGAGAGGGGATAGATATATATAGATATATTAGATAGATAGATAGATAAATAAATATAGGTAAATTAATAGATAGATAGATAGATGGATGGATATATATATATATATATATATATATATATATATATATATATATATATATATACCGGTATATATATATATATATATATATATATATATATATATAGATAGATAGATAGATACAGTAGATAAATATAGATAAGTAGGTAGAGAGATAGATAGATAAGTAGATATACAAATTGAGAAGTGGAGAGAGTGGGATGGGATGGGGAGGGGGGGGGGGGAGGAAGTCAAAGAGAGGAGGGGGGGGGGACATAAATATAAAAAATGATTGGTGTGGAGTGTATTCGAGCGTGGGCTGTGTGTTGACTTTATATAACAGGCATATTTGGGGTTCATTGGGTGATTCGTGGTGGATGGTTTGGTGGTTCCCGGTTCATTTGACTCATGATGGGGGTTCATTTGATTCCCTCCTGAAATAATCGTTCGGTCGGTGCGCCCCATTAGGCTTGGCGCGGTTTCTAATATTATCGGTCACATTGTCAAACCTTATCGTTCGTTTATTGAAGTATATATTAACCTCTTCTGTACCGGTGACGTGTTTTTTTGTTATTCTAGTGGTGTGTTAATGGTCGCTCTTCTGTAAATCTAAAATGGCTTACTTAAGAATGGGAAAGGGGTGGGACCTTCCATTTATATATGCAGTATATATATATATATATATACCGGTATATATTATATAACTTTAAAAAAATAAAAGGATCTAAGTATGGATTATCTATGGTGAGAATTGTACTTACCGGTGTGGATGTAGGTGTGCTTCTTCATATCAGACTTCTGGTGGAATCTCTTGCCGCAGTACTGGCACGGGTAGGGTCGGGTATCAGAGTGGATCAGCAGGTGGGTGGATAAAGTGGAGGACCGCTTGAAACACTTCCCACACTGCTTACACTCGAACACCTTCTCGGCGTTGTGTACCGCTCTGGAAGTAGGGAAAGGGTTTGCTACATTAATTTGGTTAGGTAATGTATAGTTAATTTAAGGACATAATCAATATATCAATGGGGCCATACGCCTTGACAGCACTCACCCTCCGACTCCGCTCTGAGGGAAGAGAAGACAAATGGAAATCTGCAGAAGGCCTATACGAGGTAGACTCCTTCCCTATTAGTTCATTCCCTACACTAGAAATATCTCCCGCTACAACCTATATCCCCTACACTTAATTAATATTATAGCTACCTAAGAACATCTCTCACCTATACACTCTACACATTATCTATCTTATAGCTACCTAACAACATCTCTCACCTATACACTCTACACATTATCTGTCGTATAGCTACCTAACAACATCTACTATATCATACATTATCTGTCGTATAGCTACCTAACAACATCTCTCACCTATACACTCTACACATTATCTATCTTATAGCTACCTAACAACATCTCTCACCTATACACTCTACACATTATCTGTCGTATAGCTACCTAACAACATCTACTATATCATACATTATCTGTCGTATAGCTACCTAACAACATCTCCGTCTACACCCTCCTTTGAGATTAATTTCTATATTTATCGATAGAAAAATGACCCGGCCAAAGGCCAGTTCCTCCTAAATACAGGCTCGCTATCGCTAGCCCAGAAAGATGTTGGGCGAAAGGTCTTAAAATTGCCAAACTAATAGGGCAACCATCTTAAATTCTCAAACCTAATGAGGGAGAAGGTGTTCCAGATAAAAATAGATAGACACATGGACCTGATGGGCTTGGTGTGAAAGGGATCTGCCTTGTGTGGGCCAATCGGCCTTCTACAGACTCCCGTTTTATTATGTTCGTATGTGAATATATGTATGCTTACTAAGATATGAATTGATGTATGCAATATGAAGAGGGTATAAGTTATAAGATAATGCTACAACCGAAGTATGAATGAATGAAACTTATATTGTAGCATTGATTTTTTAACCAGGCACCAAGCGAGGGTACATTTTTGTAATTGGTTGTACCCAGTATAAATAGGTTTCAAATAAATATATAATTAAATACCAGTATACTACCGTACCTGTGTTGCGTGAGGCTGATCTCGTGGCCGAAGGTTTTGTTGCAGTACTCGCAGGCGAAG
>CM064573.1:71440835-71450207 GCA_032716605.1 Paralithodes platypus
TGTTTTCTACAGTATGTACGCTCAGCTAATACGGTCACTAATTCTAACACTACCTCGGATATACCTATGCTCATAATGCTCTTAAATTACAGGCTCGCCATCGCTCGCCAGGAAAAAAAAATAGATGTCTAAACTGTATATAAGGTCTTAATATTGGCAAAAATTATGGGGCAAAATATCTTAAAATCGCCAAACTAGTGGGGCACACGTCATAAAATCTCAGAACTAATGGGGCTAAACAAGATGGAGAAGAGGGGCCAGAAAAACCAACCATCTCCCCTTAATATCGATGTCTACGGCTCCAACTTCCATATAGCCTGAAACTCGCAAGTGGTGAATTCATCTGCCGTCTCATTGTTCCCCTGTCCCCCTTTAACAATTGATCTCTGGGGGGGGGGGGGGGTTGTGTTCTTTATCCGTCTATTCCGTCAATCCTAATGCGGGTATCACACGAGCCCATTTTCCCTCAACACTGGTCTGGCAGCTTGTGAGGTCAACATTTACAATATTCTGGCCACCTAAATTCATCTATCATCAGTCTAGTTTCCGATACCAGTCCAAAATATTCCAGAAAAGTTGCCAGATTTTTTTTGATTGTCGAATGTTGACTATAATAGCTCTCGTGTGATGCCGGCTTAATTAAGGGGACACTGACTGCTTTTTTAGCCTATAAATTCATTCATTCATAAATTCTTGGTTTCTTCGCTAGACATCCCCCAAACTTAGAGAAACATCCCCTAGACTCCCCTCAAGATAAATTTGTACATGTTTCTGTTTGTCTATGTTTCTACAATTACAGGATCGCTATCGCTCGCCAGGAAAAAATCGACACCTAAATGGCGCGATAAGTCTTAAAATGTATAACGAAATGGGACGAAAGGTCTTAAAATCGCCAAATAAATGGGCCGAACGTCTAAAAATATCAAAACTAATGGGACTAAACACGAGGGAGAAAGGGGACCAGAAAAACGACCGTCTCCCCTTAACACACGGGTCGTCTGGGTTGGTTTGCATGGGAATGGGTTCGTATGTCCGACTATATGTACTTTATGTTGCATTCCTCTCTCTCTCTCTCTCTCTCTCTCTCTCTCTCTCTCTCTCTCTCTCTCTCTCTCTCTCTCTCTCTCTCTCTAGGTTTTCTTCCCCTTCTTCCTTTAATTTTCTTGACATTTGTTCGAGTCATTTCTGTTTATTTATCTACTGTATTTATGTCTGTCTATACATCTAATTATCTATATACCTGCTTCTCTATGTATTTAGTTATACTCAGTTTATTTTCATCTGACGATAACTTGAATCCCCTAGCAGCTAATGTATCGATAATTAATGAAAGATGAAACTGCTATGTCTCTGCTTTATATTAATACCAAGTTTATAGAACTAGCACCATATTTCACTACAGTCTTCACAATAACTGAGAAATTTTCATGGGAACTTTGCAATTTACTGTCAGTTGAAAAGAAACCGAGACTAGTTAGCTATTTACTACAGCTTCCTATATACATTACCATTATTACCTGATCTCTCCTTTTTTATACTCTATTTTTACTACTCTACTACTTACTACGACTTACTACTACTACTCTGCTTTTTACTACCAGTCTAATCTATCACCATATTTTCCTACGTTCACACTTCTGAGAAATTTTCTATTTGCTTACTGTCGTTACCACTATTAGCTTCTTTGTAACGAGCCAAATGATCATACTTACCATCGTCTACCTGCCTACTTTCCTTTACTCTCCTAGTCTACTCTGCCCTATTATACGAAGCCCTTTCTACTTTTATCTACTCTATTTTACCTTAGTCTTCCTTGCCCCTCCTCTCCTTCTTTTTTTCTTGCCATGCCCTTCCATCTCTACCATGCACATTTGTATATTATTATACCTTAATAAATGTCATCAAATCGTCTCCCTGCCTCCTCTTATCTCCCTTGCCTTCCTACCCCTTGTTATTTCTTCCCATGCCATCTCCCTGCCTTCCTACCTGCTTGTATTTCTTCCCATCTTCCTACTCTGCCATATTGCCATCTGGCATTTCCTACCCTGCCATATTTCCTACCTTGTCATCTCCTCCCTTCCTACCCTGCCTCTCTGCTTTTCCTCACCCCTGCCACCCTGCCACATCCACCCTAATACTACCTCCTTATATTCCTAATGTCCACCCTTCCACCACCTCCTTGCCACCCAACCACCACTTCCCTGCCACCCTACCACCCTTCCACCACCTCCCTGCCACCCTTCCACTACCTCCTTGCCACCCAACCACTACCTCCTTGCCACCCAACCACCACTTCCCTGCCATCCTACCACCCTTCCACCATGCCTCCCTTCAACTATTCCTCTCACCCTTCCAACTACCACCGCCACTACCTTCTTGCCACGCTACCAACTTTTCACCACCACCCTGTCATCTTTCCACCACCACCATGCCACCTTTCCACCCACCCTACCACCCTTCCACCACCACCCTACCACCCACCACCCACCACCCCACCTCCCTACCACCCTACCCACCTGCAACCCTTCCACCCCTCCCTATCACCGTTCCACCACCACCCTGCCACCCTTCCACCACCTCCCTACCACCCCACCACCGTGCCGCCGCCTCATAATCTCAGCTCACGACCGGCCGAGGCACAAATTGGAGGCATAAATCTGGTGGGAATTTCAAATCTTGATGGGCCCCGCGTTCATGCCCCCCCCCCCCCTCTTTCCCCCCTCCCCCCAACTTACCCACCCTGGTTATGGGCTGGCTCACTGGCTCTTATGTGGCTGACTGGCTGGTTATGTGGCTGCTGACTGGCTGGTTATGTGGCTGGTTGGCTGGTTATGTGGCTGCTGACTGACTGTTTATGTGGCTGTTTATGTGGTTGGATGACTGGTTATGTGGCTGGTTGGCTGGTTATGTGGCTGCTGACTGACTGTTTATGAGGCTATTTATGTGGTTGGATGACTGGTTATGTGGCTGGTTATATGGTTGGATGACTGTTTATGAGGCTATTTATGTGGTTGGATGACTGGTTATGTGGCTGGTTATATGGTTGGATGACTGTTTTTGTGGCTGTTTATGTGGTTGGATGACTGGTTATATGGTTGGTTATATGGTTGGATGACTGTTTTTGTGGCTGTTTATGTGGTTGGATGACTGGTTATCTGGCTGGTTATATGGTTGGTTCGTTGGCTGACTGGTTATGTGGTTAACTGGCTGAGTATGTGGTTGACTAGATAATTATGCAGTCACTGATTATATGTAGATGACCGGTTGGTTATGTGACTTATTATTTACGTGACTTTATTTACGTAATTTGGTACCTTTGCGAGTGCCAAATGGATTATGGGACTGGCAGATTCCTATGTGGCTAAATTACTACATATTCATATTTGTTTTCACCAACTCACCAATTAATTTTAACAAATTAAATCAATGAAAGTAATGAATACATGTGGTACTCTTAAGGACTCGAACGTAGGATACTCACACCGAAATTCCGCACACTAAGCATTAGGCTATCAAGACAGTTAATGCATATTGGACTATTTTCATGCATTGCTTTAGGTGAAACGAAGAGGAGAGAGAGAGAGAGAGAGAGAGAGAGAGAGAGAGAGAGAGAGAGAGAGAGAGAGAGAGAGAGAGAGAGAGAGAGGTAAAGGAGATAACATAAAGTAGGTAAAGGAGAGAGAGAGAGAGGAGGGTGGTAAAGGAGAGGGATGGAACACACATTAGGTGAAACGAGGAGGAGAAGTAGCAGAGAGAGAGAGAGAGAGAGAGAGAGAGAGAGAGAGAGAGAGAGAGAAAAATTACGATAAGGGAAAATAAACAGGAAGGAAAAGGCAGAACGAAGTAGATATCTGTATATAGACTTGATTGGTATATAGATCAATAGATAAGTAGATAGATAGAAACAAAGCAGTTAACGAAGCTACAATGTCTTATTCATACTTAATGGGTATCCTGGTCATCTAAAAATGTTTGGCGTGGTTAGATATATTCATGTATTTATTTATTAATTTGTGTTTATTTATTTATTTGTTAATGTGAATAATACTAATGATTATATCTGAATTACGTATTCATCGCTGACATCACAATTGACCAGTTGCGATTTTTTGTCATATAGATATGTAGTATTTATAAGATCACGACGAGGAACAGAACTTACGTGGACAACTGTACACAGATATATTAGGTTTGTAAGGGCTTGGATTAATACGGTAGAGGGTCGAATTCGGAAATCACTCGGAGGCTGTGATCGGCCTTTTAGGGGATTTTTTTCGATTTGTTTTCTTCTGAACTCCCATCTCCCTCATGTCTAGCAAGGGTAGAAAGCAAACTATAAACCTCTCCTTAAGAGAGAGAGAGAGAGAGAGAGAGAGAGAGAGAGAGAGAGAGAGAGAGAGAGAGAGGCAGGGAAGGGATTTAATATCGGTGTAGCGACCATTACTTCCTCTCGTAACGATGACATGCCGATTACTACACCCCCCCCCCCCCGTTCTCTCTCTCGCTCTCGTTCTCTCTCTCTCTTTCTCTTTCTCTTTTTCCCTCTGTCTATCTATCTATATATCTATCTATCTATCAATCGATTTTAAGTGTGTCCGACTTCAGTTTATCGAAATCCATCAACTCAATCTCAATTTAGTTCGACGCATTATTATTATTATTATTATTGTTATTATTATTATTATTATTTTCTTATCGTCACCATCATCATAATCATTATCATTATTTAAATTATTATTATTAATATTATTCTTACGTAATCAACCTTCCTAACTTTAACTCTTTCGATAATCAATGACGCTTCTATTCCTCTCGGTCTGGCTATCATGAGACGAATGTATGCAGCTTAGGAAGGACATCAAGGTATCAAAGAGTGCACAGTCTCTTAATAACCAATGAACTCTCACAGATGCTTCCAAACCCGAGTATAATCTTGTAATGAGAATATGAGTGAGAAGCTTGTCATGAAGTCTGGAGAGAGAGAGAGAGAGAGAGAGAGAGTTAATGCAATATAGCCAAAGGAAAGGTTTATATTTATTTGCTTATTAGATTATTGATGTATTTATTCGTAGTATTTTTAAGGTTTGTCCCTAACGTCTATCAAGCTTAAAGTACCCCCCCTTCGAAATAAATGTGTGCATTTTTTCGGTAGAAAAAGGCCCCAGTCGAAGGCTGATTACTCCTAAACTGAAGGCTCGATATCGCTCGCCAGGAAAAGATGGACACCTAAATGGCACGAAAGGTCTTAAAATCACCGACTAATGGGACGAATGTCTTAAAAATTCTAAGCTAATGGAGCTAAGCATGAGGGAGAAAGGGGTCCATGAGGGAGAAGGGGGTCCAGAACACCCCCCCCCCCCCCTCCCCTTTAAAACAACTAACATATATTTGGCTACTTTACTTCAGCCAAATATCATAATAACTCTGGTTATCTATATTATTATTTTTTTTTTTTTTTACCTTTCCTTACTCTATTTAACTTTATATCACTTCTCATTTTACGTTCTCCTATCCTCTTTCAGTTCATTCTGCTTCCATTGATTTCCCCTTCTTTTCCATATCTTCTCCTTTGTTCATCTTCCACTATCTTGTAACTCCCTCTCTATCTATCTATCTGTCTATCTATATCTATCTCCTCTGTTCCGCTTCTTCCATCGCTTGCTACCCCCCTCCATGCACACATTTCCTTAACTCTTTTATATATATATATATATATATATATATATATATATATATATATATATATATATATATATATATATATATATATATTCTATATATTTCTATCTACAGTATCTATCCATCTACTGTATGTCCCTTTCCACCTCTTCTCTTCCATCTCCTCTCCCCTGTTCTGCGCTCCCATCGCCCGCTACTCCCCTCAATGCACACATTTCCTTAACTCCTACCTGTCTATCTATCTATCCTTCCACCTCTCTCTCTCTCTCTCCTCTTCCATCTCCTTTACCATCCCCTCTCCCATCATCTGCTACTCCCCTCCATGCACACATTTCCTTAACTCCTATCTGCATATCTATCTGTATATCTATCTACTTGTCTATCTTCTATCTTTCTCCCCTTCCACCTCTCCTCTTCCATCTCCTCTCCCCTGTTCCGCCTCTGCCATCGCCTGCTACTCCCCTCCATGCACACATTTCCTTAACTTGCCCACATTTTAGTTGGAGATGCAAGAGCAGCTTCGAGTGACTCAATTAGAGGGGAGAGAATGAGGGGAGGGGAAGAGATAAAGTAAAGAGGGGAAGGAGAGAGAGAGAGAGAGAGAGAGAGAGAGATAGATAGAGAGAGAGAGAGAGATGGTGAGAGGAATTGTGAGACTAGAGCTGGTGGTTGCTGAGGAGAGAGAGAGAAAGAGAGAGAGAGAGAGAGTAATCCTGCGATTATTTCTATCATTTAGGAAGGATCAGCCAGGGAATAGATGTGGAAATTTACAGCCCATTTTTCTAGCCCTTATTGAGTTACAGAGGATAGGGTTAACGATTCCTGGCCTACCTATAATGGACAGGGCATAGTAATAGTTGTGACGATGATGGTGATAGTGTAGTGTTGGTGGTGGTGATCGCTGGAGGTCAGTAATAGTAGTTAAAGTGATTACTAACCAAGAGGGGAGGGTCAGTTAACAAGGCAACACATACATACACACACACATACAGACATACACACATCACACACACACACACCACACACCGTCACACACACATACACATAGACATACACACACAAACACACCCCGTCACACACACATACACACACCACACACCGTCACACACACATACACATAGACATACACACATCACACACACACCACACACCGTCACACACACATACACATTGACATACACACATCACACACACCCCGTCACACACACACACACACATTCAGACAAAGGCAGGTACAGACAAACAGACAGACGATTTTATTTACCTTATAACATACGATCGTGAACACCAATAAGGTTACATCCATTTGAAGCTTTGACACTTTAAGGGGGGGAGGGGGGCCTTCTGGACCCCCTTCTCCCTTATGTTTAGCCCCACTAGTTTTTATATGTTTAGACATTCGCCCTATTAGTTAGTCTAATTTAAGTTTTAAGACCTTCGTGCCATTTACGTGTCGATTTTTTGCTGGCGAGTGATAGCTAGTCTGCTATTTGGGAGGAGCCGGCCTACCGAAAAATGCAAAAAATTATCCCGTAGGGGGTTATTGGGGGCGAAACTACCAGGTCCTGAACCCAAGAAGCCCATATAATGTAGACAGTGAGCCTGGAGACAGCTTAAACGAATGGTTGTTCCAGGGGTCAGAGGCTTTGACAGGGTGAGGCATTACCGTGCTGGCTACGATGAACTGGGAGTACAAAGGAGTACAAAGGAGTACAAAGGAAATCAAGCAACAACAGATCTATTGACCCTTCTAGGTTGCTTGTCCTCCAAAACACTGAGGATCAAGTGTCCAAACAGTGGTTTAGAGTGGGTAAGGGAACATTGGAAAGGGAACTACTGCCCTGCCACTAACGTGGCAGGACTAGGAAGTTAGTAGGGGACATATGGGTTAGTAACTGAGGGGAGGATAAAGTTATTCATTTACAAACGCAGTCAGTCGCGGGTTTGATGCGAGATATTTGTCTAGGCGGAATTTAAATGAATCAACGGTGCTGCAGTCTATAACGGCCCGGGGAAGCCCATTCCACAAGTTGACAACTCGATTGAAGAAGAAATTCTTAGATTCGTGCGAGTTAAAAGATTTACCAATAATTTTGCAAAACCGTTTCCCCGCGTGTAATTAGATTGGTCGCTAGTGAAGTACTTACTACAGTTCATATTGTCGATACCTTTGATGATTTTGAACACTTGAATTAAGTCGCCTCTTAATCTGGGCTGGGTTAAGGAATAGATTTAATTCTCTAAGACGCTCTTCGTATGGTTTGTTATCTTTAGGCTAGGTATCATTTTGGTAATTCTACGTTGAACTCGTTCTAGCTTGTTTATATCTTTTTGGTAATAAAGGATTGAACCAGGATTGAACGCAGTATTCCAGAAGAGGGCGGACTAAGGAATTGTAAAGGGTTAGGATAACTTCTTTGGATTTATGCTCAAATGACCTGCCTATAAAGCCATTATTTAGTTTTGCCTTCTTAACAACTTCTGAACATTGTTGACTCGGTTTTAGGTTACTCGATATTGTTACTCCCAGATCAGTTTCTCTGTTTACATTCTTAAGCTGAGTGCCATTCATCGAATAGTTTGCTTTCTCATTTAGGTATCCGACATTTAGTACTTTACATTTATCCGCATTGAAACTCATTTGCCAAATTTGGGCCCAACATGACAATTTATCTAGATTGTGTTGCATATCGTCAACTTGTTCTTTTGAGAGTACGCTATTTGCAATTTTTGTATCGTCAGCAAATTTTGAGATTGTGCAGGTGAGACCCTCATCTATGTCGTTGATGTAAATTAGAAAGAAGAATTGGTCCTAGTACCGATCCCTGGGGTACCCCGCTACTTACATTGGTCCATTTAGATGCCTTACCGTTTATGACTACCCTTTGCTTTCTGTTGCTGAGCCAATTTTCTATCCATTTCAACACAGCGGCTTGTATTCCATGCGCTTTTAGTTTTAGCAGTAAACGTTTGTGGGGAACTTTGTCAAAGGCCTTTTGAAAATCAAGGTATATAATATCTACAGCTTTACTCTCATCGTAGAGGTTGAGGATATCGTGGAAGAAGTCTAAGAGGTTTGTTTAACAGGAACGTTTTTTACGAAAGCCGTGTTGAGTATCTTTAAGTATGTTATTTCCTCCAAGTGATTTACGAGTCTGTCTCGTATGACCGTTTCTAGCATTTTACATACAACTGAGGTTAAGCTAATTGGACGATAGTTACTGTGTAGGGATTTGCTGCCTTTTTTGAATATCGGTGTTACGTGGCTAGCTTCCACTGATCAGGCATAGTTCCAGACTGCAAGGATTTATTGATAGTAATGTCCGTGGTTTGGAGAGCTCATTCTTAGCTTCCTTTAGAACTCTAGGCGAGATTGTATCAGGTCCTGGCGTTTTATTTACCTTGAGTTTAGCTAAACAATTCCAAACCTCTCTCTCTGTAACGGTGATATTGCTTCGAACATCTGAATTATCAATCTGAATCGGCGATGGTGTAGGGATATCACTGAGGTCTTCTGTTGTAAAAACTGATGCAAAGAAGGTATTGAGGGCATTACTCATTTGTACTTCGTCTTTGGTGTATTCTCCTTTTTCATCGACTAACGTCCTACAGTTGAAGTAACTACTTTTTTCTTTCTGATATAACTATAGAATTCTTCGGGTTTGTTTTACTTTGATTCGCAATATGTAACCT
>CM064573.1:71450307-71452807 GCA_032716605.1 Paralithodes platypus
CTCTCTCTCTCTCTCTCTCTCTCTCTCACACTCACTTTCACTCACACACACACACTCACTCTCTCTCTCTTACTACCTATATCTCCAAACAAATTGGCTCCTGTAGCAAGAATGGGATAGGAGGGGAAGAGAGAGAGAGAGATAGAAGGCATTGACTCTGACTCAATCTCTCTCTCTCTCTCTCTCTCTCTCTCTCTCTCTCTCTCTCTCTCTCTCTCTCCTAACAAATTGGCTCCAGTAGCAAGAATGGGAGGATAGGAGGGAAAGAGAGAGAGAGAGGGCATTGACACTCACTCTCACTCTCACTCTTGCGCGCAGCTTAAGATTGTGGGAGAGAGTTCCAGAGTTTACTTGTTGAGTAGAAGAAAGACTGAGAAAATTGGCCAATTCTTGGTTTGGAGAGTTGGACCGAATAGGAGGATTGTGTTGAAAGGCGGGTGCCTCGAACTCGCTGCAAGGGAGGGGGTATGCACTGAGAGAGCTCGGAAGAACACTGATTGTTGTAATAGCGATAGAAGAGTGAGAGATGCAACATTGCGGCGTGTAGAGAGATTGTAGGGAACTAGTAAGAGGAAGTGAGATAATGAGGCGAAATGCTTTTGACTATTCTTTTGAAAAGTGCGGTATGGGCGGAACCTCCTCACACATGAACAATACTCGATAAATTTTTTTTTGTTTTCTATATTCCAACTAATCCCTCTCGTGCATTGGCTGAGAGCCTGTACATCCAACCGCTCAACACGGAGAAGCCCGTGAGGTCTTGTTCCAGTCTAGGGAGTGAGACATGTGAAGCACTTAGAGCTCCACTCATGGTTCGAAGCAGCCCCATCTCTGAAGCTGCTTCGCCTTTTGTGCCTCACTGTCTCACCCCCTAGATTCGGACCCTCATTCTCAGAACACCATCTATTGACAATTAACTCGATAGGCATTGCCCCCCTTTAGCATATTTTGAATATGGGAATATTCATACAGTGCTATTTAATCAGGGAACAATGAGGGTATTTTGTTGGCATTTCGGTGGGCTTTGTGGTAATGCACTGATACTAGGTACAGCACAAATTCCATCCCAATAATATCTTCCCATTCATACATTGGGATTCGAACACGGTACCATTGGATTACCACTCCAGTGGCAAGACCACTCCACCACACCTCACAGTGCGCCAAGGTACAGAACAAGAAGCTGTGAGGAGGTATAAAAAGGGTTTCAAAAGGGTATACTGTATATATTGTATAATCATTTGAGTATATTGATGGGGAGTTTACATTTCTATTCACGTATAAGATGGGTTTATTGCCATCAATATGCTTTATAGTGGGTAGAGTATTATGGACACTTTAATATATATATACATACACAGGAATATAAATTATACACACAGTTTACACTACTTTCGCAAATTCGACGAAGAAACCCCACTTATATAAAATCATATACTGTATACAGCAAGAGTACCCCAGCACCCATCATAAAAATATAACCTTACCCAAACCAGCGCCTTGGAAACCAAATACGCCCCTGTTCGCTATCAGAAAATAAAATGCCTCCATGAAACTACCCCCCCCCCCCCCCCCAAAAAAAAAGAAAAAAAAAAGAAGAAAACAGAAAACCCATAACGCCACACTCCACTGCTGCTGTTCTAAGATCCTACATACATAGATACACGCTGGCACACAACACACACTACTCTAACACACATGCACGCTCGCACACACACACTACTCACACACACACAGACAAACACATACATAGATACACACATACACACAATCCTATGCACAACTGTCGTTATTGCAACAGAAGGAGGCATTTTGCACATATGACATAATGACGACATAAATAATTCGACACCTAGAAAAACCCTGTCCCTGGCTTGATAGCGTATGCGCTGATTTTCAGTGTGAGTATCCTAGGTTCGAATACTAGGAGTACCACATGAAATCATTAATGTCATTGATTGCATTAATAGGTTTATGTGTAAGTTAATTGGTGGGTTGGTGATATGAATAAATAAAATACATAACGTTTTACTAAATAGTAATTACATATATAAATAAATATATAAATACAAATAGAGAGGATTCCGAATTATACATAGACTTCATGCCAGTAGCTGCCAGTTCGAATATATTGTAAATATATAATTCTATATACAGGTATTCATATTTTCACTAACCCACCAATTTTATCGCTACTACAATAATCAGTGCTCCTCAGAGCTCGTTCAGTGCATACCACCTCCTCTACGTAGGGTACGTAGTACCCGTCTTGCAACACAATCCCACCCCTACTCTGTACAACTCTTCAACTCAAGAGTGAAACGTTACTCCCAATCATTCTTCTATTCAACAGCTGAGCTCTGGAACTCTCTCCCTGAATCCATCTTTCCCTCATTATATGACTTAAATTGTTTCAAACTCCATGTGTCCAGACATTTTGGCTCTAACGTTACTTGATTTTTCCCCTGTCACTCTTTTAACTCTCGAGGAGGCACTCGTC
>CM064573.1:71455307-71587558 GCA_032716605.1 Paralithodes platypus
CAGAACAAGCCAAACGTAATGACAAGACAACTGAGACATTACTTATTAGGCCGATTGTACAGTCGCGCTAATAAGTCATGTCCCAGCTGTCTTTACGTTTGGCTCACTCTGGGCTGTATTAATGTCTGTCAAATGTTCAATAGGGTGGGTAAGTGTAGGAACATGTCTGTATATTTCACTCGATATGAAGAAATGAAGCTTAGATATTGCTGATACCAATTATTGATCAAAACATACTTGGGCCGAGACATCACTTATTAGCGCGACTGTACAAGGAGAGATATTGTACAATGGCATGAACAACACTCATTGCAGAATATACAAACTATTATAGTCTGTTCATTCTAGGTTGGGCAGAAATCGTAACCTCTAACCTCTCATAACTCAAAATGGACTAAAGTAATCGAGCTAATATTTCTAACAAATAGGAAGACTTGGCTAGGGAATAGGTGGGGGAATTGACAGCTCATTTGTTCAAGCCCTTTATGAGTTACAGAAGTTAGAGGTTACGATTTTACCCAATTTAGAATGAACGGACTTATTCTTTTTATATACCTACTCTCTTCTTGAACTGCACTTCTACAGAACTATTTACAACTTCTTAAGGGCAGGAGGCTAGGAATCCTCCTCCCCTTGTAAAATTCACCTAGACGAGATAGAGAAAGGGGAGAGGGAACGCGAAAGTGGTCCATAACCTTAAGAATTGGAACTTTATGTTTCTGTTCGGGTTCTGTCTCAAATCGGCCACTCCCAGCTATGGGGTACATGCTTGAGTATATACATACATACATACATAAGGATGATAAGCCTACATACAAGGAAAGTTTATTCCAGGTCTATGTGAAACACTGTCCACACATACTGAAGTTGACCAAATAGTCTACGCATTTCCAACGAAAAGAGACTCATAGCTCTGTCTTCTCATCAATTAAATAAAGTTTGTAGCCCTAGCTTGGAAAAATATGTCTTAATAAATTCAGCATGAGTTTTCCCTCTGTAAATTTCAAACTTGTATTCACGAATTATTTCAAATTGGAATCTTGTTTACTATCAAAGATGAGTTGTTGTTGAAATGTTGAAGGGAAGGTGGTGCCGGAACCATTATGCTCGAATATCGCTTATTTGTTTACTTGTCCAAACTGTCAGGCTCGATATATATATATATATATATACTGTATATACCCCCAGCCGGGATCGAACCTCCGACATTCAGAACGAGTGTTTATAAGGTTTTCATCCACTCCGGCCAGGGGTATATCTAAACATTTATTAGTCACGTGTATTTATGAGATATACTTGTACGTACTAAAAAATAGTAGAAGTCGATTTGATTATTGATAAATAGTTTTGTAAATTTTGCTGTTACAAGAAACTATGATAGTTTTCCCAATATTCATCATCATTTTCTATGATAGTGTCTCCGACAAAACTACGCTTTTTTCAGGGCAAACTTTTATATTATTCAGGCTCACGCTAAAACCGTATCATATAGACATTATAGATCATCTATAATACACACATTGCACTAGTATCGTGGTATAGTTAACTTGATACTATTCTTCGAAGTGTATTTCTTCCCTCACTACTAATATCAGCGTGGGAATAATAACAAAATATTGGCATTGCCTTACAAAGATTACAAATACAAGATCCTTGATCCCCACACAGAAACCGAAGCAAGAAAAAGTGTTTTTCTCCTGTCGTATAATCCATCAGTGGAACTCCCTACCAGCTGAAATAGTTAATTCCCCCTCCCTTGCTCAATTCAAATCTAAATTGACCCAACACCTCCACAACTCACTCTTCAACCCATAAAATCCCCCTTCTCATTTTTTAGCAACATCTCAACCCCTGATAAACTACCCCATCATATTATTGGTCCGACACACACTACCAGTCACCCCATTGTCAAACATCCCCAGTACATTCAAATGTTGCATCTGACTGGCGTGTCATGCTATCTCCTGGGCTGCCTAATCCTTGGCCTGTCATGCGCTACCGATTGGCGGCCCTACCAGGTGAGTTAACCAGGTGAGTTAAAGATTTGGGATTGACACACACACCAATTACTTTGCGGAATCAGTTACAGATCTTGGTACGTCTTCAAAAAATAGAAGTTCTCACTGTATTTTAATCAATTTAACTACATTCATCCAATAATAATGTGTGCATATGTTGACCGCGACTCTCACAATATTACTAAAGTAACATACTGTATTCAGATGACAAAGGTAAACTGTTGGCCAAGAAAATAGATGTACTACGACGGGATGCGAGGGCAGAGAAGCGGGCAGAGGACAGAACCAAAATTATGGATAGAAAAATACTAGGAAGGAGACAATGGAGGAAGGGAGAAAAACTAGCGAATGAAGCAATGGCCAGAAAACCAGGCAAAATCAGTGGCCGCCGTGCGAGTGTTCGCGTTATGGGCGAAAAATGTGATAAACCGATGCTTTTCCGTCTAACGCCCAAACCTGCAATCACAACAACAGACTCTACTCCTTCATGTAAACAACAAGCAAACACTCTCATCAATCACTTTTCACATGTCAGCCACCTAAAACCTCACAAAGACGACCGACGTGTCATCCGACGTAAGAGACAATTCCCCACAGACCCTGACTATACACCCTTCACCAATCACCAGACAAAGCATATCATCAACAATCTCAAGCACTCACCCGCCTGTGGCCTAGACAACATAAGCAACATACACCTCAGACACCTGGGACCACAAGGCATACAAGCACTCACTAACATATCAAACTACAGCTATTCACACAACACAATACCAGACATTTGGAAGCATGGTATCATCACATTCCCCAAACCCAACAAAGACCCCACGCTACCCTCCTCGCACCGCCCCATCACACTTCTTTGCTCCCCCTCCAAAGTCATGGAACGCCTAGTATTACAACTAATTACACCTGACCTACCCCTAGCTCCAACACAACATGGCTTTAGGCCACTGCACTCCACAAACACTCTTCTCACAGACCTTACACAAAGAGCTTTCGACGGCATCAACTCAGCTAGACCACCACACAGATCACTATTATTAGCCACACTCGACATTAGTAAAGCCTTCGATGCCATCCCCCGCCACAACCTAACAAACAAAATCTACAACACAAACATGCACAACAACACAAAAAGGTGGCTGGCCAACTTCCTAGCAGGCAGATGTGCACACGTATCTTTTGCCGGCAGTCATCTAAAATCAGAAACTTTCCAAACGGAGTCCCACAAGGATCCGTCCTATCGCCCGCACTCTTCAATCTGTACATGCACGATATAACTACACCCAATACACCCCAAATAAACTTAGCCTCCTATGCAGATGACATAACACTCACATGCACACACCATGACCCAAAAAGAGCAACAGATCTCCTTCAACCCTATCTCAACACACTACATGGCTGGTGCACTACAAACAGACTTAATCTAGCCCCAGCCAAATCCACCGCAACCCTGCTCACAAGTTGGACAGGAGAACACGAATACATCCCTCAACTCACCATAAACAACACACCCTAACACATACACACACACCAAAATCCTAGGAGTAACATATGATACTCATATGACATTCAAACAGCACACCACAAACATTAAAAAGAAACTGACACCCAGACTTAACGCCGTCAGGTCACTTGCTCACACAAAATTTGGACACAACAAAGAAACTACCACCACAGTATATAAACAATACATAAGATCAGTGATGGAATACGCAAGCCCAGCCTGGGCTTCTAACCTAGCTGAAACACATCATAAGACCTTACAGACTATTCAAAACAAAGCCCTGAAGATCATTACAGGCTGCACAGCTACTTCACCCACAGATCACCTACATCAAGAAACCAAAATCCTCAAAGTCAAAGACCATCTGGACATGAGAGGCACTCAATTCCTGGCAGCAGCCTCCACGAACCAAGACCACCCACTAAACTACATGGCAACACACCCACAGACACCAAGAAATATCAAAACAACACCCAGCACACGGTATCACACACAATTATTGTCCTCTCTCCCTCCCTGCCCACCCCGAACCAACTTCCAAAAGCACATCCATACTCATATCTCTCACCGATCCATCCACTCACTCACAGAGAACACGCAGCTGCATGCACGACCTCCCGAAATCCATCCTTCCGAATCCTCCCTTCCTCGCGAGGACAGAGTCCACCTGGCCCGGCTGAGATGCGGACACCATCCAGCTCTCCTGAGCTATCAGAAGAGACTGGATGACTCCGTTGTCGACACCTGCCCGGGATGTAACACAGCACCCCATACCATTAAACACATCATAGAAGACTGCATTTCACACAACCACTTACGCCAACAACACAATCTACACTCAATGAAAGCTCTGTGGGAAAGCCCGATCGTGGCCATGGCCTTTCTCAGGGACTCGGGGCTGTTCGGCCAGGCAGCTTAGGGAACAACAACAACAACGCCCAAACCTAAGAAAATCCTGACACATCCCTATCTGAAATTGTGCGATTATCCTAAAGCAGATCTCTTGCCGAACGATTACAAAGACCTAGAAAGCATTTCCACCTTGCGAGTATTCATAAATGATCTTTCAATTGATTTTCTGCTGGATTCAGGTACACGTACAAATCTAATTTCACTAAAAACCGCACAGAGATTAGGACTTAAGGATACATATTTTTATGTTACACGAACAATTGCATTTGCTTGTTGGGAGGGGATTATAAATTGCAAAGTATTTAGTTTTCATAACATCGATGTCCGTCTCCAAAGTGGGCAAAACTTCTACATAAACGTAGATGTTATTGATAGTTTGGTTCCACATATTGCTGAATGTGATATAATTGGTCGGCCGACTCTCTCTCGCTTGAATGCTGTTCAGGTCTTCTCCATCTATTACCCGAGGCTTTATTTCAAATCGCTGAAGTCATTTTATAAACCATTGCGACACCTACCCGGCTCTGAATACAGACCTTTAGTTGATCCGGAATTAAAAGGCAGAATAATGGGTGTAAAATGGAGGGAGAGTAAGAAACTGTTCTGGAAAGAAGTCAAGAAAGTTAGGGAAGGTAGCAAGGGAAACAGTAAGGGTGTGAAAGATAAGAATGGGAGAATGCTAGCTGAGAAGCAAGAGAGAGTCGAAAGGTGGAGGGAGTACTTCAGTGAGTTGCTAAATGAAAGGAATGAAGAGCCAGCAAACATAGCTGGATATGGTATGGGAGGGAGAAGAAGAGAAGTAGTGGAGGAGGAGGTGGGGATCAGGAGGTCAGAAGTGTGGGAAGCCATGAAAAGGGTGAAGTTGGGGAAAGCACCAGGAACAGATGGAGTGTGTGGGGAAATGTTGAGGTATGGTGGTGAGATAGTGATAGAATGGGTATGGAAAATGTGCAAACTAGCATGGGAGAAGGGGAGTGCACCCGATGAGTGGAAGACTGGCATAATAGTCCCCCTATATAAGGGCAAAGGGGAAAGAGGAGTGTGTGGTAACCACCGAGGAATATGTCTTCTAAGCGTAGTAGGGAAGGTATACAGTAGGGTAGTGATTGAGAGAGTGAGAGTGAGAACGGAGAAATGGATAGGCGACGAGCAGGGAAGAGGATGTGTAGATCAGATTTTTACCCTGAATTGTGTTGTGGAGAAGTATCTGGAGAAGAAACAAAAGGTGTATGTTGCCTTTATGGACTTGGAGAAGGCCTATGACAGAGTGGATAGAGAAGGTTTGTGGAAAGTACTTAGAATATACGGAGTAGAGGGCAAGTTGCTGAAAGCAGTGAAGAGCATGTATGAGGGTGCAAAGGCGGCAGTACGTGTGGAGAGTGAGCAGAGCGAGTTCTTTGACCTGAATGTTGGTTTGAAACAGGGGTGTGTGATGTCCCCGTGGTTGTTTACTGTATATATGGATGGAGTTATGAAAGAAATACTATCAAGAGCAGTGGATGTTGGTGTATCGCTGAAAAGGGAGGGAATTGAGTGGAAGCTACCTATACTGCTGTTTGCGGATGATACAGTTCTGATGAGTGATAATGAATGGGAGTTGCAGGGTCTGGTAAATGAGTTTGGAACAGTGTGCGAAAAACGGAATTTGAAGGTAAATACGGGGAAGAGCAAGGTTATGGTCTTCGAAAGGGGTGAAGTCACAGAGTGTGAGGTGAAGCTGAACGGTCAGGCTATGGAGATCGTCAACTCTTTTAAGTATCTGGGCAGTGTGTTGAGTAAAGATGGGACTATGGATGAAGAGGTGCGGGAGAGGGTACAACAGGGGAAGAGGGTTGTAGGAACGCTAAAAGCAGTAACAAGAAATAGGGTGGTCAGTATGGAAGTGAAGAAGTCCTTGCATGACAGTGTGGTAATCCCGACACTGACTTACGGAAGCGAAGCATGGACGTTGGTTGAGAGACTCAGACCAAGAGTGAGAGCAGTGGAAATGAATTACTTAAGGAGTGCGTGCGGAGTTACATGGAGGGATAGACAGACTAATGAGGAAGTAAGAAGGAGGTGTGGTGTGGAGGTAGATGTGCTGGAAAGTGTGAAAAAGAACAACTTGAGATGGTTCGGCCATATGGAACGTATGGAAAGCGAGAGAATGACTAAGAGGGTGTATGAGAGCGAGGTGGAGGGACAGAGGGGGAGAGGTAGACCGAATTGAGGTGGAAGGATGGAGTGAGGAAGTACATGAACGAAGGTGGTGCTGGTTGGGGGGAGGGGCGTCGACTGACTGGGGACAGAGGTGCATGGGGGCGGTTCGTTCGTGGCCACCCCTTCGGGGATCACGGCATCAGGCAATAGATAGATAGATAGAATAATGGGAAAGAGAGGTACCACATTGGAGTGCAACCCTTCTATTTTCTCATTGACTCAGGGAGCGGGGGAGGACTCACCGTGTTGCCTCGTTCTTGTGAAAGGTTAGCCGATGCCAACATCGAGGTCCCAAAAAAAGTTGGGTTCAAAATAGGTTGGAGAAAATCTATCGACCATATAATATATCTGTAAATAATTTCTCACAAAAGGATTATATGGTTATTGGCCGCAGGATGCTACGCAGATATTCATGCATCTTAGATTACAAAAAGGATGAACTCTACTTCCAATTTGGGAGAGAACATTACTGAACTAAATTCAACACCTAGCAAACCCTTCTCGTATATCCACTAATGGTATGTTATATATCTATTATGGAAATCTGCATACAGTCCTACCATACACATTCTAAATTGATTAACCCCTTCTATACCGGCGACGTCTTTTTAATATCATTCTAGCCATATTTAGAAGATTTTGTGCAGTTTAAGAAGGATCTGTGGTATTAAAAAGGGTTAAGCGAGATAGTTTGAAGCCTGTTAATTGCTGAAGGCCCATTTTTAACTGAATAAAATTGTCTAATAGTTACCAGAATATAATTAAACAGACATCGCCGGTACAGAAGGAGTTAATTCTATCCTAGACCCTGTTCAAATTAATGGGAAATATTTAGTTATACTTTCTTATATGTTTTTAATACTTTTATTATTATATATATATATTTTTTTTTAAAGTTTGCTCCCTATACCTCCATCAAGCTGCTTAAAAAGTTACCCCCCATACCCCCTTCGAGATAGATTTGTATAACTTTTGGTAGAAAAATATCCCGGCCTAAGGCAGGTTCCTCCTAAATGACAGGCTCGCCATCGCTCGCCATCACTCACCAGCATAAAATACACTTAAATGACATGAAAGGTCTTAAAATGACCAAAAATATGGGATGAATGTCCTAAAATCTCCAAACCAATAGGGCTAAACATGAGAGAGAAGAACCTCAACTGAGTCATTATGTTAGTAATTACTGGGTACTTCTCATCGTTCATAAGTTGGCTCAATATTATCGCTACATTTTTTACGAGTAGGTCAGTGGCCTTGCGAACCTCCACCTGTAAAAGTATCTACAGCAACGAATAACAAACAAATGGCCTCGGAACCGGACGGACCTAATGTTGACGAACTTCGACCAACCATGGACTGTCTAAGGATTGCGACTTGGACCGTAATAGGCATGAATGAGGACACAAAAGAGAGAGAGGTCCTGGAAGTGTTAGTGAATGCCAGGCTGGATGTATGCAGAATGACTGAGACCAAATGGAAGGGTACATGTGCGAGAGAATGGGAATGTGGAATAGATGTGTGTGCTGGAGTGAATGAGAATGAGGGAGTGAAAGAAGGTGAATGTTTGTTTATAAGTAACAAATGGAAGGAGTGCGTAAGAGACTGGTTCTGTAGGTGCAAGGATTGTGTGGGTAAGAATGAAAGTAGGAATACAAACGTGGATGGTTATGTGCGAGTATGCTCCGACAGAGGATAAACCTGTAAGAAAGAAAGAGGAGTTCTGGGTGAATGTTGAGGAGTGCCTGGATAAGTTTGACAAGAGCGAAAGAATATTCCTGATTGGGGATATGAATGAGAAGGTGGGTGATAGGAAAGTTGATGGAGTGTTGGGAGGGTGGGGTATACCATCAGAGGTGAATGGGAATGGTAGTGCACTTGAGACTGTGTGTGAGGAGGAGGCTGTGGATAGCCAACACCACCTTCCTACACAGAATGATAAACAGGTACACATGGAAAATGGTGTGGAGGAGGAAGGATGAGAAAGTGGTGAAACGAAGGGCACTGATTGATTATACTGTACACTATATGTGTGGCTGAACGAATGAAGAATTCTGTGCTGGATGCTAGGGTGTATAGGGGAAATGGGGGGAGTTTCTTATCTGACCATTATGTAATAGTAGCTAAAATTTGGATACAAAAGAAGTGGGTGAGGAGAGCTGAAGGAAGGCGAAGTGGGTGGAGAGGTTACAGGAGATGATCAGGGAAGAGTTCAAGAGAGCAGTAGTGAGACGACTGGGTAGGTTTGACCTGGAGGGTATGGAGGAAGTGGAGGAGGTGAGCAAAGTGTTTAAGGAAGAGATATGTGCAGCATGTGAGGAGGTGTGTGGAGTAAGGAGAAGAGGGAGGGGAGTGAAGGGTACAGCGTGGTGGACTGAAGAGGTAAAAATAGCTGTTGAAGACAAGAAGAAAGCGTATAGAGAGTGGTTGGGAAGTAGAGGGAACGAAAATTTGGAGAGACAGAAAAGAGCGAGGTACTTGGAGAAAAAGAGTGATGAATAGAATAGTGAAGGAAAGTAAGAGAAGAGCAGATGAGGAATTTGGAAGGAAGTGTAAAATGGAGGGAGTGTAAGAAACTGTTCTGGAAAGCGGTCAAGAAAGTTAGAGAGGGTAGTAAAGGAAATAGTAAAGATGTGAAAGATCGACGAGATGAAAGACAGGTTGACGCTATTGTCCTCGACTTCGACAAAGCCTTCGACAAAGTTTCTCACAAAAGATTAACACAAAAATTCCAGAAATACGGCATTACAGGACCTACTCTTCACTGGATCACTAATTTTCTTATATATAGAACTCAAGTTGTACTCCTTGATGGCTCATCAGACTCTGTTTCTGTCTCTTCTGGTGTCCCCCAGGGCACCATTCTTAGTCCAATTCTTTTCCTTCTGTATATCAATGGCCTTCCTCTTTCGACACCTAATTCTTCTACTAGAATTTTCGCTGACGAGTTTATTACCTGTATTTAGGCCCATAAAGACTGATGACTTTAAACTCATCCTGCATGACCTAGACGCCCTTGAACAGTGGAAAAACACCTGGCAGATGTCCTTCCTCCCCGATAAATGTAAACTCCTCCATTTTACCCACTCCTAATCACCCATTATGAACAACTACACTTTACACAACCAACTGGGCAGACTGGGAGCCAAAGCGTCACATTTTTCCTTTTCTTCTCGACTTTCCCTTCATAACTGTTGTTGTTGTTGTTGTTGTTCCCCATGCTGCCAGGCCGAACAGCCCCAAGGCCCCGAGCAAGGCCAAGGCCATAACCGAGCGCCCCCACAGAACCCTACCCGCCGACCACAATAAAGCCTGGGTGACCGAAGCCACTCCATGGCGGGGAGCTGAGGAGGGTGCGGAAACGCCCGGGAAACCAAAGCCCCACCCAGGGCCCTGCGCCCCCAGCAATTATGAAGAGAAAGTTGAGGGGCAAGGGAAAAATGTGACGCTTTGGCTTCCAATCTTGGTAGATTGGGAGGTCAATCCACGGAAGAGACGCCGTCACTTGAGATCTAGAAAATATATAAGTAAAAGGAACAGTCAGAGTAAGCTATGGGTACGGCAGAGAATGCTCAGTTCTCACTCTGATAGACCAGCCCATCACCACATGACTAGAACCCAATCCTCTCCGCATCAGCTAGGAAAGGCCCTAGAAAGCCGCCTTTGGCGGGGGGATAGCTCCCCTATTTCAACCCTTTTCGGGGTTGGGCACCCGCCGCTTCATAACTGTTAAGGGGCACAGGGCCTCGGTGTCCCGGGCGTTTCCGCACCCTCCTCAGCTCCTCGCCTGGGAGCGGCTTCGGTCACCTGGGCATTCTTAGTGGTAAAGCAGGGAGGGTAATGTGAGGGCATTCGGTTATGGCCTTGGCCTTGCTCGGTAACTTGGGGCTGTTCGGTCAGACAGCCCGGGGAACAACAACAACACAACCAACTATTACAACCAGTGTCTTTCACCCTTCTGAATCTTCCCTTCCTCGTGAGGAAAGAGTCCACCTGGCCAGGCTGAGATGTAGGCACCATCCATCTCTTCTGAGCTATCAGAAGAGACTGGATGACTCCGTCGACGACACCTGCCCGGGATATAACACAGCACCCCATACCATTGGACACATCCTAGAAGACTGCATTTCACACAATCACTTATGCCAACAACATAATCTACACTCCTTGAGAGCTCTGTAGGAAAGCCCGACCGTGGCCATGGCCATCCTTAGGGACTCGGGGCTGTTCGGCCAGGCAGCTTAGGGAACAACAACAACAACCAGTGTCTTCCTATAAATACTTTGGCATCCACCTCTCCACCAACCTTTAGGGGAGATAGGCCGGTTTTCTGGACCACTCCCTCGTGTTTAGCCCCCATTAGTTTTGACATTTTAAGGTGTTCAGCCTATTAGTTTGACGATTGTAACACATTTCGCCCCATTTTGTTGTCAATCGTAGGTGTAGTAGCTGTGCAGCCTGTGATGATTTTTAGTGCTATATTTTGAACAGTCTGCAAGGTTTGGTCATGTATTTCAGCTAGGTTAGAAGCCCAGGCACGGCTTGCATATTCCATCACTGATCTTATGTATTGTTTGTATACTGTGGTGGTAGTTTCTGTGTTGTGTCCAAATTTTGTGTGGGCAAGTGACCTGAGGGCGTTATGTCTGGGTGTCAGTTTATTTTTTTATGTTTGTGATAGGTTGTTTGAATGTCATTAGTGTATCATATGTTACTCCTAGGATTTTGTGTGAGTGTTAGGGAGGTGTTGTTTATGGTGGGGTGCTTAAGTATTCGGCTGTCCAGTTTGTGAGGAGGGTTGCGGTGGATTTGGCTGGGGCCAACTTGCCATTTGTAGTGCACCAGTCATGTAGTGTGTTGAGATAGGGTTGAAGGAGAAGTGTTGCGGTGTCTGGGTCTTGGTGTGTGCATGAGTGTTATGTCGTCTGCGTAGGAAGCTATATTTATTTGGGGTGCGTGGGGTGTAGGTATATCATGCATGTACAGATTGAAGAGTGCAGGCGACAGGACGGATCCTTGCGGGATTTAGTTTGTGAAGCTTCTGATGCTAGATGACTGACCGGCAAATGATGTGTGCACATCTGCCTGCTAGGTAGCTGGCCAGCCACCTTTTTGTATTGTTCTGCATGTTTGTGTTGTGATTTTGTTTGTTAGGTTGTGGCGGGGGATGACAACGAAGGCTTTACTAATGTCGAGTGTGGCAAGTAGTGATCTGTGTTGGTCTGGCCGAGTTGATGACGCCAAAACTTAGTTGGTGCCATCTCTGCATTAAATGTATAGTGATGCTGTTGTTATTAGTGCATTGATGTATTATGATCCAAGCACTAATAAATTCCTCTAGAAGAACTGGCACTTTTAGGATATATAAAACTAGATTCAAATTAATTAGTCCGTCTGGCGCCTGGACCGGGGAGCGGGTATATATGAAGGGTCATGCCTGGATGAGTGGTGGGCGGGCTTGTGGTGGTATAGCATAGCTGTATATCTGCCTGCTGAGACAGGAACCTCTCTGTGAGGTCTGGAACCTGGGAATATTTTGCTGGGGACCCCAAATGGGCCTGGGTCTCTGGGTCTTCTCCTGAGAGACCTAGATGCGTGTGAATTTGTACTTGGTTTTGTGTTGTGTTGTGTTGTCCCTGTTTGGGCTCTGTCTCGAGTCGGCTTCCACCAGCCTGAGTATGCATACATACAGAAATAAATTTCCATAATTATTCAAATCATAATTTCCTGCACACTGTTTATAGAATATTATAATAAATCTGACATTTAGCAAGACTAAGTATTCTTGTAAACTTTACAATTTATATAATTAGCAAAACTTGGCAATTAACTAGGAACCCCTACAAATAAAAATACCTACAATACAATAGAAAAAAAAAGGAATAAACAAAATAAGTCAATCTATCTATCTACTGTACAGTATATATATAATGTACTCTGGTACATACCCCACTTCTTTATTTAGTTGTTTACAATAGAAAAGAGAAAGGAATATGAAAAATAAGTAAATACAAATGTCATTATAAAATATTTATTATAACCCAAAGACATCAATTTTACATATCAGAAAATAAACCTAATTAAAATATTGACTCATAAGAACTAAAATTATCACATAGAACCATTTCCTTGCCATCATCAATACATACCTAAAACTCTTGTGCAACTAACCCCTTCTGTACCGGCGACATCTTTAAACTATATTCTAGCTACATTTAGACAATTTTATAAAGCTTAGGAAGGATATGTTGTAGCTTAAAGGATCAATTGAGATAGTCTGTTGCCCTTCAATTGGTAGACATCCTTCCTAAGCTGAATAATATAATCTAATAGTTGCCAGAAAGTAATGTAAAGGATGTCACCAGTACAGAAAGGGTTTAACTTCACCAGAACATTAGTACCTCAAGTTCATGCTAAAAAAATATATATATATACAGTATATATATATATATATATATATATATATAAAAAAAAAAAACTTTTAAAACCATTCTAATGCATTCTGTACTGGCGACGTCCTTTTAACTTTATTCGGGCTAATATTAAGACAACTTTATTTAGTTAAAAAGGACCTCCAGCAATTAACAACCTTCAAACTATCTCCCTTAACCCTTTTAACTACCACAGAGCCTTCTTAAAGGTGAATTACACAAAGATGATAAAAAAGTGAGATAAGTTATCTAGCAGAACGTTAAATGCTCTAGTAATACACCATTATCGGGAATATCCTTAAATTTGCCCCTAACATATAAAATAAATAGGGTCAAGTTAAAGGTAAATTTCTGTTGCCTGGCAACTATCGGG
The DNA here is from genome assembly GCA_032716605.1 of Paralithodes platypus. Taxonomy (NCBI): domain Eukaryota; kingdom Metazoa; phylum Arthropoda; class Malacostraca; order Decapoda; family Lithodidae; genus Paralithodes; species Paralithodes platypus. The sequence continues at coordinate 71,468,751 of CM064573.1, forward strand.
ATTTATGACGTCATCACAATACTGGAGGGTGGGAAATTTGCAAGCCAGTCAACTATCAGACGCCGCCAGATATTAAACTGTTTAATATTTGTTTTCTTTACTAACTTAAATTTACTTTATTAACCCTCCAGCCCCGGCTACGCATTACATAAATATTCCCCGAAACCCGGGTGTTTTGGCCGAAAAACGTCTAGGCTAGGCTACCGTATATTTGTTATTCTGACTACTTCCCGCATCCCCAAGCGTAGCTGTGTTATTTACCTGTAGAATGGTGTTAAGTAGAGCTCTCTAAGTCAACTGGTTGAGTTGTGATGATGATTTCATTGGAGATAACTTTATGGCAAAAACAGCCACTTTACACTACTTTTCGATACTTAACAACAACATACAGGCACACACTAACAAGCGACGCTCTCCTTCTTGTGGCCGGAGATGCGGGGCGTCGGTCCAGCCGGCTGTTGTTTACATGCGTCGGACCGACGCCTCGCACACCAAGCTTACAGGCTTTGAGCTCATGGGTGTTTAAGAGCCCTTCCGGGCAGCTCGTGTATGCTTTTTTATGGGCGTTCAAGAGCCCTTCCGGGCAGCTCGTGTATGCTTTTTTATGGGCGTTCAAGAGCCCTTCCGGGAACAGAGGGTTAAACATAAACCTGAGCATCCTTAATGTTTTGATGCATACAAAATATACATCTTACGAGGTATGCAGCTTATGTAATTCACCTTTAACTCAATGACTGCGGGCTCCTATTTAAAAAAATATGGATATAACTGCGGGAATTGTCATATGACAATCGCCAAAAATATGCATAGTACAAGGCCTGGGAGGCAGGCAAGCGAGTCTAAACAGCGCGGGTCCGTCCCATCCAAGCTGTGCCAGGGCGGACACTGGTGTCAGTGGGAGACATCTCCAGCTCCCTTACAGACTTGGGGATAGCGAAAACCGCTCAAACCCGCTAATTTTTACCGATTTAGCCTCATCTGTGCAATATTGTTGCACGTCAATCAGTGGTCGTAGAGACATGATTCAGGTGTCATTGGAAAGGGCTATTCCTCTACTTTCATGGATATATCATTGAAATACATTCTAGCTCTTGTTTAAACATGAAAATGTGCAGGGAATGAAGGTCACTTTTAGTCCAAAACCCCCGTATGGTACAGTGCAGGCCAAGCAATTGTCATATAACAAGTGCCGCAGTGATTGTGTTAAACTGCACAAATCCTCTAAATATATCTAGCGTAAAATAAAAAAGACGTCGCCGGTACAGTAAGGGTTAAATAACATCTAATCCGGTACTAACATTCCAAAGGCAACATACATCAATTTCAATGGATAAAAAAAAACATTTGAGGAGGAGCACTTTACTGAGGCTTTGCTTGTAAAATCGTCAGGTCAATAAACTACTCCTCCTCAAATTGTGTTTTTTCCCATTCTGTGATCATCATCAATCAGGCACCCCGCTTCCAGAGGAAGTGCCCCAAAAGGGCTGGCCATGGCAGAAACTGCTTCCAGGCTCCCAGACATTCTGTCAACTTCTCAAAGTTCTTTTTCACATCGGTCTCGATGGTATCAGATACACATTGGCATGATTTCATGACAAGTACTGTATGATGGTGTTCTTGTTTACCCATTTAATTTAGCTCTTATAAAATTAAAATTATATTAAAGTAATAACTGGTGCCCTATAGAGTGTAATACTAGAAATCTCAAGTAATATGTAAATGCTATGCTTCACAACAGTAAAGGATGAGACGAGATATTAATCACCAAAGTTTAAAATAAGAATACGATAAGTTAACTAAAATGCAAAGAAACCTTCTTACAGTCTTAAGAAATACTGTAGTTCATGTCAAAATATCTGGTACAGTACAGTACTCTTAAATTCCATCCTAAGATAAGATAACCATTACTGCAAGCATCAGCAGGATAGAAAAAAAAAAATAGAGGCACTTTGGTATTCCCATTGACAATAAGGGGTAGGTATGCTCTGTCTCGAGTCGGCCACCCCCAGCTATGGGATATGTTTTTTTTTTTTTATTACCGGTATATTAGTTTAACCAGACCACTGAGTTCCACAAAAGAACTCGCATAGGGCTGGCCTGAAGGATTTGATCAAGATGGATAACTAATCAAGTCAAGATAGATAGGGAAGGACAGAAGGTGAACAAATCTAGGAAGGTGAAGACACGCAGACATTTCTCGCCATTTCATCAGTTCAGCCGGACCACATGAGCTCCACAGCAGAGCTCTTATAGGGCAGGGCCGAAGGATGAGGCAAGAACTGCTACACTGCAGCACCAACCAAGAAGTGATCAAGGGCGAAGAATGAAATATCAGGACTAAGGTATAACAAAAATCACAGCGAGATGCAAAAAATGCATTACCGAATTGAATCAAGTCAGCTCGGTTACATCAGCAACCGAATTGATTAATCAGGTCAGGAGTGTACTACCTAGCCAGGCCAGGGAGACATGAGATATAGGTTGCCCGACGACAATCGAATGGGAAAGAATAAGAATACAAGGGGAAAAAACAGAGAGAAATGGAAAAACTACTCAAAATTAGTCAAGCTGACGACGAAAGCTCGAGGGGAGAGAGGAAGGGAAATTACCATAACCATCCCCCATGAAGCCCCAGTCGCCGGTCCCGAAGCCCCCCAACCCGCGCCAAGGAGAGTAGTAACAGGGGGGTATGGGGTATGTGCCTGAGTATATAGATAGATAGATAGATAGATGAGGCTGATAAGCAATACCATATTACCAGTTAAAAAACAAATGTTTATGGCAAAGAAGGGGTGAGGGCTGGTCCTATCCAGAGTGAGGTTTGGTTGGCATCCTCTACCTAACCTTAGCCATTTATGTCGGTCTCCTTTACTGTCCTACTTTTCCTTCTGGGGACAAGGGGCTAGGAATCCCCCTCGACGAGAGTAGAACCTGTGCCAGAGTGATTTTCTTGCCCCATGAGAAAAATCTATCTACTGTACTCTCTGGATTGTAAAAATTGGTTGCAAACACATCATTTCGAACATATAAAAGGTATTTGTTGGAGTGAAGGATGAACGGTGATTTAGGGGATCAATTTTATGGGGGAAAAGTTTCCTTTTATGCCAGCAAATATGGCATATCAGAATTGGAAATAAAATGTAAAGTTATATATTTAAAGAAAAATCTTTAAAAAATCCAGTGGAGTTTCACATTTATTTTTAGAACATTGCTACAGATCAGAGAAAAATAACAAGGTTTATGCAAGCATTGTAAAAGTGGGATTTTTGCTTCACAGACAAGGAAGGCCCATAGAAAAAGAAAAAACCTGAAAGAACAATGAAGAAACGACACGAAAAAAGAGCAAGATCGACTGTATAAGCAGAAACAATCACTTTACAGAGAATAAGGGGCCGTCTATGGTAAACAGCACTTTGCAAATGAAAGTTAAGGTGTAAAGTAAAATATAGGACCCTACACACCCCAATAAAAAAAAAAAGAAAAAAAAAAAAAAAAAAAGAAAAAAAAAAAAAAAAAAAAAAAAAAAAAAAAAGGGGGGGGGGGAGGGGCATGTGCCAGAGTATATAGATAGATACACAGAAAGAAGAAGAGCAACAAAGAAATATCATCAAACACATTGAAAAAACAGTACCCAATATATAATAAAGATCAAGAAAGAATCTATGAAAGAACTGGAGTTCTCTAAATATTTGTATGGCATAACGGAAGAATTAGAGTCAAAGGATAATACAGCACCCTATTAAGATACAGGATAGAAACAGTTCTGACACAAAGTAGAATAAACAAATATGAAGAATTAGTATGAACAGGTATAAAGAATAATGGAGCAATACTGTATTTCTATATGAGTCAAGGTAAAGTTATCATTAAATATAAAAGAAAATTAAAACAAAATCTAAAATGGGAAATGACACTATTTAAAGATGAAGGACAAGGTCTGTCCAAGAAATTAAAAGAGTATCTGATGGCTTAAAACTAAAAATACGAAAATAGAGCAACCCACTCAGAGCCGGAATGAAACGTGCATAAACAATTATAATGTAAAACTTGCAAAATATACAAACCAAAACTTATACAAACACAGTAAAAAGACAAAACAACTAATCAACACAGTATAAACTCTGTATGGAACCCGGTTTATGAAGGAATTATAGTGGAATTATTAGATAATTGCCATCATGTAAGGAAACAATGCTATACCTATAATTATACCAAATAAGAATTAAATACAATATCATACTACAGTATAAGCAAAGGCAAGCCCTAAGAGTCTCTCTTATTGTGATTCAGTGGTCTGGTTAAACTTTAAAACAAAAAATTAGCATAAAATATAGACGAAGGTCTACTAACAACTCTAAATGGAATTTCCATAGACGAAGGTCTACTAACAACTCTAAATGGAATTTCCAAGAACATTATGGCATAATTAAGTCTATGATAGAATTGAAGTGGAATTTCAACGTGGTTGTTTGGACAAAGAAACAGAATGCCAACAATGAAGAACAAGATAAGCAAAGAAATAAAACCTTATATACATTAGTGAAGAAACAGACCCCCAAAAAGGAAATCAACACTTAATAAATGAAATAGATGGCTGCAATGGTTTAAAGGAATAAAGGCAACCAAAAGGCAAAAGAACAAAAGTGGAATTTCTCAATAATAGAAGAACACTCTACAAAGATATACAATATCTAGACGACAATAATATAACTGGGCCTAGTTACTCAAAAACATTTATAAAGTTAGTAACATTTATAAAGTTACTACAGTATATGGTGAGAACTTACGATATATAATTTATTCGTATATTTATACAGTATATTTATTTACTTTAGGTTTAAGTTATTTCTAAAAATATATATATAAATATTTTTTAGTTTTTCTAAATTTTATTTTGCTAAAGCGTTATTTCCACATAGCGATTTTGAAAAGTTCTTTTGCCTTGACATTGTGTCGTCCCTGTTTTGGTTTGTTTATTTTGCAAGTTTTACATTATAAAAACTTAAATTTGACACGGATTGAATTGGCTTTGATTGATTGAGCACTAGTTGAAATCTAGTGGATGAAATGGTCTATTGGTTGAGTTGTCCAGGAACCATCTTGAGTATTGCTGACCCGAGAATTACAATGTCCCATAGCGATTTTGATAAGTTCTTTTGTCTTTATATTGTGTCGTCCCTGTTTTGGTTCGTTTATTTTGCAAGTTTTACATTATAAAAGAAAAGCTATACATTTTTTGAGCATCCAGGCTCGAGTGGAATTTTTAGATTAACCCGACAGCTGCAGGGAGACTCTTAAGATGTTTTACTGGGCGACTGCGGGGAGACTCTTAAGATCCTAGGCCTAAAAAAAAAATGTAAAAGGCCCCAGTAGCACTTGATTTTTTTTTTTTTTTACCCTCCATACCTCATATAACTTTTCCACATCTGTCAAAAGTCACCCCCCCCCCCCCCCCTTCAATTATCACCTATTTTTCTCTTATTCCTGTAATAATCGGTTTATTTATGGCGCCAAAAATCCCCACCCGGTTCCAAGGTGGAAAGGGAGGGGTGTGGAAGGAGGAGAGAGAGAGAGTAGTAGCCCAGCTACCTCCAGTCTCTCACCAGACCTCGTGAGAGGTGGGGTTGCCTCGCTCTGCTCCACATTTCATAACTGGACCGCTCCGTATTTATTCGCGATTTTGACCATCTAAACACTATTCCCACTTGTTTTATTGTTGTAACATGTTACAATCTTCATATTAAACGTAAAATAGCGCATATGGATAAGTATTCATTATATTTATGGTAAATTAACGATTTTAGTGAGGAATGTATCTCAATACCTACGCACAGGGGTATGGTGTATACTACAGGGGCTGCGCAGCTGAGAGGTTAAAAAAAAAGACAGAACAAGACTTATGAAGAAATATCCCCCTACGGAGGTAAACACAATCTACGAAGCAACCGGAGTGGAGTTTCTGGAGCGTACTGGTGTGGAGGCCCGCGATGCAGCCCTGGAGTGTAGGTGGCAGAGCGGAGAGTCCCCGGAGGCCGTATTGCGACACAGCTGGCCCGTCCGACACACAGAGGTACACAGCCGACGCGGGGTCAGGCTTTTGGAAGGAGTACCACTGTGTCATTAACAAAGTGTGCAGAAGGTACGTTAGTGGGTTGACAGGTGCAGTGAAGTCTATTACAGTATTAGCAAAAATATATTTACTGTGCTTTTTACAAATTTAAAGATTAATAATATGTTCTAAAGTCCGTTCATTCTAGGTTTGGCAGAAATTGTAATCTCTAACTTCTAACTCAAAAAGGGCTAGAGGAAATGAGCTGTCAATTTATACACATATTCCCTATCCAAGTCTTCTTATTTGGTAGAAATATTAGCTCGATTACTCTAGTCCTTTTTGAGTTATGAGAGGTTAAGCGTTACGATTTCTGCCCAACCTAGAATGAACGGACTATAGTAGGGATGTAGCGACCCCACCATCTGTAACTTTGTGGCGCATATAGCCCCTGGAGGTTGGGACTGGGAATCCCACCGAAAGAATTAATTCCTACATATGGATCAGCAATTGCTGATCCTCCCTACCCCTTGTGGGAGTAATAATAATAATAATAATAATAATAATAATAATAATAATAATAATAATAATAGTTCTTAAAGCTAGCACATGCTAAGCCAGCTAAGGATAGCCCAATAAGGCCGATTAGGCGTATTTCCATTGGGGTCCTGTACTACTATCCCATCCCCTTGCTCATGAGGGACGGTAACGACTCGGTGCTTGTGAAAAATCTTTAATGCGCCGAGCGGGGGGGCGATCCTGGGACCATCTGGGTGGAAGTCCAAGACGCTAGTCAGTACACCAGCGAGCCGCTGGTGTAAGGGTTGGCTACTGACTGACTGACTGACTTCTAGTAAATATCTCTAAAAAAAACACCTATTTGAATAATCTCTATCTATCTATCTATTGCCGGACGCCGTGATCCCCGAAGGAGTGGCCACGAACGAAACGCCCCCCTACACCTCTGTCTCCAGTCAGTCGACGCCCCCACTCCCATCTAGCACCACCTTCACTCATATACTTCTTCAATCCATTCTTCTACCTCTCATTTGGTCAACCTCTCCCTCTCTGTCCTTCTACCTTGCTCTTGTACACTCTCTTAGTCATTCTCTCGCTTCCCATACGTTCCATATGGCCGAACCATCTCAAGGCGTTCCTTTTTGCACTTTCTAGTTTTTCAAATTTTTCTTAATTTCACTTCTAACACCAAAGTCCTCCCAATGAAATTAATGAAAGTGTGTGATCTTCCCGGGAATCGAACCTGGGTTACCACATACAGATCTTAACCTATAAACGGCGAGCAGGGGGTATTGAACTCGATGCCCCTGGGCGAGCATATTATGCTCCATTCATGCCTATAATAGTCATTTTACGATAAATATAGTTATTACTTATTCATATGCGCCTATTTTACCTTCACTATGAAGATAGTAACCTGTAACAACAATAAACCAAGGTGGTGATGGGCTGATCTATCAGAGTGAGAACTGAGCGATCTCTGCCATACCCGTAGCTTACTCTGACTGTTCCTTTTACTTATATATTTTCTAGATCTCAAGTGACGGCGTCTCTTCCGTGGATTGACCTCCCAATCTACAAAGATTGGAAGCCAAAGGGTCACATTTTTCCTTTGCCCCTCAACTTTCTCTTCATAATTGCTGAGGGGCACAGGGCCCTGGGTGGGGCTTTGGTTTCCCAGGCGTTTCCTCACCCTCCTCAGCTCCCCGCCATGGAGTGGCTTTGGTCACCCAGGCTTTATTGTGGTCGGCAGGGAGGGTTCTGTGGGGGCGCTCGGTTATGGCCTTGGCCTTGCTCGGGGCCTTGGGGCTGTTCGACCAGGCAGCTTGGGGAACAGCAACAACAATAACAATAAACCAAGTGGAAATCGCGAATATACATGGAGCAGCCCATTTTTTTTTTTTTTTTTTTTTTAAGAGACGATGAATGGAGGAAGGAAAACCACAGATAAAACAAAAAGGTCCATGTGCCTAAAGGCATCCTCCATTCATAAAATGTTTGTAACAACTGGATTTAAACATTTGTAGATTGTAAGTTTGTGGAAAGCAATTCGAGGGAAGTGAATTCCAAATAGTAGTAGCTCTGGGGATAAATGAATTCTGATAAGCAGAAGTTCTGCATTGTGGAGGAGAAAGTGTAAATTCATGGGCGCTCTCAGCTGCCCTAGTTCTACGGGGAAAGATGTGGAGGCGGCGGCACAATTGAAGCAAGTTCCTCGGAACAATTGCTGTGAAAATATCTGTAGAATAATGCAAGGGATGCAACGTTTCTTCGTATGGATAATGTAGGAAGGTCCTGTGTGATTGTAGGGTTATTGATTAATCTAATAGCTTCATTTTGAATTTTGTCCAACTGCCTCAATGCAACCACTCCACTTCCACCCCACAGAGGTGAACAGTAATCCATCTGAGAACGCACATGACTTTTATATATCACGGCCAACTGCTCGTCAGTGAAGAATTCTCGAACTCTGTACAGGAGTCCCAGTTTTTTAGAGGCATTCTTAGCAATGCTTCTAACATAATGTGTCCAGCTCAAGTTAGTAGTTAATGTTACACCGAGAATGTCAATACTAGGGGAAGTGGGAATATTTACATCATTAAAAAATATATGGGAGTCAGTGAGATTCTGTCGGTTAGAAAATTGAATGTACTTGGTTTTCTGTGCATTAAAGGAAACTAGATTCTTTTGTCCCCATCCATTAATTCTAGAAAGGTCCTGGTTCAGAGAAATTGCAGTGTTTATTTTTGAATTTATAAGATCGGGTTGGGTGAAAGAATTGGTAAATGTGAAGGAACTGTGGAGTGTTGAGTCAACTGCGTAGGAATGTATTGGATTATGAGTGGTAGATATGAGATCATTGATATGAATGAGGAACAGAATTGGGGCCAAAACTGATCCCTGGGGAACACCAGCATTTATTGAGTGAAATTGAGAATAAAGGCCATCTACCTTTACACGTATTTTTCTGTTATGAAGATAAGAAGAAATTAGTGGAACTAATGATGCAAGGCCGTAGTGTGACATCTTCGACAATAAGGATTGATGCCAGACTCTATCAAATGCCTTTGATATATCCAGTGCTATTGTATGTGTTTCACCATGTTGGTCTATAGCTTGGTTGATTTGATGCGTAAGAAGGCAAAGCATGTCTGCAGTTGATCGACATCGTCTAAAACCATATTGCCTATCACTGATTAATTTATTATTCTCAAGATGCTTAATTATGTGATTATTTAATATAATTTCAAAGACTTTACCAAGAGTGGAAGTTATAGCTATTGGTCTGTAGTTTGATGGATCTGAAGAGGCACCTTTTTTAGGAACTGGATGGATGTTTGCTTCTTTCCAGGGTACTGGGAAGCATGAGGTATGAGTACACAGACGGAAAAATTTTGCCAATACAGGAGCGAGCACCAAGGAGCAATTCTTAAGTACTATTGGAGGAATTTCATCTGGACCAGGAGCCTTATCTACCGAGAGATTCTGCAAAATAGTTTTGACATGTCTGGTGTGGATCTTAAGTGAGGGAATTTCAGGCGAATTAAAATTAAGTACAGGGACATCTTGATTTATTTCATCTAAGGTTGAGTTGGTGGAGAAAATATCCGCAAGGTTAGCTTTACCTCGTGGGTCACTTACAAGATTGCCAGTCGGAGATTTTAATGGTGGAATGGATGAAGCAGTAGTGAAGTTGGATTTAAATGAGTTAAGAGTAGACCAAAATATTTTGTTATCATTTGGATTATTTAGAAGTTTATTTGCCTGCTTGTGGAGAAAGTTTGATTTAGTTAGGTTTAATACAGTTTTGGCATGATTGCTGATGTTTCTAAAGTAATTAAAGGCTTCATGTGTTTTTGATCTTGTGTATGCATTGTAGGCTATTGCTTTTTGTTCAGTTACTCTAGCACAATTATGGTCAAACCATTTAGGTGAATTAGATCTTTTACTGTACTTTTGATGAGGAATAAAAGTTTCCATTCCAATTTTTACAAAATCTTGTATGTGGCTCAAAGTGGAGTGTGCATCATTAGAAAAGAAAGAGGTCCAGGGAATATCAATAAAGAAACCTTGAAGACCCTCCCAGTCTGCCCTATTGTAAAGCCATTTAGTCACCAAAACAGGTTCAGAGTGGGAAGGTGTGGTAGGTGATAGACAGGTGGCCTGTATCAGACAGTGATCAGAAGATCCAAGCGGGGACCTCACTGTAACATCATAATTTTCTGAATTGGTTGTTAAAAATAAGTCCAGTAGGTGGGAATTATGATTAGGATTATCTGGTACACGGGTGGGTTGGTTGACTAGTTGAGTGAGATTAAATGAGTCTGCAAATAGCTCACATTCAAGACCAGCATCATCAGTCCTGGCTGAATGAGTGAGCCATTCAACATTATGGACATTAAAATCACCCAACACAGTGATTTCAGAAGAAGCATTTAAGTTGAGGACACTTCTAACACATGAGGCATACACCTTTCCCTTCAAGGGGAGAGGCATTCTTTTCATGGTCAGGATTGGCAGCAGTTCTCTGAACTTCCCCCAGCCACATCTAATTTTAGCAACAGTGGCAGCCTAACCATTACACCATCAAGACATACTATTATAAAATCCAAATTGGGTTGAAAAGGTAGTTCCATGTTTTGCCCGGGTATACCTTGGTCACCTGATAGCTGGTCTCCACGAGGCATGATCCCCTTCAACGTTCCTGGTCAGTCCCCTAGTCCTGAAATACTGCCTTCAGAACCTTGTCCTAGGTCTTCCTTAGTCTACCAATTGCCATCTTTCCCTTAACTTCCATACTTCTAACTCACTTCACTCAGATCCTCAATCATTCTCTATCTATTGCCTGACGCCGTGATCCCCGAAGGGGTGGCCACGAACGAACTGCCCCCATGCACCTCTGTCCCCAGTCAGTCAACGCCCCTCCCCCCAACCAGCACCGCCTTCGTTCATGTAGTTCCTCACTCCATCCTTCCACCTCATATTCGGTCTACCTCTCCCTCTCTGTCCCTCCACCTCGCTCTCAATCATTCTCTCTCTCCATTTGGCCAAATCACCGTAGATTAACAGTTGGCATCGTCTCACCAATACACTACATACCGGTAATATGTGTGATTTCGTATACAGTATTATACCAAATCACACTCGCTAGTTCCTCTCTCATTCTGGCATAACATTCATCTCACCATCCTCAATTCATTAAGCTCATGTGTACAGGTAACATCTTCGTTAACTGACCATATCTCAATACTGTACAGTACTATGAAGAAGCATACCGTACCGGTACTTTTCAAGCATGCAGCATACTACTTCCCCTTAAACATAAGGAGAAATCCTCGTTGTCAATATCAACAACTCTCTGGATATCTTCCACCCACTTGTCTCTTGTGACATACAGTAACTATACCCTATTCCAAGTAATTAGGCCAAAACTCTTGAATATTAACTTCTATAACTAATAAACGCAGCTTCTTGCTCTGTACAGGGGCACAATGCGTCCATGTATTAAATATTGTTCACACGTTTGGGGAGGATCCTCTCACACAGTACTTCTAGACAAAGTAGAAAAGAAAGGTTTCCGTCGCATTAACATCCTAGGCCTAAAAAAATTTTTTTAAAAGGCCCAAGTTGCACTTGAAACTTTTTTTCCCCTCCATACCTCATAACACTTCTACACATCTGTCAAGGTCCCCCCCCCCCCCCCCCCTTCAATTATCACCTATTTTTCTCTTATTCCTGTAATTATCGGTTTATTTATGGCGCCAAAAATCTCCACCCGGTTCCAAGGTGGAAAGGGAGGGTGTAGGAGGATGAGAGAGAGAGTAGTAGCCCAGACTACATCCAGTCTCTCACCAGAGCTCGTGGAGGGAGGGTGTACTCTCGCTCTCTGTCAACTTCATGAATGAACCGCTCTGCAATATTTCATGTTTTTCACCCACCAAACACTGTTCCCACTTCTTTTATTGTTGTAACATGTTACTATCTTCATATTAAACGTAAAATAGGCGCATATAGATAAGTATTAATTATATTTATGATAAATTAACGATTTTAGTGAGGAATGAGTCTAAATACCTATGCACAGGGGTATGGTGTATACTACAGGGGCTGCGCAGCTGAGAGGTTAACTCACGTCCACTCACCAATTCTCTGCAGTCTCTCTCTCTCTTCGCCGCAATGTTGCATCTCTCTCACCATTCTAATGCTATTACAATAATCAGTGTTCCTCAGAGCTCTCTCAGTGTATACAACCCCCTCTTCGTAGAGCACGTTAGCACCCGTCTTGCAACACAATCCCACCTCTACTTTGTGCAACTCTCCAACCCAAGAGTGAAACTTTATTCTCAATCTTTCTTCTATTCAACAGCTGAGCTCTGGAACTCTCTCCCAGAATCAGTCTTTCCCACTTCCTAAGACTTAAATTGCATCAAACTCTGTGTGTCCACCAGGCAGTTTGGTTCAAACGTCCCTTGATTTTGGCCGTCACTCTTTCAACTCTGTGGGAGGCACTCGCTACAGGCAATTCTGCCTTTTGTATCCCTCACATAGGAAAAAAAAATTAACTATTTACAACATTATTTAACCCCTTCATTACCGAGGATGTATTTTGTGTTATTCCAGCTATATTTAGAAGAGTTTATGCAGCTTAGGAGGAAACCGTGGTAGTTAAAATGGATAATCGAGATAGTTTGAAGCCTTTTAATTGCTACACGTCCTCCCTAAGTTGGATATAATCGTCTAATACTATCCAGATTATAATGACAAATAATGACAAGGGCAACTCGGTACTAAAGGGGTTAAAGGTTGTTGTTGTTGTTGTTGTTGTAGTTCCCCAGATTGTCTGTCTGACAGTTGTTTTGTTGTTGCTGTTCCCCAGACTGTCTGGCCGAACAGCCCCTAGGTCCCGAGCAAGGCCAAGGCCGACAGTTTTTAAATAGTGTCTGTTGCATGTTATAGCTCAAGTTGTTTATGAGACGGTGTCCTCTGAGGTCATCCAGTAATCCCTATGTGACCTGTAGGCTCCTTTAACCCTTCCTCTGCGGGCTTATTTGCACTATTTAGGGCATATTCAGGCACTCCTGAATGATTAATCAAGTATCTGCATTAAATGAACTGTATTCTGCCGAAAACTAGGCAAAAATAGCTTCAAAATGACACCAAAACGAGCTTCGTAGGTGGCGGGGTTAACCCGCAGCTTTGCCATAAACATTCAGGAAAACTTGCTAATTATTAGCCATCACTCGCTCGGCAACACTGTCGAGACAGCCGCGCGAGACCCCAGTCTCCCTCAGTGAGCGGCTGGCTGCTCTGAGGGTCGGAGGGAGGTCCCGCCCACTGACACTCGATTTCTACGGCTTTTACAGGCTTTTAAAACCTGGAAATTGCTGTAAATTGCCTATGCGTTCTAGAACGTCACCCGCAGGTAAAGGGTTAATGCAGATTCACATATCTACTTTCTCCACAAACATAGTTTTGATAGGAAACATTATTCTGGTAACATGTTAGGACTACTTCACAAAGGTATTGGGTATTACACTGAAAGTACCATTGACTAATTTAGTTAACACACCACTAGTCGTGGTGATGGGCTGGTCTATCAGAGTGAGAACCGAGCGATCTCTGCCATACCCATAGCTTACTCTGACTGTTTCTTTTACTTATATATTTTCTAGATCTCAAGTGACAGCGTCTCTTCTGTGGATTGAAATCCCAATCTACCAAGATTGGAAGTCAAAGCGTCACATTTTTCCTTTGCCCCTCAACTTTCTCTTCATAATTGCTGAGGGGCACAGGGCCCTGGGTGGGGCTTTGGTTTCCCGGGCGTTTCCGCACCCTCCTCAGCTCCTCGCCATGGAGTGGCTTCGGTCACCCAGGCTTTATCGTGGTAGGCAGGGAGGGTTCTGTGGGGGCGCTCGTTATGGCCTTGGCCTTGCTCGGGGCCTTGGGGCTGTTCGGCCAGGCAGTCTGGGGAACAACAACACACCACAATTGCTGCTAAAAGTGCTAATGTGAATCTATCAATAACATTGAGATGAAACAAACTAAAAGAATACTAAAGTAATATAAATTTGAAAAGTTCACATTTCAAATCTATTTACAAACGTGAAATAACAATGGTAACTTAAGAACACTAGCAAATACAAAAGGAAGCATTAACTATTGCATAGAAAACAATTATCCCAAAGCAACACACAAAAGAAAACAAGCATAAACCCCTCGATCATATAGTCACAAGCCATAAATACTGTATACAGTACTATCTATTGCCAGACACCTTGAGCCAAAAGATTTGGGGGTGGCCACCAATTAATCGTTGAATAAGCAAACACTTGTTGTACACTTATATTAATCTAGATCCCAGCCAAGAGACAACACAAAGCTATTTAATATAATTAAAGCTTCAGAGATTGGCTTTATGGTTCAAAGATTTAAAAAGGCATACAGGATACTTACTATGGCTTGTGACAGTACAGTATATACAGTAACTACAATAGCCATGCATTAAAAGCATCACAAGGGTATATGAAAGCATAAACCAACACCAAATAAAAACTAGTCTATGACAAGATTTTCCACTCAGTTTTACCCTCGGAGGGAACGATTGTGACAGGAATAATGTACAGTATAGCCATCTGGCACATTTTGCATTAAAACCACCACTTGCTCTCATTGAAATTTATATAGAAAAAACATCAACACTCGTATTACGCTAGTAGCTTACACCATTTTGTAACTACATATCAATGCTTATTTTTTCTTACCTAGCATGCTTAGCAGCATATTGGAGGCTAAACCAGTGCATATCTATGCATTGAAAGATGGGGAGTATGGAGGATGAAGTGCGGGAGAAGGTACAACAGGGAAAGCGAGTTGTAGGAATGCTGAAAGCATTGAGAAGTTTGTGGGGAGTTACGTGGAGAGATAGAGACGAATCAGGAAGTAAAAGAGCATTGTGGTATGGATGAGGATGTGCTGGAGAGTGTAATGTGGAACGTATGGGAAGCAAGAGATTGACTAAGAGAGTGTACCATATGAGTGAGAGGTGGAAGGACAGAGATGAAGACAGACCAAGAGTGAGGTGGAAGGATGGAGTTGAGAGGTATATATTTCCTTGTCAAAAAACCTGGGAGGTGTCTCCGGCCTGACCAATGACGCACATAAACATTAAGAAATTATACTAAACAGACCTATATGTATTGGCTAACTGTCTTGATGGTGTAATGGTTATAGTGTTTAAAAATCTGTATGTGGTGACCCAGGTTCGAATCCCGGTGGATCACATGCTTTCATTAATTTAATTGGAGGTGTTTGGTGTTGGAGTGAAATAAATAGAAATAGATTAGCCTAAAAATATTGCTAAACATGTCGGGTAAACTAAAAAAAAGCAATGGTATGCAGTTATGAAATGGCATAAGGTGTTTTCTAGCTTATTACGGGTGTTGACATTTGTTCTTTATGTTTCAATGGGAGTGAGTTGCAGTTCTACTACCCCACTGCTCTCTCTCTATATATTTTACGCTATCTGTTAACACAATACAGTACAAACAATAGCAAAGTATTTAACAGTTTACTACAGAAAGATGCATAAAAGAACAAACATTAATCCACAAAGTACAGTAGTATGGTACATTAAATGAAATTTACTTGTAACTTTATTAAATACTGTTTGTCACACTATAACAATCTGCTTACTTATAACAAAATGCTTTTACATGTGAAAATGAAAAATATACACAGTATTTAATCAGTAAGTTATGAGTCCGATTCCATACCTTCAGGAAGGATCTTTGCAATTCCCGGGTTAATATAGCATACACTGCATTGTAATAAATTAATGCCAAGCAAACAAAAAAACACAGACAATGCAAAGTCAAGAAACCAATTGCTTACAAAGTTGCATATTAATACTTTAACATGGAACCAACTGCTTACAAAGTTGCATATTAATACTTAAACATGGAACCAACTGCTCACAAAGTTGCATACTAATACTTAAACATGGAACCAACTGCTTACAAAGTTGCATACTAATACTTAAACATGGAACCAACTGCTTACAAAGTTGCATACTTAAACATGGAACCAACTGCTTACAAAGTTGCATACTAATACTTAAACATGGAACCAACTGCTTACAAAGTTGCATACTAATACTTAAACATGGAACCAACTGCTTACAAAGTTGCATACTTAAACATGGAACCAACTGCTTACAAAGTTGCATACTAATACTTAAACATGGAACCAACTGCTTACAAAGTTGCATACTTAAACATGGAACCAACTGCTTACAAAGTTGCATATTAATACTAAAACATGCTAAGAATCTAAATGGGGTCTCCTAGTATCATTGCCAAGTTATTTGTTATTAACAAGATTATATCAAGCCGCATAACCTCTTTTTCATTATTAAATCTTTGTGGAAATTATGATTCATTGTTAATTCTGCTAATGTCTTTTGTTTTATCAATGAAAAAATTAAAAACATAAGCAACCAGGGATACCAGTATGGATATCATATAGGAATATACATATACTGTACCATAGTTTGTGCTGGGTTAGTACTATTCCAAAGAGCAAGGATGTGACAAAAGAAAGTGTGAAGGTGTGTTAAGTGTGAAGATCCATTTGTTAGGATTTCTAGCAATCACTCATAATAATCCTTGGTGGTTTTGCACTTCTGTAGGCTGTAAGAACATAAGAAAAATGGAAATCTGCTAAAGGCCTATTGGCCCATACGAGACAGACCCCTTCTTCCCTACATCCTTATTTGTACTTTTACACCTTTATGCCCTACACTATATCTCTCACTATCTTATAGCTACCTAAGAACATCTCTCACTACAACATATATCCCCTACACTACATCTATCTTATAGCTACCTAAGAACATCTCTCACTACAACCTATATCCCCTACACTACATCTATCTTATAGCTACCTAAGAACATCTCTCACTACAATCTATATCCCCTACACTACATCTATCTTATAGATACCTAAGAACATCTCTCACTACAATCTATATCCCCTACACTACATCTATCTTATAGCTACCCAAGAACAAATCAACACTTCAACACAAACAACAACAACAACACAAAAGGAGGCAGGTTCCCAACCCCGAAAGGGGTTGAAATAGGGGAGCTATCCCCCCGCCAAAGGCGGCTTTCTAGGGCCTTTCCTAGCTGATGCTGAGAGGATTGGGTTCTAGTCATGTGGTGATGGGCTGGTCTATCAGAGTGAGAGCTGAGCAATCTCTGCCATACCCATAGCTTACTCTGACTGTTCCTTTAACTTATATATTTTCTAGATCTCAAGTGACGGCGTCTCTTCCGTGGATTGACCTCCCAATCTACCAAGATTGGAAGCCAAAGCGTCACATTTTTCCCTTGCCCCTCAACTTTCTCTTCATAATTGCTGAGGGGCACAGGGCCCTGGGTGGGGCTTTGGTTTCCCGGGCATTTCCGCACCCTCCTCAGCTCCCCGTCATGGAGTGGCTTCGGTCACCCAGGCTTTATTGTAGTCGGCGGGGAAGGTTCTGTGGGGGCACTCGGTTATGGCCTTGGAATTGCTCGGGGCCTTGGGGCTGTTCGGCCAGGCAGCTTGGGGAACAACAACAACAACACAAAAGGATGGCTGGCCAACTATCTAGCAGGCAGATGTGCACATGGAACATTTGCCGGCCGGTCATTGATCAGTCACAGATCCATTCAGCCACTCAAAGGCAACACTCAGCTACATGAACGGCTCCCTGAAATCCATCCCTCAGAAACCCTCCTTTCTCGTGAGGACAGAGTCCACCTGGCTAAGCTGCGATGTGGGCACCATCCAGCCCATCCGAGTTATAAGAGGCTGGATGACTCCATCCAGGATACATTATGGAAGACTACATAGCCCAAAACCGCTTACGCCAGGCAGCTTAACGAACAACAACAACAACACAATATACATTCATTGAGTCTTGTGGGAAAACCTTGACTCGGCCGTGGCCTGCCTTATAAACTTGGGGCTGTTCAGCCTGGCAGCCTAGGGAACGATTACTACAGTACTACTACCCTCATTTAAACACTTACATATCCAGGCATTTTGACTCAAACGTATATTACAGGGGCTGACTTATCAATTTGCTACAGAATAGACACTTGTTACACGTAGCTTTGTTTTTTGGTCCCATTAATTTGCACAAGGAAAACAAATCTTCAGTTATTTCACAGCCACCCATGCCAATCTTCTATTCTTCAGAGGTTATGCATTAGATTTACTACTCCCACCCATCATTATCATCTCCTATGCCTTTCATCCTCCTGATAAACCCCTGCTAAAGGCTGGTCAGTCTAATAACGAGATTATTCTAAACGACAACCAAGTCAATTTTATCCTTGCCATCATTAGATGATAGTATTCCGTTTAGGAAAAACAAGTTAGTCGTAATAGCTTTTACCCCTTTGATGCCTTACTTTAGCAATGAGTAAAGCCTTCCAATACTAATACAGTCAGCATCTATTTCTGAACAGCTACTCACTGCCACTAAAGCAAACAAAAAATGTCAATAAGCAAAGCAACCATGCTACCTCATCCAGTAAATGATTGTATAGGCATTCCCATAACTGCATTAAAATTATTTGTAAGAAACAACCACCAAGCTCAGAAAACAGTTTTAATAGAGCTCCAAAAAATACCGCTGGAAATCAAGACATGGAACACACCCAACACCAAATTATGTTTTCTCTCTAGTTTTTAGCATTGATTATTATAACTCCGTGGCCTTCCTTAGGGACTCGGGGCTGTTCGGCCAGGCAGCTTTGGAAACAATAACAACAATGCCAGAAAATTATGACACAAATAATTCATATTAAAGCTTTGTTAGGTATGCCGATAGCCCATTAATATATAAACGGAGAAAAATTGAAAGTAAAAAGTTGTCAAAGTGTTCCATATCTTTTGATCCCGAATGTGCAACTTAAAGGACAATTTGCATTCTGAGAAATGAGACATGCTTCCTTGCATTTCTGACTTTACAAACTGGTCTGCAATGGTGAAATTTAGCTACTATAATTTTGTTATGATAATGTTCTTTGAATATCGTATACTGTAGAATATCAATAAACAGAACTTTACCACATTTCACAAAATAATATATAATTTTTTAACATCAGTCTTAACACCAGTAACCCCCAAATTAAATTAATGAAAGCATGTTATTCTCCCAGGATTCGAACCTAGGATATCTCATACAGAACAAATCCAAAGCTGATATATTTCACCAAAACTCATCAGATTGTGTAAGGCAGAAGTGCAGGTCAAGGAAATTCGGAGATCAGTTGCCTCTACTCGATCGTGAAGAAATTGATATTAAGGATATTAGGTAGCAAAAAGCAAAAACATATAAAACAGAGTTGGAACATACCTTCTGGATGAAGGAGGGGTGAACCTTTTAGAAGCTGGGGCATCAAGGGACAGGTTTAGGCTGTGACCTGTTGACCCCAATTTGTCGTCCAGATGGTCCAACAGCTGCCGACGAACTTGTGATAGTGTCTGGAAGTGCAAGGATCTACATTTTAAAATGTAAAACTTGCAAACTAAACAAACCAAAACTTGGATAAAGACAATATAAAGGCAAAATAACTAATCAAAATCGTTCTGTGGAAACAACGCTTACTAAAATAAAATTTATGAAATAAAAGAACACAATCCACCACATAGGGTGTACATTACTACATGAGCAAGTTAATCTGTTTCCCAAGCAAACTAATCGCACACATAACAACGCACTATCGTCACATTCAAGGAATTAGTCAGTTTAAGGAGAGATGGGTAGTTTTTCTGGTTCCCCTTCTCCCTCATGCTTAGCCACATTAGCTTTCAGATTTTAAGACTGTCACCCCATTAGTTTGTTGATTTTAAGACCTTTCACTCCATTTCTTTGTCAATATTAGGGACCTTGGTGACCCTGGTCTCTGGATGACCTCCTGGATGTATGTGAATTTGTGTTTTATTTTTGTGTGTTCATTGTTTTCTGTTATGTTATCCCAATTCGGGCTCTGTCTTGAGTCAGACCCCCACCCAACCCATCAGCTGAAATATAACCGACTATACCCATAGTTAAACTTTATTGTCACCTGGTGGAAACTTTAATCGCTTGGCAACTGATTTTTTTTTATAAAACAGTAAATAAATAATTATAAATTTGGTATATACTGAGTTTTAATAATTCATAGCATATTTTACTAGATAGGTTCGAATCCCCGGACTGCCACATGTGTTTGTTAATTTCATTAACCTCTCCACTGCGCAGGTGGGGTAGTGGCCACCCCTCCCTGTGCGGAGGAATTTAGAGGGTTCCCTTCACTCAAATCGTCATCGTACCATAAATATCATTAATACTTATCCATATGCGCCTATTTTACATTGATTATAAAGATATTAACCTGTAACAACAATAAAACAAGTGGAAACAGCGTTTGGATGGTCAAAATTGGCAAATTAGATCGGGAGTTACATAACCAAAGGCTGAGCCAGCCTGCCAGCCTGCCACCCCTCACAACGTCTGGAGCGACACTGTCGTGTTGTTCCCTCCCTTTCTCTCTTTCATTCGCTGTGTAGCACATACAAGCACAGCTTGCTTATGAATCGCTATTGATAGCACGAAAATATACCGATGAAATAAGGGAATAAGAGAGATAATAGGTGATAATTGAAAGGGGGGGGGGGATGTGGAGGAGTGATATTTGGCATGGCCAAGGGGCAATAAAAAATAAAAAATAAAAAATAAAAAATAAAAAACAAATAAAAATAAATAAATAAATAAATTGATACGGGGCTGGTTTAAAAAAAAAAAAAAAAATTTAGGCCTTGGATTATATATATAAGGACTTCCGCAGCGCACCGGTACACCTTATATAAGTAGATCCGCACTTGCCGGGTAAATCGAGTTTAGGAGTAAAGTTGGTTGGTGGAGAGAACATAATAATAACTGAATGCCAAAGATGTGGACATGGCAATTTACCATCAGCTGAAAAAATAGACTATAATATTAATTGTTTGGGTGAGGGCTGGTCCTATCCAGAGTGAGGTTTGGCAACCTCTACCCGACCTTAGCCGTTTCTGTCTGTCTTTTTACTGTCCTACTTTTCCTTGTGGAGGCTAAGAATTCTCCTCCCCTTGTAAAATTTTCCTACTCAAAGAGACAGAGAAAGGGGCAAGGGAACGAAAAAGTGGTCCCGGACCCTGAGAATTTGAACCCTTGAATGTTGTTTCTGTTCGGACTCTGTCTCGAGTCGGCCACCCCCAGCAATGGGGTTGTCTAATTATACAAACAGTAGACCCCCGCCCTTTCGGACTAATTGGGGGAGACACCTGTCCGAAGTTTATAAGACCGAAACTCAGCTCTTCGGTCCGAATGTGATATATTTGTTCTCAGCCTTTCAGACAAATCCGAAAGGCTGAAATAATGTCCGAAATTTAGAAGTCTGAATACACATTCACCTAACCAGACAAGTCCGAAACTCGGCTCTTTGGTCCGAATGCGATTTAATTTTTCTCAGCCTTTCAGACAAATCTGAAAGGCTGAACCATGAGTCCGAAAATAAATGTAGTTTGAAAAGGACGGAGGTATTTTCTCAGCCTTTCAGACAAATCCGAAAGGCTGAACCACGAGTCCGAATTTAAATGCTAGTCCGAAAGTCTTGGAAATCCGATAGGGCGGGAGTTTACTGTACATACTGTACATACAAAAGCGTACTACTTGTTCCACATCATAGAATTGTTAGAGTTAAAGCCACTCTAGATTCACACAAATTATCAAGGTTTTCTGCAAGCTATTGCTTTTGACTGTACAATCAATGTATACCAACCTTGGTTGTAGGTTCTATAACGGCTGTGGTGGTGTCACATTCCCCTTTATCCACCTCAGTCCTTTCAACCTCCTCTACACAGTCTAGCTTCGGCGACGAGCTAAAACAACCAAAAAACCTGGAACAGACATACATACATAAAAGTTTAATGGCCGCTTTGTCCACAGAGTGTGTTGTTACAGTCCCAACAGATAAATTAATAATCAAACTACTGATCGAGAAGAGCCCTCTTTATTATGTAATAACTGTTGTTGTTCCCTAAGCTGCCTGGCCGAACAGCCCCGAGTCCCTGAGAAAGGCCATGGCCATGATCGGGCTTTCCCACAGAGCTCTCATTGAGTACATACATACATACATAAAATTTTAAGACTGAGTGTTCCACACATAAGTGCAGTTTCAGTCTCTTGTCCTAATGGCGGCATTCCAGGCAACCCTGTTAAGGGCTGCTTCACTTGTCAAGTTCTTGGATTTGAGATCGGCGCGTATAGTCCGATCCCAGGTCTTCCTCGGTCCACCCCTTGGTGCAGCTCCCTCCACAATCACAGACCTGCATTTTTTCACCCAATTTTGTTCATCCATTCTCTCCACATGTCCATACCATCCCAGTCTACTTGTACGCATCACCTCGCTAATACTCTTTATACCTAAACGTCTCCTCAGCTCAACATTTGTTATTCTATCCTGTAGCCTGGCCCCACACATCCATCTCACCATTCTCATCTCATTACGCTCCATTCTGTTGACATCCTCTACTTTAACGGCCCATGTTTCTGAGGCATACGTCATTGCACTTCTAACACATGAGGCATACACCTTTCCCTTCAGGGGGAGAGGCATTCTTTTCATGGTCAGGATTGGCATCAATTCTCTGAACTTCCCCCAGCCACACCTAATTCTAGCAACAGTGGCAGCCTCGGCCCCACCACCGGCAGAGATGGTATCTCCTAGGTAACAAAACTTGTTCACCAGCTCCAAAGACTCATTTCCAAAATTCACAGCCACAGGATCATCACTTAACACAAGCTCGCCTTTGCACTTGAGTGTAGATTGTGTTGTTGGCGTAAGTGGTTGTGTGAAATGCAGTCTTCTATGATGTGTTTAATGGTATGGGGTGCTGTGTTACATCCCGGGCAGGCGTCGACAACGGAGTCATCCAGTCTCTTCTGATAGCTCAGGAGAGCTGGATGGTGTCCGCATCTCAGCCTGGCCAGGTGGACTCTGTCCTCGCGAGGAAGGGAGGATTCGGAAGGATGGATTTCGGGAGGTCGTGCATGCAGCTGCGTGTTGTCTGTGAGTGAGTGGATGGATCGGTGAGAGATATGAGTATGGATGTGCTTCTGGAAGTTGGTTCGGGGTGGGCAGGGAGGGAGAGAGGACAATAATTGTGTGTGATACCGTGTGCTGGGTGTTGTTTTGATATTTCTTGGTGTCTGTGGGTGTGTTGCCATGTAGTTTAGTGGGTGGTCTTGGTTCGTGGAGGCTGCTGCCAGGAATTGAGTGCCTCTCATGTCCAGATGGTCTTTGACTTTGAGAATTTTGGTTTCTTGATGTAGGTGATCTGTGGGTGAAGTAGCTGTGCAGCCTGTAATGATCTTCAGGGCTTTGTTTTGAATAGTCTGTAAGGTCTTATGATGTGTTTCAGCTAGGTTAGAAGCCCAGGCTGGGCTTGCGTATTCCATCACTGATCTTATGTATTGTTTATATACTGTGGTGGTAGTTTCTTTGTTGTGTCCAAATTTTGTGTGAGCAAGTGACCTGAGGGCATTAAGTCTGGGTGTCAGTTTCTTTTTAATGTTTGTGGTGTGCTGTTTGAATGTCATATGAGTATCATATGTTACTCCTAGGATTTTGGGTGTGTGTGTATGTGTTAGGGGTGTGTTGTTTATGGTGAGTTGAGGGATGTATTCGTGTTCTCCTGTCCAACTTGTGAGCAGGGTTGCGGTGGATTTGGCTGGGGCTAGATTAAGTCTGTTTGTAGTGCACCAACCATGTAGTGTGTTGAGATAGGGTTGAAGGAGATCTGTTGATCTTTTTGGGTCATGGTGTGTGCATGTGAGTGTTATGTCATCTGCATAGGAGGCTAAGTTTATTTGGGGCGTATTGGGTGTAGTTATATCGTGCATGTACAGATTGAAGAGTGCGGGCGATAGGACGGATCCTTGTGGGACTCCGTTTGGAAAGTTTCTGATTTTAGATGACTGACCGGCAAAAGATACGTGTGCACATCTGCCTGCTAGGAAGTTGGCCAGCCACCTTTTTGTGTTGTTGTGCATGTTTGTGTTGTAGATTTTGTTTGTTAGGTTGTGGCGGGGGATGGCATCGAAGGCTTTACTAATGTCGAGTGTGGTGGTCTAGCTGAGTTGATGCCGTCGAAAGCTCTTTGTGTAAGGTCTGTGAGAAGAGTGTTTGTGGAGTGCAGTGGCCTAAAGCCATGTTGTGTTGCAGCTAGGGGTAGGTCAGGTGTAATTAGTTGTAATACTAGGCGTTCCATGACTTTGGAGGGGGAGCAAAGAAGTGTGATGGGGCGGTGCGAGGAGGGTAGCGTGGGGTCTTTGTTGGGTTTGGGGAATGTGATGATGATACCATGCTTCCAAATGTCTGGTATTGTGTTGTGTGAATAGCTGTAGTTTGATATGTTAGTGAGTGCTTGTATGCCTTGTGGTCCCAGGTGTCTGAGGTGTATGTTGCTTATGTTGTCTAGGCCACAGGCGGGTGAGTGCTTGAGATTGTTGATAATATGCTTTGTCTGGTGATTGGTGAAAGGTGTATAGTCAGGGTCAGGGTCTCTTACGTCGGATGACACGTCTTTGTGAGGTTTTAGGTGGCTGACATGTGAAAAGTGATTGATGAGAGTGTTTGCTTGTTGTTTACATGAAGGAGTAGAGTCTGTTGTTGTGATTGCAGCATGTGATTGTGTTGTGTTGCTGTTGGAAAGTGTGATGCTGTTTAGTGTTTTGTAGAGTTTTTTGGGGTTTGTTTTGTGATCAAGTGTTTGTAGGAAGTTATTCCAATTTAGTTTTTGTTGTTCTTGTATTTTGTTGTTAGTTTGGGTGTTGAGTGCTTGAATTTGTTGTGTGATGTCTTGTGTGTGGGGTGCTGGGGAGTGTTTCAGTATGTCGCGTTGTCTGATGAGGTTTTGAATTTCTGGTGTGAAGTTGGGGTTGTGTCTTTTCCTGTTACCTCTTGGAATGTGTTTCTTGTCAGCGTTTTGGATAGTTTTATTGAGTATGTGTACAGCATTGTTGATGTTAGTGATGGGTGTACTGTTTAGAGTTGTGAAGTGTTGTTCTGTCTCATTTGTGAATGCTTCCCAGTTAGCTCTTTTATAATTGGTGTATGTGTGTTTGTGGCTAGCTGGGGTGAGTCTGGTTTTGGTGGTGATAATGATCGGGAGGTGGTCAGAGCCTAAGGTTCTGACCACCCTCCAGGATATTGTGGGGGCGAGTTCTGGGGAGCAAAAGGTGATGTCAGGAGATGATGGGTTATAGAGGGCTTGGTGAGGAATATGGGTATGTTGATGGATGTCGTTAAGGATGATGAGGTTATCGGTTTGGTTTTGTAGTACCAGCCCTCTGTCTGTGTCGGGGTTGTCGACAAACCAGGCCGACGTCTTGGCGTTGAAGTCACCACCCAGGATGATGTGTGGGGTGTTTGTGATGTGTTGTAAGTGTGGTCTGTATTCATTTGGTACTGTAGGGGATGTTTGGGGAGGGATGTATGTGTTTATGATGGAGTTGTTGCCAGTGCATATTTTAATTGATTGTATTTCTGTTGTGTTATCATTTGGGGGGAGGAGGGATTTGGTTTGTACACTGGTTACTATGTATGATATTTCTTTGTGTACCAGGGTGATGAGTCCACCGCCCCCGCCGACAGCCCGGTCTTGTCTGATGGTGGTGAAATTATGAAATGTGGGTGTTTTTTGTGTTGTGCTGAGTTTTGTTTCTTGTAAGATGGCAATGTGTATGTTGTGTTGTTTGATGAAGTGTGAGAATTCGTGTTTCTTTGTGTTGATGCCATCTATGTTCAGTTGAAGAATGTTAATGTTATGTGCACGATGTATGTTGGGTGCTGCTGCACGAGGATGGGGTGGGGGTGAGGGAGGGGCTGGGGGTTGGGATGGGTGAGGTGGGGGTGGGGATTGGGGAGCAGGAGATGGGGGTTGGAATGGATTAGGATGGGGTGTGGTGTTGAGTTGAGGATGTGGATGGTATGGGAGGTTAGGTGGGTTAGGGAGGAGAGGTGGACGGGTTTTAGGGGGGGGAGTGGATGATAAGGGAAGGTTAGGTGGGCTGGGGAGGAGAGGTGGACGGGTTTTAGGTGAGGGATTTGACTGGGAGAGGGAGGGGCATGAGGAACAGGTCCAGGTGTTTGTGTAGTGTTTCTTGGAGGCAAGTGTTGTGCAGGTGAAGTGGGTCCAGTTCCCGCATGAATTGCAGAGAACTGAACCCTTAGTATGGCGACTCGAAGTGATGGGTTTTGAGCAAGTTGGACATATGTATGTAATAAATTGTGATACATACATGCATTTTGAAGAGAGTAAGAGGTACAGTTTAAGTCTATCATCCTAATAACAGCGTTTCAGGCAGCCCTATTCAGGAAGAAGTGTCTTCTGTGGTCACTCCAACAAACTAAACTGAATTAACATTAATGCAATTGAACTTATCAAATAATAAGACTTACCTCCTACGTAGAAGAGATTTTTTGAGCGAGGGGGCGGGAGAGGGTGGGTCCTCATCACTAGAGTAGTCCCCAGTGGCTTCTGTCCTCCCACCAACATATGATGATACCCCACTCACATTCAGGTGTAGAGGGCTGCTATTATTGCTTGAGCTGCAATATGATCATTTATATTCTTAGCCAAAATAAGGGTTTTACAAATACTGTATAGCATTAAGTACTTAAATTGTACAGTATTTTATTGTTGAGGCCAGCTTTTTGAGTGTGTTAAGTTTTGTAAATTACTATACAGTCAATCCTCCGGTAACACGCATTTTGGAAGCGCGGATTTGGTGGCACGCGGTACACCCCAAATATCCAAAATTTTGCGAACACGGTCAACACTTACACTGACGCGGGGTCTAGCCGGGCGCCTAACCTTTACTCCCGACTTTCGTCATTTACCGATGCTCATATCTCTGCAAATGAATGGCGTAACCAAGTTTTTAAGTACAGTAAACTTCCGTTAATCCGAAGGGCAGCGGACCGGCTCTCGTTCGGATTAGTGGATTTTTCGGATTATCGGACTTTACCCCTATGAACCTGTGTATGACGAAAACATTGAGACATTAGGCCACCCAAATGACACAATGGTGCACACACACATATCATATGTTCATGAAATCACTTCAAAAGTTTACCATTGTCATTGTAGCCTATTAACTACTTCAAAACATTCAGATTAATGGTCAAAGGAATCTGCTGATATAAACGTCTTCTTCTTCTTCCGTCTACTAGCGAGTTTGTCTTGCTCTTGAAGATCAGATGTGGTTCGGGAAGTAATGCCTTAACAACGGCACTTCCCTGAGAGGTTCTTGTAATTTTCCTTTTGTGATTTTCCTTTTGTGACGTGCTCTGTTATATTATATTGTATTGAAAGCACCCTTGTCTTGATCTTGAAAGCACCCTTGGGATGCTCCGATCACTGAACTATAAATAGTAGCGTATCGGAACATCCAAAGGTGCATTTTCAAGCTCAAGACTAATACGTCCAAAGGTGCATTTTCAAGCTCAAGACTGAATGCGCTTGCAGAAAATGCGGTGCAAGCCAGTAGCGCATCGGAGCGTCCCAAGGATGCGTTCAGGAGCAAAACAAACTCTCTAGCAGACGATGTGGAAGAAGAAGAAGACGAAGGTGTTTACGATTATATCAGTAGCTTCCTTTGACCATTAATCTGAATGTTTTGAAGTAGATAATAGGCTACAATGACAATGGTAAACTTTTAAAGTGAATTCATGAACATATGATATGTGTGTGCTCCATTATGTGTCATTTGAGTGGCCTAATGCCTCAAAAAGGGGACTTTGGGACTTCTTGAAAGGTGCGTTTTCAAGCTCAAGACTGA
Organism: Paralithodes platypus; assembly: GCA_032716605.1. Lineage (NCBI taxonomy): Eukaryota > Metazoa > Arthropoda > Malacostraca > Decapoda > Lithodidae > Paralithodes > Paralithodes platypus. The sequence continues at coordinate 71,496,740 of CM064573.1, forward strand.
ATGCGCTTGCAGAAAATGCGGTGCAAGCCAGTAGCGCATCGGAGCGTCCCAAGGATGCGTTCAAGAGCAAAACAAACTCTCTAGCAGACGATGTGGAAGAAGAAGAAGACGAAGGTGTTTACGATTATATCAGTAGCTTCCTTTGACCATTAATCTGAATGTTTTGAAGTAGATAATAGGCTACAATGACAATGGTAAACTTTTAAAGTGAATTCATGAACATATGATATGTGTGTGCTCCATTATGTGTCATTTGAGTGGCCTAATGCCTCAAAAAGGGGACTTTGGGACTTCTTGAAATTCGGACCATCTGGTGTATTCGGATTTGGCCTCAAATTGAAAAATTCGGACTATTGGGAGATTCGAATCATCGGTCGTCGGATTAACGGACTTTTACTGTATACCAGAGGTAGATATGGTCGTTGCCGTGCATTGGGTGAAGACTAGAACACTTTACAATGTGTAGTTATTGTGTGAGGTGAGAATAATTACCGAAACACACGTATGTTATTGTTTGGCTATGTCGAGTGAGTGTGTGTGTGAGTTGTTGTTGTGTGCAATGCGTGGCTAGGCTATGTCGGGCGCCGAACCATTACTCCCGACTTTCGTCATTTACCGATGCTCATTTCTCTGCAACTAAATGGCCTAACCAAGTTGTTATGCATACCAGAGGTAGGTATGGTCGTTGCCGTGCAATGTGTAGTTATTGTGCAAGGTGAGAAATAAGACGGCGAACTTTATGCGGGAATTCTAAGTTTACTTTCGAACTTCCGAGTTTCGTCATTTACCGATGCTCATATCTCTGCAAATAAATGGCCTAACCAAGTGTTTATGCATACCAGAGGTAGATATGGTCGTTGCCATGGGATGGCTGAAGACTAGACCACTCTACATTGTGTAGTTGTGTGAGGTGAGAAATAAGACGGCGGGATTTCAGAGCTTCGTCCGAAAATGGCTGCGCCGCTGTGACTCTCTGTCTCTCTCTCCTTCACTAAACGAAATATTTATTCAGAGGTAAGAGTTGTTGCAATGGGCAAATCAACCCAATGCACCTCATTTTACGTTTATGCATGCATATCACATATAACCTAATCTTTATAATTGAATTTATTATTATAACATAGGCTTTTATGGAGAAAAAGTGGACTTTGTGGAAATCCCCAGACCACCAAGGTACGTTTAACATGTAAACATATGTGTTCGGTAACGCGGCTTTTGGTAACACGGGAGGTTACCAGAACACATTACCCGTGTTACCGGAGGATTGACTGTATTTAGCATATTGTTCTACTGTATACCTGTACTTTAACCCTTCAACCCCGGGTGGTACACGTGTGTACCATTATGTTTTGCCCCCAGGAACCCGGGTGGTACAACATTGTACCATTGCTTGAAAGCCTGTGAGCTACGTGTGCGAGGCGTCGGTCCGACGCATGTAAACAACAGCCGGCTGGACCGACGCCCCGCATCTCCGGCCACAAGAAGGAGAGCGTCGCTTGTTCGTGTGTGCCTGTATGTTGTTGTTAAGTATCGAAAAGTAGTGTAAAGTGGCTGTTTTGGCCATAAAGTTATCTCCAATGAAATCATCATCACAAATCAAGCACTTGACTTAGAGAGCTCTACTTAACGCCATTCTACAGGTAAATAACACAGCTACGCTTGGGGATGCACGGGAATGCGGGAAGCAGTCAGCATAACAATGATACGGTAGCCTAGCCTAGACGTTTTTCGGCCAAAACACCCGGATTTTGGGGAATATTTATGTAATGCGTAGCCGGGGCGGGAGGGTTAATGTAGTGTGATCATTATTGAGGCTAGTATCGTGAAATGTGTACATACATAATATTATATACAGTACACAAATTTAACCCTCGGAATCCGGGAGGCCTCATACGAGGTAAAAAAAAAAAAAAAAAATGGCAGGAATACGGGAGGCCTCATGCGAGGCAAATTGTGCGGCTAAAAATCGACGCTAAAATCATCATAATACGGCAACCATGCGTCATAGCGATGTCATCTCAACAGTACGGTATTCTACAGACAACAAAAAGTTCTATAATTTGCAAAAAATTTGACTGCTCTAGGTGGTCTCAATCAGTAGCTACTGAATTTAAATGCTAAACTTATTTACCCTAATTCTATTCCCCTCACACAATGTAACGTAAATTATAAAGTTGAAAATTTTCTTGATATCATCATCATCATCTCCGACGCCTTGCTTCCCCCTGGGAAACCCCCACCAGAGGATGGCCATGACAGAAACGTCTCCAAGCTACTTTGTCAAGACATGCCACAATGCCCCTTCCACTACGTGGAAGTTTTTCTTCAATATATTTTTTCACTTTCTTTTCCCATACCATAGGTGGTCTTCCACTACTAGCGGTTCCACTCACCTGACTCCCATATATCTTTCGTGGCATTCTGTCTTCATCCATTCTCTGAACATGACCATACCACCTCAAAGTACTTCTCTTTATCCACTCAACCACACCACAATCAATGCCCAAAGCCTGCTCTTCCATTCCAAAGGACTCGTACACTTCCCTATTACTTGGCCCATCTAGCCTATTCATGCCAGCTGCCATTCTGAAAAAGCTCATCTCCACAGCTCTTAGTTTGAAGAGGTCCTCGTCACTTGCCGTCCATGTCTCGCTTCCATACGAGAGTGTTGGGAGCAGCACACTGTTTCTCAGTGACTTTTTGACTTCCTGGCTAACCATTCTTCCTTTGAGAATACTATCAAGTTCTCCAATCACTTTTCTCCCTTGCATTTTTCTCTCTTTTATCTCACTCTCCATTTTACCATATTTGCATAGTACAGCTCCCAAATACTTGAAACTTTCAACCTCTTCTAGTACTTCATTTTTCAATTTTATTTTACAACCTTTCTTGTGTTCTTTCTTGATTCTATATTTTTCCTTAAAATCTATAGTTTCATGCATTCTTCTCTCAAACACCATTACCTTACATTTCCCTACATTGACCTTTAACTTTCTCTTTTCACATACCCTGTCAAAGTCAGTGACCACTCTCTGAAGTTCTTCAGCATTTTCCGCCAACAGGACTGCATCGTCCGCATGTAGGCATGTTAAAATCTTCCATGTTCTTCCCTCTGATTCCAGTCTAGCTCCCACACCCATTGATACAGCCCTACATTCCCTAATCACTCCATCCATGTATATATTGAACAACCAAGCTGACATGACACATCCCTGTCTTACACCTACATTGACCTCAAAACTTTCACTTAACTTATCCCCTACCTTCACATTTGCCATTGCATTCCTATAAAAAGATTTTACTGCCATTAGCAACTTTCCTCCCACACCATATACTGTTAACACATCCCACAGGCCCTCCCAGTCTACTTTGTCGTAGGCTTTTTCCAAATCCATGAATGCTGCATAGAGTTTTCTGTTTTTGGCCAGATACTTCTCTACCAACAATCGCATTGAGGCTATCTGGTCAACGCAGCCCCTGCCCTTTCTGAAACCTCCCTGTTCCTCGCCTATTTTGTCATCCGTTATCTTCTGTAGCCTCTGTGTTACTACTCTTGCGTGTACCTTTCCAGGTATGCTAAGCAAGCTAATTCCCCTATAATTCTTACTCTTCTTTACTACCCTTCCCTTTGTACAAGGGTACTATCACTGCTTTCCTCCAGTCCTCTGGTACACTTTCCTTTTCCCATGCTAATTTACATAACCTATGCATTATGTCAACAGCTTCTTCTCCTCCATATCTCAGCATTTCACCTGGGATGTTATCTACTCCAGCAGCTTTGCCCATTTTAAGTCTATTGATTGCTTCTTTTACTTCTTCTCTGCTTATCTGGCTTTCAACTACCCTGTTTATTCTACCTCTCTCCATTCCTATGGATGAGATCTTTGCCTTCCCCCTACTCTTTACAGCTAAGCTACTAAAATGATCTTTCCATACTTTCACCACACCATCACCCTCTACCACTTCCCCATTCATGTCCCACATCCTACCACCTGAGACACTCTCAGTCTTCTTCCCTCTGGCTTCTTTCACAGCTCTGTAGTATGCTTTCCTGTCATTCAGAAACTGTTCACTAATCTTTCTCCCATATGCCTCATCTGTCTTCCTTTTAGCGTCTTGTATCGCCCTCTTCACTCTGTTTCAAATTTTTATATTCTTCTTTCCTCGCATCTCTAGTTTCTCTAGGTATATTCTTTTGCAGCATACTCTTTCTTCTTTTTCACTATTTCTTCTATCTCTTTACTAAACCATGCGTTACCTTTCTTCTTCCACATTTTAAAGGTTTTCTTCCCACATACTTTCTCAGCTGCTTTAATCATGGAGTCTCTTGTACCTTTCCATACTTCGTCTACAGTATTTCCCAGATCTATCATAACATCCATGTCCTTTATAGTCTCTTTCAGGATGTCCTTGTATTTTGTTGCATTACATTCTTCATTTAATTTTCTCACATTTATTCTCTCTACTGCCAGTTTTCTCTCTTTCCTCTCATATTTCCACTCTTTCCTTATCCTCACTTTTGTCAGCACTGTATAGTGGTCTGATCCCGTCAGCATACCTGTTACAGCTTTTGAATCTAAAATTCTTCCTTTTAGTCCGGAGTCCATCATGGCGTAGTCAATTAGAGATTTCTGTTCCTGCTCACCTTCACCTCTGTGCCATGTATATCTATGAATGTGACGATGTTCAAAAAATGTGTTAGCCAGAAACATCTCTCTCTCCGCACACACTTCTAAAAGGAAGTCACCATTCATATTCCTACCCTCCACACCCCATTTACCCACTATACCTTCTATCTCCTCGTTTCCAACTCTACCATTCATGTCGCCTACTAATATTACTTGTGTACACTCTTGCCTTTCTCTTATACATTTATTGACTTTATTCCAAAATTTTCTATTTTCTTCTGCACCTTTCCCAGTTTCTTGGTTGACTGGTGCATACACACATAAAAGTATACCTATCTATCCCAATCTTGCACTCACACCATACAATTCTTGAGTCCACGCATCCATAGTTTTTCACACACTTCCTCAGCCTTTCTGACAAAATTACTGCTACCCCTTCCTTTTTCTTACGTTTATATCCTGCATCCAATCCAGACCAGACAACCCATCCTTCCCCACCCCACAAATCATGCTCACTCTCACCATCCCACACTCCAGAACCCAACAGGTGCGTCTCACCTACCCCACACACATCCACACATCCATCTTTAAGCTCTCGCATCAGACACTCTCTCTTGCTAAAATCATTTATGCCATTGGCATTGAAGGCACAGACACGGAGCACGCTTTCCTTCACCCGAACGACGTTTCCACCACTTTTCTGCTTTGTTCCTCCACCCCCGAGGGGGTCCTGGCCGGCAGCATACCGAGCACAGTTGTTTCCCAGGAGGACTTGGAGCCTGGACATAATGCCTCCAAACAGGGCGCCGGATTGTCAAAAGTATACTAAAAGAAAAACTAAAAACTGATACCAACATCAGTAAAAAAACATACAACACAGTAAAAATGAAAATATTAAGAAGATAGGGAGAACAAAAAATATACAGGGGACAACAGAAATATAGTTACAAGGGGGATAATTTTTATAGTGGAAATTAAAAGAGGATTTAAAATTAAAAACAAAGTGTGCTGCTGAAGAAAATAGCACACCCGCCCTCCCCTTTAGTTCCACCGTCAAGCAAAAATAAAAATGTTAGAAATTTAAAAGGGAGGATTAAAATAAGGACGGTGTAATAACGAGGCTACCTCGAGAAGGCGGGGTAGGACTTACTTACCGTAACTAGTCACGGTAAGCTACAGAGGTGCGTTTTAGCAAGACTTTAACCAATACCGTACTTATACGCAGATGACAGGACCTCTAAACCTCATTGGTTACGATACTGCCACTGCGCAAAGCAGTGAATATAGAATAAATATAGAGATTGTTAATGAACAGTGCATACTTAAAGTATATCACAAAGTTTATGATTTTAATTTTAACGTAATAAACTTTCCTTTCCCTAGTAGTAATATCGATAGTAAAATCACTTATAATTGTCTTTATTCCCAATTAATAAGATTTTGTAAAATCTGCACTAAAGTAGATGACTTTTGGGCTAGACCTAGGTTACTATACAGACTCTTAGTGGACAGAGGTTTTGAGGCAAGTAAATTGTTCCATAAATTTAATCTTTTTAGGGTCAATTATTGTGACTATTCTAAAATTTGACATCAATAATTTTAATCAAGCATTTTTAACTTGAAGTTTCTTGTATAACCTCTGCTTACTTTTTGTCTGTATTTATTGTTTTTTGTCTGTATTTATTGTTTATCTTTTTCTTTTTCTATTATTAATATTAATATTGATGATTTTTTAAATTGATTGTTCTTGTTAAAAGAGTACTCTTTGTTTAAATCTGTTGTTACTTCATATTTTGCAATTATTTGTCTTTATATTATATGTATTCATTGTCGATAGTATCAATTGCTTACTTTTGCGATTTCCTTAGTTTATTTGTGCTATAAATGTAGGTTATTTGTAGGGTAGTTATTGATAGGGGTCACTTGAGGCATGCTATGCTTACAGGTACCTACCCGATAGCACTATCGTTAGTGAGTGCTGTACTGTATTTTATATATTATTTTGTAATAGTATAGATATCTTATCAATATTTGTATTTTGTACTATTGTTAATGTCTTGTCATGTTGCAAATTTGATTGTTTCAACATAGCGATTTTGATAATTTAATTTGACTTTATATTGTCCTTGTCCCAATTTTGGTTTGTTTAGTTTGCAAGTTTTACATTTTAATTTATATAATATTTTGACATTTAACATGTAGTTTCTTTATTCATGCAGAGTTTAGTAAAAATTTGCCAGAACGTCCCGGACTTCCCAAACTTGACTACTTCCTTTAACGTGACGATAGGCGTTGTTATATGTGCGATTAGTTTGCTTGGGAAACAGATTAACTTGCTCATGTAGTAATGTACACCCTATGTGGTGGATTGTGTTCTTTTATTTAATAATTTTCATTTTAGTAAGCGTTGTTTCCACATAGCGATTTTGATAATTTAATTTGACTTTATATTGTCCTTGTCCCAATTTTGGTTTGTTTAGTTTGCAAGTTTTACATTTTAAATTATGAAGTTTGCCTGTACCAAAAGGGCCCCGGACACAGCGATCGGGATCATATTAGGCCCCTCGGATTTCGTGGGTTAAAGACCGAGTGCTCCACACGAAGCGCGGTTCCGGTCTCACGTCCTAATGGCGGCGCTCCAGGCAGCCTTGTGTAAGAGCTGCCTCACTTGTCAGGTTCTTTGATTTAAGATCAGACTGCAGATTAAACAGATTAACTTGCTCATGTAGTAATGTACACCCTATGTGGTGGATTGTGTTCTTTTATTTAATAATTTTCATTTTAGTAAGCGTTGTTTCCACATAGCGATTTTGATAATTTAATTTGACTTTATATTGTCCTTGTCCCAATTTTGGTTTGTTTAGTTTGCAAGTTTTAAATTTTAATTTTAATGTAAGTCTGATCCCACATCTTTGTTGGTCCGCCCCTTGGTGGAACTCCCTCCACATTCCTGGATTTGCATCTTTTCACCCACACTCTCTTGCGATGGTAATATGTTAAGAAGTTCTAAAATGTATCAACATACTGTACGAGTTATACGAGAACTACACATCCTTCCTTACTCTAGTGTGGTGTGGTGATTGCTGCTGGTAGTCTGGTGTGAGGTATGGGTGGGTGTGATCTGTGTGAGGGCTGGTGACGACACATTCATGGGATGGTAGGTGATGCTGTCGTTCCCCTCCTTTCCTCCAACATATCGGGCTCGCTTATCATGACTTATTGCACCCCAGAAGAACGATGATGTTAGGTTTACTGAAATAATATGTATAGAAATAAAAACAGTGTCTTGAATACTGGCAAGTAATATTGTAGTAAATCAGACAAATATAAATATTTTTGATCATAAATAATGGCAGAAACAGAAAGAGAGAGAAGAGGAGGGAAGAAGAGACTGAGAGAATAGATAAGAAGAAAGATATATAAGTAAAGTACCAGAAACGTCTCAACAAATATACACATAGCCACCAATGTAGAGAAGAGAAGGGAGAGAGGAGAAGAGGGAAGGAGAGAAAAGAAATTTAAGTACAGCACCATCATGTCTCACCAAATGTGTTTGTTTAGTTTGCAAGTTTTACATTTTAATATACATAGCCAGCAGTGTAGTGAGGGTGGAGAAGGGAGAGAGGAGAGGAAAGGAGAAAAAGGAGTGTGTGAGAGAGAGAAGAGGAAAGAGGAGAGAGAGAAAGAGAGAAAAGAGAGGAAGAAAGTGATATAGCTTTAGTAGAGTACCGGTACCGGCAATGTCTCACCAAAAATACATATAGCTAGCAAGGTAGTTAGGGAAAAAATTATATAGCCTACAGTAAGTACACCATCAATGTCTCACCAAATATACAAAACGCCAACAATGTAGTGAGGGTATAGAATGGAGAGAGGACAGGAGAGAAGAAGAGAGGACAGAAGAGGAAAAGGGGAGAAGAGAAGAGGGAAGAAGAAAGAGAATGAGAGAGAAAAGAGAAAAAACAGATATACAGTAAGTACAGCACCATCAATGTCTCATCAAATATACATACAGTACAGCCAGCAGTGTAGTGAGGGTAGAGAAATGAGAGAAGAGAAAAGAAGAGAGAAAAAGGAGGAAACAAGGAGTGTGTGAGAGAAAATAGAAGAATAGATATATAAGTAGAGTACCATCCATATCTCACCAAATATACAAAACGCCAACAGTGTAGTGAGGGTGGAGAAGGGGAGGCTGGTATCGTGCTTCACCTCCGCCACAGCATTAAGAGGCACCAACACCACCAAGGCCAGACGAGTCAAGTACGGAACCTGTCGGGGGGGAAGGGAGACTACTTTGAACACTATCTGGTCCAACATCTCGGGGGTTATTATGATATTCTGTCTTGATGGTGTAATGGTTAGTGTTTCAGATCTGTATGTGACAACCCGTTCTTAACATTAATCATCAATTACAAACCCCAATGCACTTGAATAAACTAATGAAAGCATATGGTCCTCCCGGGATTCGAACTCAGGACACCACACCCAGAACATAAGCATCTAAACCATTACACCACCAAGACAGTTCCCAGGTTTAAGTCCCGGGAGGATCACATTCTTCCATTAATTTCATTGGGAGGTGTTTGGTATTGGGAGTGAAATTAATTAATTAGATTATTACCTGCAGGAAAGAGGCCGCCACCATAGCCACCATGAAGTAAGCAGCATGACAGGTCGTGGTATACAGCTTGGCCAGTGTGTTATCAGTGCCCCCTAGTAGTGAAGTGATCCAGGCTAGGCGGTTCTCTACACCCACCCTGGTAGACTGTAGGAGGTCCAGTAGATGGTGTACCGTGGCGTTCATCTTCTCCAGGTCGCCTGTTACTTGGTGATACTGACTCACTGTCTCCTCATGGGCTTGGAGTATCTTTTGCGTACTGGCATCTACGGAGAAAAATTATTAAGTATTATAAAAAAAACAAAAAACAAAAAATACAAAAAAAAAGGGAAAGTGGGGATTGGGCCTGAGCAAATAGACAGATAGATAGGACACCCCGTTCTTAACATTAATCATCAATTACAAACCCAATGCACTTGAATGAACTAATGAAAGTATATGGCCCTCCCATGATTCGAATATATGAAACAGCGATTTTGATTAGATCTTTTGTCTTTATATTGTCTCGTCCCAGTTTTGTTTTATTTATTTGGAAGTTTTACAATTTAACTTAACTGAAATGCATGCTGAATACAGCAAACAAAATATTAATGAAAGTCTCAACAAAAAAATAGCAAAAACAGAAGCACTATACATGAAAATTATAATTTGTTAAAGTCAAAGGCTACAAACTAAATTTAATGAGACTTACCGAGTTTCTGCCAGACTTTGAGAGCATTGTCCTGTATAGTAGATAGATCCTGGAGTATCATAGAGTGGGCATCCCTCTGAGAGCTCTCTTGACTCACCAGCTGTTGCTTTGCTTCATCTGCAGGGGACAAAAATGCATGGAAGGGTAACATGGGAAAAACAAATGGTAAGACGGGGTAATTTCGCCGAAAATTGCGTATTTTGACAAATAGAAACGGCCACATATGGAATTTTAAAATTTTAAAATTTGTATCTATACATTCAGCCTTTCTGCTATAGATGCCCAAAAAACTAAAAAAATATATAACGTTTTGGTCATGCTGCCGATTTTTTGAAAAAAGTTACTCTCGCGGCGAAATTACCCCGCCGGGCGGGGTAATTTCGCCGCGACCTATTTTACGCATCATCTAGCTAGTAAACTAGATAACATTATATGATTAATGGCCAGACAAAACACTAGCGCACAGGTAAAAGCAATGAAAACATTCACAAACCCAAACTGACACTAAACATGCCAATAGAAAAACGTCGCATGCACACACAGACAACTGAACAGGGTGGGCAGAGATGCAGGTGTGTCACACGTGTAGGCCTAGGCACCACTGTGTCTAGTGCGGGTGTGGAGTTGCGGACATGTAGTGCAGGTGTGGACGTGTCTAGTGCGGTTGTGGACGTATTTATTAGGCCTACGGGTGTGGAAGTATTTAGTGCGGGTGTGGACGTGTCTCATGTGGGTGCGGCGTGTAGGTTGTAAGTGCAAAGTACCAGGCAGCAGCTGACGGCTACTGCCAACAGTGTCACATGCAAACATACATGCAAACAAACCACCCACAAACACCCGACCATACCGTCAGGTGCGCCGCTAGACCCGGCTTCAGGCCCCGCGAAACTACAACAAAACCTAAGCCAAACTAGATCTACAACCCAAGCCAAACAAGCTATACAACCTAAGCCAAACTTGCTCTACAACCTAAACCAAAACTGCTCTACAACCTAAGCCAAACTGCAGCCGAATCCATGCAATAGTTTCGGAGATATCGGCGTTTGAATGCAAATTATTAGCGACGCGGCGAAATTACCCCGTCTTACCCTATACAATATTGCTTCTGATATATGAAAAATCCAAACAGATTTTCAACATACACTTGTACTGTATTTATAATGTAAAACTTGCAAAATAAACAAACTTAAACTGGGACAATACAAGATAAATGCAAAAGAACTGATCAAAATCGTTATGTGGAAACAACGCTTAATAAAATAAAATTTTGAAATAAAAGAACACAATCCACCACACAGGGTGTACACAACTACATGAGGAAGTCAATTTGTTTCCCAAGTGAACTGATCACACAAAATTTTAAAATGAAATTTCAGTTGATAGCTCTAAGACATTATTTCAAAAGAAGTAATACATTATTAAAACCATGATAGTATTTGCTAATCCCTTCAATCCTAAATGCAATGCTAAAATGTACATTTACTCAAAACATATTTATAAAAATGGCTAAAATAAAGATACCATTATCCGAGAATCGAACATTAATTTACTAACAACGAAGAAATCTACATGTAAAACCAATTGCTCCGTAGTAGTGTACAGGAGATTAAAAAATATGACTCAGTATTAGGTAACACCCCGTTCTTAACATTATTCATCAATTACAAACCCCAATGCACTTGAATAAACTAATGAAAGCATATGGTACTCCCGGGATTCGAACTTGGGATACCACACCCAAAACATAAGCATCTAAACCATTAAACCACCAACATACCCGCCAATTCTCACCTAACTTATGTCTAATGGCCTCAGTCATGGCCGCCAGCTCCCTCTGTCCGGAAGCAATGAGTTTCTTCTCCCTGGACAGCTCCCTCATATTGGAGGATATGAAGGCATGGACGGCGAGGTGGGAAGAGGACAACTGGTTCTGTTGGTGCCGCAGCTTCTCATGGCCGGAGCTTAGGGAATCTAGGGTCTCGGAGGTGGCACGGCCCAGGGAATCTTGACCTTCCTGTATAATTAAATGCTATGTTACACCACACAAACATGACCATCATGAATACAACATGCAATTATCGATAGGCATTTTTGTATAACAAAAACAATTATAATGTTAAACTTGCAAAATAAACAACCCAAAAAATGGACGACACAATAAAAAGACAAAAGACCTTATCAAAATCGCTATGTGGAAATAACGCTTTAGCAAACTAAAATTTTGAAATAAAATTAATTAATTGTCCCATTGTAAACATACCTGCAGATCCCCCATGGACCTGATCTGGTTCTGTGCTGACACCATGAGCTTGTTGACAGCCATCTGTGTGTGAGCTGTGAACTGCTGCTGTCGGGCGGCATAACACACAGCCCTCGCTCGGTTCGACACTATGTGGTAGGCATTCCACGAGGTGCCGTCCATCCCACTAGTACAGGATGACAGGGGCTGCAAATAGTTAAGAGCTAATTAACATACAATGTGGGAATATACTTAATAATGTAAAACTTGCAAACTAAACAAACCAAAACTGGGACACAAGATAAAAGGCAAAAGAACTTATCAAAATCGCTATGTGGAAATAACGCTTAATAAAATATTATTTTGAAATATAAGAACACAATCTTAACTTATATGAAACACACACACACACATACGAAGATACTATTAATTGATCGTGTGGATGTTACATCACTCCTGGAACTCCCCCTCCACGCACACACATATACAACCAGCATCTTTTGGTGACTCAGGTGACAATATGGCAGCCAACAAAGTCCTACCTGCATACGCATTCTCGGACTCCTCCGAACATCTCAAATTTATTTTTGTAAGTACAGTAATTGGTATTATGGGGATATTTTGCACATGTGGGGGTTTTTGGATTTTATATATAGGAGCGGATAACAAAAACCACTACTGCTTCAAGCGAGGATACCAGAGGTAGTGTAGTATAGCTTGTAGAATTTGAATTGGTTAATAATCACTGGAAAAATGCAGCTTACCATGTCATTGGTGCAAGGAAATATTGGTCGTCCCTCTGCGACGGACTGACAGTTAAGAAGATTGACAGCCACCCGAGACAAATCCTCTTCGTTCAAATCTCCACACGACTGCTCCAGCCCTAGGATCACCTGGAAATAACAACATATCCTATATTAATTACTTTACTACAAAATCAGGTAAGAATTATAGGCTAGCTTTTGATAAGTCTATCTACTGTATTTATTGCCGGACGTCGTGATCCCTGAAAGGGTGGCCACGAACGAAACGCCCCCATGCACCTGTCCCAGGTCAGTCGACGCCCCTCCTCCCATCCAGCACCGCTTTCACACATATATTTCTTAACTTCATCCTTCCACCTCTCTCTTGGTCTACCTCTCCCTCTAGTACACTCTCTCAGTCATTCTCTCGCTTCCCATACGTTCCACATGCAGTGGCGTAGCCAAGGGGGGCATGGGGGGGGCACGTGCCCCCACATGAGAAACCTGTGCCCCCCCACCAGACACCACAGCCCTACATGTATACCTAATTTGTTATTGTTAATTTGTATTCAATAGGAAGTTAGGAACTCCTGGCAGCACCACCTAAAACAATAATTACAATAATTAAAATTATTAAAGATCATAAGTATCTCCATTTAAAATTATCACTTCACCAACAGCAGTAACAGTGAACATTTGTAAAGGAGTATACCATTATGATAGTTACCGCCTTAATCATCGGTTGGAGGCTCGTTTTCTTTCGTTTTCATACCTGTTGGAGCTTTGATTACAGAATAATAACACACACAACAAAGCCACTCCAACAGCTTCCTCTCTCTCCAATACCCCTTCTCCCCTCTCTATGCTCTTCAGAAAACTAGGAAAGTAGAAAGTAGCAATGAGGTACCGTTGTAAAGGCTTATCCCTCAATACCGTCACCTGATTTTTCATCCATCCTAGATTGGAAAATTTAATAGTAATGTTATATCTGAACTATTTCTTATTCTTAATATGTAAAGTTTAAACATGTTCATGTTAATTTAAGGCAGAAAGAAAACAAAATATTACTACAAAAGAAAATTACTTCTCAAATGAATGCTAGGAAACTTTTTTTTATACTTTTTATTTTTTTATAATCGTTCAGCGGATTGCTGCGTGGTGAAAAGAGGGACGAGGGAAGACACTTTAGGTAAGAAATGTTTCTGGTTTGTGGCATTTCTTGTACAATTATCATGATGTCTTATTATCTATTCAACTCTAAAATAATTTGCAGGCATTGTGTAAACACAATAATGTCACTAAACTTTAAATATAGAGATTAGGACAATATAGAGATTAGGACTATACAGTACACCATATCAATACAATATATAGCCTAATCCTGCAAATACTGTACATTACTATTTTCATAACTTAAGTGAATCAATAAAGCTGTCCCTTCAACCCTCCTTTAGATTATGCAGTAGTATTTTTTGTATGTAAAGAATATTCCTCTGATTATGTCTCACAAGATTTCTTTGGTTCAGTTTCAATTATGCGAATTAGCTTCTAATTTCCAAAATGTCTGTCCACAAATATACAGTACAAGTGTTTAATGAAGCTCTGAGAGGATTGTGTTTACAGTATTTATATACCAAATTGGTTATGTTGTTGTTGTTGTTGTTCCCCAAGCTGCCTGGCCGAACAGCCCCAAGGCCCCGAGCAAGGCCAAGGCCATAACTGAGCACCCCCACAGAACCCTCTCTGCCTACCACAATAAAGCCTGGGTGACCGAAGCCACTCCATGGCGGGGAGCTGAGGAGGGTGCGGAAACGCCCGGGAAACCAAAGTCCCACCCAGGGCCCTGTGCCCCTCAGCAATTATGAAGAGAAAGTTGAGGGGCAAAGGAAAAATGTGACGCTTTGGCTTCCAATCTTGGTAGATTGGGAGGTCAATCCACGGAAAAGACGCCGTCACTTGAGATCTAGGAAATACATAAGTAAAAGGAACAGTCGGAGTAAGCTATGGGTATGGCAGAGATCGCTCAGTTCTCACTCTGATAGACCAGCCCATCACCAATTGGTTATGTAAATTGAGTTAGTGTTAGTTGAGTTTAATACAATATAGGCTAATGATTAACCATATAGACAAAGCTAAAGATAAAATCAAAGAGGACTTCCTTAGAATCATTAGTTTGATAATGTGCTATTTATAAATAAATATGGCTTCAGATTGAGTCTAGTAAGTAGTGAAATTTAAAAAAATCTCGGGCCCCCCCCCCCAGCTGGATTGGCTCGCGAACCTGGCCCTGAGTATCAGGTGCCCCTCCCATGATAGTGGTGCCCCCCTGCTGAGAAAACTCTGGCTACGCCACTGTCCACATGCCCGAACCATCTCAAGGTGTTTTGATAAGTAGGGTTCTATATTAGTTTTAAGATCAGGTAAGGTACAGCTGCCACCAATTATTACTGACAGTAGTTTTATATTGCATGGAACCTAATTCAGATGTTACAGGCTCCTTGGGGATCAAGGAGTATGATAAAATTTAGATAGATAAAGTCGAACATTCTTGCCAAGTCTTTTGACATACCGGTACCATAGGTTTTGACCGAGAAAAGTATATTATAATGTAAAACTTGCAAAATAAATAAACCAAAACATAGACGAACACAGTAAAAAGTATACTGTATATAATATCAAGTGTAATATACAGTACCGGTATTTAAAATGTACACATCTTATTTAAATAAAAATAATAATGCCATACCTTATGATGACAAACGTCTAATTCTGACAACTTGAGTGATGTGTAAGCACCAGCTTCCACCAAAAACTGCTCATCAGTTGACTTTAATTCAAATGGGATCTTGGCAGCAACCACCACATCTGTGTCGATTTCACCAACTGAAATATTGTAAAATATACTTTAAATATACAGTACAATGAAGTCTTCTTTCTTTCATTCTGGCTATGATTATGATACTTAGGAATATGTAGGAGTCAGAAGGATAAATAAGGTAGCCTACAGGTACTGGTATGTATTAACCCATTCGCACACCAGAACGCGATTGCGTCCTTATAGGGATACTTTAAAATCTTTGTGTTTAGAAACCTTAATCTTAATTACTTCAACGGTTCTACCTCTGCAGTTGTCTTTGAGCGAGTTGTGGGCATACAACTAATTTTGGAGAGATAATTCTATTTCTGAATATTAAACGGCAACCCCCCCGGTGCATGAAAGGGTTCATTTGAGATTTTTTTTTTTTTTAACTTAATTTATTCAGTAAGCCTTACTACTGATGCGTGGACAGCAGACCCCCAGGTTAGGTTAATGCTTCCAAAGTTCCATTGATAATGCAACCGCCTCCGACGACAATATTGTCATTAATCCCTCCTGCCCGGTTGTCATTTTAAAATGACACCGCGGCAGATGGGCAGGAGCCCGGGTGTCATTTTAAAATCTGTAAGCTTGAAAGCCTATTAAGCGTGGTTTGAGAGCCGTGTGTCGAACCGTATGTAAACAAGCCGGTCGGAGCGACACGCACCTACCAAAACAAGGAGAAGTCCGACTTTTGTTGTTATTGTTTTGGAGAACAAGAACAAGTCTTTGTTATTGTCCGATATTGCCAACATCGCATCGAATCTCTCTCCACGGAAATCGTCATCACAACTGAACCAGTTGATCTAGAGAGGTCTACTCAATGCCAGTTTACAGATATGAAACAGGGCTACGTTTTAAGATGTGTGCGAATTCTCTAGCAGTTACAATAACAAAGATAGGGTTAGCCTATTACAACATTTTTCAGCCATAGGCCTATCCCCCGGGCTCTCAGTGCTGTTATTTAGAAAAGCTGCCCGGGCAGGAAGGGTTAACCTAACCTGAAGTTACCTGACAATCTTACCTAACCTGGGGCCTAGGGGCTACCGGTGGCCCGGTAAGGTCTGTGTTAGTGGGCGTACCGTCCGCTTTGTTTACATAGTCGCACGCTCGCAGTTTCATTTATGTATAATTTGACTGCTGTTATTTGCCCCTGCTGGTAATATATAAGATCTATCTATCTATCTATTGCCGGACGCCTTACTCCCCTTACGAGGGTGGCCATACACAGAATGCCCCCAAGCGGACCTATTCCCTGTGAGAGGGACAACCCGAGCCAGTTTAGTAAAGGACTTACAGGATTGACCACTCAATTTAGGATCCGTCCGACTCCGAGGCTCTCTTTGTATCTTGTTAGCACTATTTTTCTACAGTGGTGTTCGGCTAATCCATCCACTAACCTGCCTTACCCTTAGGTAAGCAGTACGGATTTGTATCAGGTTTACTCCCCTAGACAGGTTGCCAACCAAGGCTGACGAGTCCCATCCACCCGGATTTGTATAAGGTTGTCTCCCCTAGATGAGTTGCCGACCAAGGCTAACGAGTCCCATCCACCCAATATATAAGATGACAATATTTAATACCTCAACCCCCATGACTAATTGTCATCATATATATTACCAACAGGGGCAAATAACAGCAGTCAAATTAGACGCAAATGAAACTGCGAGCATGCGACTATGTAAACGAAAATTTGTTCCGTCGGTACGCCCGCTAACACAACTCTTACTGTATTGTGTAAGTGCTTTTTTTTTTGAGGCGGCGAATGTAACTGCTACTAGCCTATTAGGCTATACGGTAGACAACTTCAGCCCAAAATGATATTCGACAAAAACATTGTGAAAGTCACCAAAAAGGGCCGAGGTCACCCAAGTAATATATTAAATGTTACGATTTTACTATAAGGTCATGCATTTGACAGGTACCACCAAGGATTTAATACATTTTTTTTCTTCAGTTTCCACGCATCCAACATCAAGCTACACCCTTTTCTGGTGTATGAAACACTAAGAAAACAATGGGGACACTTTAGTAATAATAATATTAGACGAAATATAAAGATAACTCAGTGGAAAAGTTGCATTCGCGGGAATAACGTAGATCGTTTTGTTGACATAGCGCTGGAGGTTAGTAATCTACTTTGCGGATCTAACTAATTTCCCAATATTGGCGGTTCAACTAAAGGCCGCAGGATACAGTATGTATTGAGGGGGGGGGGCTTTCCCCCCCCCCCCCCCCCTCTCACCCTCCCTAGATTTAATGTCATCATCATATATTTTGCCAGCAGGGGGCCAAAACACAACCGCAAACGTAACTAATGTCGAGCGTAGTGTCAAGAAACTTTTTAAGTCACTAATTTTCCCATTGATATTTTTATTTTTCTCTGTTAGTTTTGATCAATATATAGTGTTTAGAAATAATTACAAGCCTCAGAGAAATTGGTTTCCCCATTTTCGATTGATGTTGAGACACTCCCCCCGATAATGGGGAGGGCTATGATTTGAAGCCATTAGCCTAACCTAACAACCTTACCTAACCTATCCTAGTATAATGGCCGTCGATAATACGAAGGCGAAAGAAAAGTCGATTAAGTCTATGGTGTCTTATGTTTACTCTGCAATCGTCAGCTTTTATTGTACGTTGATAACAGGAAAGTACCGTATTGACAACCTTGGGACAATATAAAGATGATGTAATTAAATTCATACATCGATTTTATCGTGGCCTACAGGTTTCTTATACCATGTATTTCATTCCTATATGTGTCTAAATGCGCGTAAACATTTATTACTGATCCTGAAAAAAACAAAATATCCTCTATATCGCCTACCTCGCAAGAGACGGGTGGCTTTGTTTACATCCGCCGCGAAGAAGCAGCAGCAGCGTTGGGGAAAATTTGGTTTTTGCCCCCCTACTGTTTAACCCTTGTCTAGCGGGGTGTTTTGGGCTATTTTGGGCATATTCAGGCCCTCCTGAATGATCAATCAAGTATCTGCATGAAAAAAAAAAAATATTTAGCAAAAAACTAGGCGCTAAAAGCTTCAAAATGAGACCAGAACGAGCTACGTAGCACTCGTGGTTCTCATACAGTGATACCAGTAACATGGGAGTTTAGCGTATTTCGGCATATTTTTCCCAGCTATGCTCACTACTGGCTACACTGCCGGCCTCTTGAGAAAACAGGGAACATGAGTTAATGGGCGGCGGTAAGCCCTGGGAGTCGGCTGTCTGGCCCGCTGCGCTCCCGGCCATTTACACTCTATTTTAACCCTTTAAAAGCCTTAATAATGCTCCTAACTTGCTGCAAATTGGTGCACGACTTAAGTCGAGCGCCGCTCTTCAACCCTTGTATAGCGGGGTGTTTTGGGCTCATTTGGGCATATTCAGGCCCTCCTGCATGATAAATCAAGCATCTGCATGAAAAAAAAAATATTTAGCAAAAAACTAGGCACTAAAAGCTTCACAATGAGACCAGAACGAGCTACGTAGCCCTCGTGGTTCTCTTGCAGTGATGCCACGAACATGGGAGTTTAGCATATATCGGTATATTTTTCCCAGCTATGCTCACTACTGGCTACACTGCCGGCCTCTCGAGAACACAGGGAACATGAGTTAATGGGCGGCGGTAAGCCCTGGGAGTCGGCTGTCTGGCCCGCTGTGCTTCCGGACATTTGCACTCGTTTTTAACCCTTTAAAAGCCTTAATAATGCTCCTAAATTGCTGCAAATTGGTGCACGACTTAAGTCGAGCGCCGCCAATAAGGGGTTAAGGGTTAAATATATGACGATTTCAATCAATCCTGGCGGGGGGGGCTTGCCCCCACCTCAACATATTTTGTATCCCACGGCAAACGGTTATGGCCAAATAGTTATTTTTCGCGAGTGAAGGGGCGTGTTTCTAGATTGTTGTTTAATGGGTAAATATGCATTTCCGCCTATTATCACACATCAAAACACCCTTACACAACTCTAAACTAGATCAAAACAATCGAAACTATTTCTTAGCAATTTAATTAGATCATCTTTATATTGACCCAACCTTGTTACGAAAATTACATTTTAGTAGCATACTTTTATATTATTTTTTCCGAG
The DNA here is from genome assembly GCA_032716605.1 of Paralithodes platypus. Taxonomy (NCBI): domain Eukaryota; kingdom Metazoa; phylum Arthropoda; class Malacostraca; order Decapoda; family Lithodidae; genus Paralithodes; species Paralithodes platypus. The sequence goes on from CM064573.1 coordinate 71,516,607, forward strand.
GGTTAAAACACATTTAGTATTACTGAATAAGATGGTCACAAATTATTTTGCAATATTTGAAGACAAATATGGAATCTATATGTTTTAAACATCATATGAAAATGTGTTTTAACCCTCGGCATAACCTAAGAAAATTATATGGTACTAAAAAAATGTATTTAGTTGTCAATAATTTCCTATAGACAGCACCGATTCGTATACTCGCCATTTTCACTTGTCTCCCGAGGTTTATATGAAAATGTGTATTAACCCTCGGGAAAAAATAATATAAAAGTCTATCTATATATCTATCTATTGCCTGACGCCGTGATCCCCGAAGGGGTGGCCACGAACGAACCGCCCCCATGCACCTCTGTCCCCAGTCAGTCGACGCCCCTCCCCCCAACCAGCACCGCCTTCGTTCATATACTTCCTCACTCCATCCTTCCACCTCTCTATCGGTCTACCTCTCCCTCTCTGTCCCTCCACCTCGCTCTCGTACACCCTCTTAGTCATTCTCTCGCTTTCCATACGTTCCATATGGCCGAACCATCTCAAGTTGTTCCTTTTCACACTTTCCAGCACATCTACCTCCACACCACACCTCCTTCTTACTTCCTCATTAGTCTGTCTATCCCTCCATGTAACTCCGCACGCACTTCTTAAGTACAGTAATTCATTTCCACTGCTCTCACTGTTGGTCTGAGTCTCTCAACCAACGTCCATGCTTCGCTTCCGTAAGCCAGTGTCGGGATTACCACACTGTCATGCAAGGACTTCTTCACTTCCATACTGACCACCCTATTTCTTGTTACTGCTTTCAGCGTTCCTACAACCCTCTTCCCCTGTTGTACCCTCTCCCGCACTTCTTCATCCATAGTCCCATCTTTACTCAACACACTGCCCAGATACTTAAAAGAGTTGACGATCTCCATAGCCTGACCGTTCAGCTTCACCTCACACTGTGACTTCACCCCTTTCGAAGACCATAACCTTACTTTTCCCCGCGTTTACTTTCAAATTCCGTTTTTCGCACACTGTTACAGACCCTGCAACTCCCATTCATTATCACTCATCAGAACTGTATCATCCTCCAACAGCAGTATAGGTAGCTTCCACTCAATTCCCTCCCTTTTCAGCGATACACAAACATCCACTGCTCTTTATAGTATTTCTTTCATGACTCCATCCATATATACAGTAAACAACCACGGGGACATCACACACCCCTGTTTCAAACCAACATTCAGGTCAAAGAACTCGCTCTGCTCACTCTCCACACGTACTGCCGCCTTTGCACCCTCATACATGCTCTTCACTGCTTTCAGCAACTTGCCATCTACTCCGTATATTCTAAGTACTTTCCACAAACCTTCTCTATCCACTCTGTCATAGGCCTTCTCCAAGTCCATAAAGGCAACATACACCTTTTGTTTCTTCTCCAGATATTTCTCCACAACACAATTCAGGGTAAAAATCTGATCTACACATCCTCTTCCCTTCCTAAAACCTCCCTGCTCGTCGCCTATCCATTTCTCCGTTCTCACTCTCACTCTCTCAATCACTACCCTACTGTATACCTTCCCTACTACGCTTAGAAGACATATTCCTCGGTGGTTACACCACACACTCCTCTTTCACCTTTGCCCTTATATAAGGGCACTATTATGCCAGTATAAAAGTATGCTACTAAAATGTAATTTTCGTAACAAGGTTGTCAATACGGTACTTCCAGTTATCAACAGTTCTAAAGATCATATGAAAATGTGTTTAACCTTCGGAAAAACCTAATATAAAAGTAGGATATGCTACTAAAATGTAATTTTTGTAACAAGGTTGTCAATGCGGTACTTTCCTGTTATCAACGTACAATCAAAGCTGAAGATTGCAGAGTAAACACCATAGACTTTATCAAATTTTCTTTCGCCTTCGTATTATCGAAAGCCAATTTATTTATATACTGTATATATACTGTACTGTATATAACTATATATATTACAGTTTTCTTACAGTAGATCCTCTGGAAAAAGGCAAACTATGCCTGTGTATCCAGCTCAGTACCAGTGCTTGCACTGCTGCGGTCGTTCACGGTGTTGGCGGCGGCGGTAGCAGACGCAACATTTTTACTATTCTGTATTTTTGTTTTATAATCAAACTTCAAATCTTGTCTTCCCCATGCTTTATCAAGATTACTTTCAAACTCCCTTTGGGGCAGTGCGTTCCACTCATTTACCACTCTATCACAAAACGCCTTCTCAAGCCTTTGTAAATTTTCTTAGAGTGTCCTCTCGTTCTTGTTCCCTCCCGCATCAAGAAGATACCTTCACACACATCCTCATCGTACTTTCCTGACACTATCTTAAAAGTCTCTATCATATCCCCTCTCTTTCTCCTATATGCCAGTGTCGGAAGTCCCAGTGTCCTCAACCTCTGCTCATAGCCCGCGTTCTTCAACGTTGGTACCAGCTTGCTAGCTCTTCTCTGCACTTTCTCCACTGCTTCTATATCCTTTACCATATATGGAGCCCACACCTGGTTTGCATATTCCAGGTGTGGCCTAACCAGCGCTGTATATAGATTCCTGAAGCCCTCCACCCCGAGCCTATTCCTACCCTCTGTCTCCGATCTTTCAGTATTCCCCAGCACCCAGCACATATATATATATATTATTTTATTTATTTTTTTACTAAGGGATTAGTACCCAACCAGTGGGGGTGTGGGGGTGGCAGCCCCCACCCAGAATACTAGGATAGGTTAGGTAAGGTTGTTAGGTTAGGCTAATGTCTTCAAATCATAGCCCTCCCCATCATCAGGGGGAGTGTCTCAACATCAATCGAAAATAGGGAAAACAGTTTCTCCGAGGCTTGAAATTATTTCTAAGCACTATATATTGATCAAAACTAAGAGAAAAATAAAAATATCAATGGGAAAATTAGTGACAGAAAGTGAAATTTTCCACACATTTTCATATAAACCTCGGGAGACAAGTGAAAATGGCGAGTATACGAATCTTTGCCGTCTATAGGAAAGTACAGTACCATGTTACGAAAAAAAACATGGAAAAACTCCATTGTTATGTCACAAATTTTCCCATGGATATTATTTTTGGAATCTGTTAGTTTTCATTAATATATAGCGTTTGTATTTAATTACAAACCTCGGAAAACCCGTTTTCCCCATTATCCTACGATCTTAAGACACGCCGCCCGATAGTGGGGAGGGCTATGAAGGTCAGGGAAAATGAGGGGTTAAATGCGTAAAACGGCGATAATAGCGTATTTTAGCAAAACTTGGCTCGTGTTTTAAGGTTTTGAAAAGGCATAAATCCCAAGAATTCGAAAACACGAGCCAAGTTTTGGCAAACGTTGGCTCGGATTTTGCGATTTTTTATAGTTGAAAAAGACAGTAACCTAATTTCGAAATATCCAGGAACCTAGACCTACTACATTGGATACAAGACTAACCCTCACCTAACACCTACAACGTGTCCGTAGTACCTAGTACGTGGGATACAAGACGAACCCTTACCTACCAAGTAATATATATTCATAGTACCGGGTACTTACTTTATTCCATACCTACCACCTGATCCCTTGTCATTAACCTAACTGTCAATATTTACGAGACGCACCACATCTATTTTCAATTTTTTTTGTTTTTTTGTTTTTTTTGGAATGGTTATTTTTATTCTTTATAAACTTTCTATAATACAAATATTTCATGGAAATTAGTATTTACCCATTATCCAAGAATCTAAAAACATGGCCCCCGATAGTGGGAATGGCTATGAAGAATAGGGAAATTGAGGGGTAAAAAGTGTATAAAGCGAATATATTGCGCATTTGTAAATAAAACTTGGCTCGGGTTTGTGCATTTTCGAGACCCATAAAACCCGAGCCAACTTTTGACGAAAGATGGCTCGGATTTGCCGGATTTCACGGGGTGGAGTGGGTAATATCCTATGTTATGAAAAATTTTCAACTTTAAGGAGACATTAGCCTAACCTATCCTAGTATTATGGGTGGGGGCTGCCGCCCCCACACCCTTGCTGGTTGGGTAAAACTACTAACGGTAGAAATCCAGTTGGGTGGAGTGAGTAATATCCTATGTTATATAAATAGAGTCAATTTTGAGAAGACATTAGCCTAACCTAACTACCTTACCTAACCTATCCTAGTATTATGGGTGGGGGCTGCCACCCCCGCTAGTTGGCTAACAGTGCATAGTATTATGGGACATACCTTACTCCGGCAACAAGTGGCAGCGAGAGGTTCACAAAAATAACTAACCAAAGAACCTAACTTAACCTAGACCCAGTACATGGGATACAGAGCTAGCCCTCACCTAACACCTAGTGTACAGTATGTCACTAGTACCGTACCCAGTAAGTGGGATACAAAAGTAGCTCTCACCTAACACCTAGTATATGTCCCTAGTACCCAGTAAGTAGGATGCAAAAGTGGCCCTCAGCTAACACCTAGTATATGTCACTAGTACATGGTACGGTATCTGGACACTTCGAGCGAATTAATATTCGAGCGTAGGCGCATTCGCGCGAATTCATATACGAGCGTAGGCGCATTCGTGCGAATTAATAATTATTTCGCGCAAAGACGCATACGAGCGGATTGTTATGGTTTCTAATTAAACTATATTTACGAAAACGGCAGGTATTGAATACTATTACGGTATCTTACACATACAAAGGTAAGTGTCACCTAACACCTAGTATATTATAGTATTAAAAAAGTTGAGGGACAGAGCTCTCCAGTTGACGAAAAATGGCGTCACTGAAAGCCGCGCCGTCTATAAGAGAGTACAGTATTGACAACCATTTTACGGTAGGCAGACATTATTGGTAGACATGTTGTTACCTTTTTTTTTAATAGGTTTTGCCGAGGGTTGAATTTGGCAAGAATGTAGTTACCGGGTGTACCGCCCATCTTGTTTACATTACGCGGACGCTCACCATCATGTTCCCTTCTATTTTGACTGCCTTTGGATATAAATACAATACCCTAACCAAACAACCTAACCCAGGGGTCGGCAACCTGCGGCTCAGGAGCCGTGAGAAAATATGTAGACACTTGTGTGGCTCCAGAAGCTTCAGAAATAACAATTCTTCCTTCAAAATAAAGGCATCATATAACACATTCAATGCAACATTAGATTTGGTCAATATTTACGAGTCGCACCACAGCTGGGATCTCATTTCTAATGGTAGTTTTGGGTTCCTATCATTCTATGCTTCATTGCTATATACTTTTTATCCACCGGGATTTTTTTTTTTGCATTAACCTAACCAAAAAACCTAACCTAACCTAACCTAAATGTATTTGGGGGCTATTAGGTTAGGTTAATGCTAACAAAAAATATTAAGCCAAGAAAAAGAAAACAAAATTCCTGTGGATAAAAAGTATATAGCAATGAAGCATAGAATGATAGGAACCCAAAACTACCATTAGAAATGAGATCCCAGCTGTGGTGCGACTCGTAAATATTGAACTTAGATTTTTGTAGGCCTATTCAACTTCGAAAGGATGTATAGGCTAGGTATGAATCGTTATGATTCTAGAAATGAGCCATGTCTTTAATTGCTTATCTTGTGAATATCAGTATATGGAACAATATTACTATAATTTGTTTAGTTCAAAAGTAGGGTATATTCTCTTATTTCTGAAGTACTGTAGGTTTCGTTTGATGAGACCATTTTTGTATTGCGGCTCCGGCAATACAATTTTCTTTATGAAACTTACAAAAAATGGCTCTTCTAGCTTTAAGGGTTGCTGACCACTGACCTAACCTAACCTATTATTATAGATTTATATGTATTTATTTTATTATAAGTATTTATAGGCCTAGATGATTTATGTTGTATGTTGGTAGTGGTACACCCGGTAACTACATCCATCCCACTAATGTTAATATGATGCTTAGAGCATAGGCTATAGATTCCATATCTGTCTTTAAATATGTTAAAAAAAATTGGGTATTTATCAAGGAAACCGGCCACGAATTTTCCTGGAAATTTGGAAGTCACCCATCGAATGAACATAACCTATACATCATATTAAGGTAAACCTGACTTTTTGGACCGACAGCGATTTCAGTAAGTTTTAGTTTGTATTTTTTAATTTTTCCTTCAGATATAGTGTTGTTTTATACTGAAGAGGAGCTGAAACGAGTATTTACCCATTATCCAACAATCTAAAAACATGCCCCCCACTAGTGGGGAGGGCTATGAAGTTCAGGGAAAATGAGGGGTTAAAAGCGTAAAAATACAATAATATAGCATTTTGTATCAAAACTTGGCTCGGGTTTTCCCAAATTGCAAAACCATAAACCCAATTTTGTGAATACCCGAGCCAACTTTTGATGAAAGCTGGCTCGGATTTCACGGGGTGGAGTGGGTAGCCTAATATCTTATGTTATAAAAATAGTAAACTTTGGGAAGACATTAGCCTAACCTAACAACCTTACCTTACCTGGGCTTCTAACCTAGCTGAAACACATCATAACCCATTGACCTCCCAGTCAAATCCCTCGCCTAAAACCCGTCCACCTCTCCTCCCCAACCCACCTAACCTTCCCATATCATCCACTCCCCCCCCCTAAAACCCGTCCACCTCTCCTCCCTAACCCACCTAACCTTCCCATACCATCCACATCCTCAACTCAACACACCACACCCCATCCTAATCCATTCCAACCCCCATCTCCTGCTCCCCAATCCCCACCCCCACCTCACCCATCCCAACCCCCAGCCCCTCCCTCACCCCCACCCCCCCCATCACCCCCACCCCCACCCCATCCTCGTGCAGCAGCACCCAACATACATCGTGCACATAACATTAACATTCTTCAACTGAACATAGATGGCATCAACACAAAGAAACACGAACTCTCACACTTCATCAAACAACACAACATACACATTGCCATCTTACAAGAAACAAAACTCCGCACAACACAAAAAACACCCACATTTCATAATTTCACCACCATCAGACAAGACCGGGCTGTCGGCGGGGGCGGTGGACTCATCACCCTGGTACACAAAGAAATATCATACATAGTAACCAGTGTACAAACCAAATCACTCCTCCCCCCAAATGATAACACAACAGAAATACAGTCAATTAAAATACGCACTGGCAACAACTCCAACATAACCATCATAAACACATACATCCCTCCCCAAACATCCCCTACAGTACCAAATGAATACAGACCACACTTACAACACATCACAAACACCCCCACACCCCACACATCATCCTGGGTGGTGACTTCAACGCCAAGACGTCGGCCTGGTTTGTCGACAACCCCGACACAGACAGAGGGCTGGTACTACAAAACCAAACCGATAACCTCATCATCCTTAACGACATCCATCAACATACCCATATTCCTCACCAAGCCCTCTATAACCCATCATCTCCAGACATCACCTTTTGCTCCCCAGAACTCGCCCCCACAACATCCTGGAGGGTGGTCAGAACCTTAGGCTCTGACCACCTCCCGATCATTATCACCACCAAAACCAGACTCACCCCAGCTACCCACAAACACACATACACCAATTATAAAAGAGCTAACTGGGAAGCATTCACAAATGAGACAGAACAACACTTCACAACTCTAAACAGTACACCCATCACTAACATCAACAATGCTGTACACATACTCAATAAACTATCCAAAACGCTGACAAGAAACACATTCCAAGAGGTAACAGAAAAAGACACAACCCCAACTTCACACCAGAAATTCAAAACCTCATCAGACAACGTGACATACTGAAACACTCCCCAGCACCCCACACACAAGACATCACACAACAAATTCAAGCACTCAACACCCAAACTAACAACAAAATACAAGAACAACAAAAACTAAATTGGAATAACTTCCTACAAACACTTGATCACAAAACAAACCCCAAAAAACTATACAAAACACTAAACAGCATCACACTTTCCAACAGCAACACAACACAATCACATGCTGCAATCACAACAACAGACTCTACTCCTTCATGTAAACAACAAGCAAACACTCTCATCAATCACTTTTCACATGTCAGCCACCTAAAACCTCACAAAGACGACCGACGTGTCATCCGACGTAAGAGACAATTCCCCACAGACCCTGACTATACACCCTTCACCAATCACCAGACAAAGCATATCATCAACAATCTCAAGCACTCACCCGCCTGTGGCCTAGACAACATAAGCAACATACACCTCAGACACCTGGGACCACAAGGCATACAAGCACTCACTAACATATCAAACTACAGCTATTCACACAACACAATACCAGACATTTGGAAGCATGGTATCATCATCACTTTCCCCAAACCCAACAAAGACCCCACGCTACCCTCCTCGCACCGCCCCATCACACTCCTTTGCTCCCCCTCCAAAGTCATGGAACGCCTAGTATTACAACTAATTACACCTGACCTACCCCTAGCTCCAACACAACATGGCTTTAGGCCACTGCACTCCACAAACACTCTTCTCACAGACCTTACACAAAGAGCTTTCGACGGCATCAATTCAGCTAGACCACCACACAGATCACTATTAGCCACACTCGACATTAGTAAAGCCTTCGATGCCATCCCCCGCCACAACCTAACAAACAAAATCTACAACACAAACATGCACAACAACACAAAACGGTGGCTGGCCAACTTCCTAGCAGGCAGATGTGCACACGTATCTTTTGCCGGTCAGTCATCTAAAATCAGAAACTTTCCAAACGGAGTCCCACAAGGATCCGTCCTATCGCCCGCACTCTTTAATCTGTACATGCACGATATAACTACACCCAATACGCCCCAAATAAACTTAGCCTCCTATGCAGATGACATAACACTCACATGCACACACCATGACCCAAAAAGAGCAACAGATCTCCTTCAACCCTATCTCAACACACTACATGGCTGGTGCACTACAAACAGACTTAATCTAGCCCCAGCCAAATCCACCGCAACCCTGCTCACAAGTTGGACAGGAGAACACGAATACATCCCTCAACTCACCATAAACAACACACCCCTAACACATACACACACACCCAAAATCCTAGGAGTAACATATGATACTCATATGACATTCAAACAGCACACCACAAACATTAAAAAGAAACTGACACCCAGACTTAACGCCCTCAGGTCACTTGCTCACACAAAATTTGGACACAACAAAGAAACTACCACCACAGTATATAAACAATACATAAGATCAGTGATGGAATACGCAAGCCCAGCCTGGGCTTCTAACCTAGCTGAAACACATCATAAGACCTTACAGACTATTCAAAACAAAGCCCTGAAGATCATTACAGGCTGCACAGCTACTGCACCCACAGATCACCTACATCAAGAAACCAAAATCCTCAAAGTCAAAGACCATCTGGACATGAGAGGCACTCAATTCCTGGCAGCAGCCTCCACGAACCAAGACCACCCACTAAACTACATGGCAACACACCCACAGACACCAAGAAATATCAAAACAACACCCAGCACACGGTATCACACACAATTATTGTCCTCTCTCCCTCCCTGCCCACCCCGAACCAACTTCCAGAAGCACATCCATACTCATATCTCTCACCGATCCATCCACTCACTCACAGACAACACACAGCTGCATGCACGACCTCCCGAAATCCATCCTTCCGAATCCTCCCTTCCTCGCGAGGACAGAGTCCACCTGGCCAGGCTGAGATGCGGACACCATCCAGCTCTCCTGAGCTATCAGAAGAGACTGGATGACTCCGTTGTCGACGCCTGCCCGGGATGTAACACAGCACCCCATACCATTAAACACATCATAGAAGACTGCATTTCACACAACCACTTACGCCAACAACACAATCTACACTCAATGAGAGCTCTGTGGGAAAGCCCGATCGTGGCCATGGCCTTTCTCAGGGACTCGGGGCTGTTCGGCCAGGCAGCTTAGGGAACAACAACAACAACAACAACCTGGGCTTCTAACCTAGCTGAAACACATCATAAGACCTTACAGACTATTCAAAACAAAGCCCTGAAGATCATTACAGGCTGCACAGCTACTGCACCCACAGATCACCTACATCAAGAAACCAAAATCCTCAAAGTCAAAGACCATCTGGACATGAGAGGCACTCAATTCCTGGCAGCAGCCTCCACGAACCAAGACCACCCACTAAACTACATGGCAACACACCCACAGACACCAAGAAATATCAAAACAACACCCAGCACACGGTATCACACACAATTATTGTCCTCTCTCCCTCCCTGCCCACCCCGAACCAACTTCCAGAAGCACATCCATACTCATATCTCTCACCGATCCATCCACTCACTCACAGACAACACACAGCTGCATGCACGACCTCCCGAAATCCATCCTTCCGAATCCTCCCTTCCTCGCGAGGACAGAGTCCACCTGGCCAGGCTGAGATGCGGACACCATCCAGCTCTCCTGAGCTATCAGAAGAGACTGGATGACTCCGTTGTCGACGCCTGCCCGGGATGTAACACAGCACCCCATACCATTAAACACATCATAGAAGACTGCATTTCACACAACCACTTACGCCAACAACACAATCTACACTCAATGAGAGCTCTGTGGGAAAGCCCGATCGTGGCCATGGCCTTTCTCAGGGACTCGGGGCTGTTCGGCCAGGCAGCTTAGGGAACAACAACAACAACAACAACAACCTTACCTAACCTATCCTAGTATTATGGGTGGGGGCTGCCACCCCCACACCCCCGCTGGTTGGGTTAGGTTTTTTTTTTTGGTTTTTTTTTTTTTTTTGTAATGTGCTAGGCTATTAGCCTAACCTAACAACCTTGCCTAACCTAACAACCTTACCTAACCTAACCTAGTATATGGGTGGGGGCTGCCGCCCCCACACCCCCACTGGTTGGGTACTGGCTGAAAAACTTATTGTTTTACAGTAGGCCTATACTGTATTTTAGCGTTTTTTCTTTTTCTTTTTCTCCCTTATAACACATTTCAGCTCTTAATGACATATATAGCAATGATGTATATGCTCTACCGGACCTATTAGGCCTAAAAAGATTGATGGGCTAACTGTCGGTCCAAAACATCAGTATAACCCATATTAATATATGTTTCAACTTTCGGAAAAACCATTTTCAATTAGGCTACTTTGAAAAAGTTAATATTTACCTCCTGTTATCCACAGCCAAAACTGAAAATTGCGGAGTAAATACCATAGACTTCATTCAATTTTGTTTTGGCGACCGTGAACCTTTTATTAATTACATACCAAACCAGCGGGGGTGTGGGGGCGGCAGCCCCCACCTAATATACTAGGTTAGGTTAGGTTAGGCTAATATTACCCCTTATTTTCGTCTTTTACCCCTCAATTTCCCTGTACTGTACTTCATAGCCGTCCCCACTATCGGGGGCCGTATCTTAAGATTATTGGATAATGGGGAAAAAGTTTTTTCCGAAAGTTGAAACATATATTAATATGATGTAGGCCTATAGGTTATGTTCATTCGATGGGTGACTTCCAAATTTCCAGGAAAATTTGTGGCCGGTTTCCTTGATATTTTCCAAAATTTGTGACATAAAAATGGAGTTAGCCTAGGCCTAGGCTATACTGAAAACATTTTAGCACCATATATTTTTATTAGGTTTTGCCGAGGGTTAGGCCTAGGCTAAAACACATTTTCATATGATGTTTAGGCCTAGAGCATATAGATTGCATATTTGTCTTCAAATATTGCAAAATAATTTGTGACCATCTTATTCAGTAATACTTAAAATCCAGGGTGTCAAACGAATGCTGAGTCCATTATTTTTAGACTTGATTGGTATGTAGGCCTATGTACAAATAAGATTAGGCCTAGGCTATGGTTTATAGTTCAAATGTTGTCTGTAGAAGTGATAAAATAGCCAACACAATGTTATTTCATGGTAATGTTCGTGTATTCCTTCTCATATTCGTTCAAGTCTTCAAACAAAATTGCTCCGGTTTGACACCCTGCTTAAAATTCTGAAAATATTAAGGAAACCACCCACCAATTATTTTCATTTTTTTTTTTTTTAGTTTTAGTTTATTTGCATCAATATATAGTTGTTGTTGTTGTTGTTGTTCCCCAAGCTGCCTGGCCGAACAGCCCCAAGGCCCCGAGTAAGGCCAAGGCCATAAACGAGCGCCCCCACAGAACCCTCCCTGCCGACCACAATAAAGCCTGGGTGACCGAAGCCACTCCATGGCGGGGAGCTGAGAGGGTGCGTAAACGCCCGGGAAACCAAAGCCCCACCAAGGGCCCTGTGCCCCTCAGCAATTATGAAGAGAAAGTTGAGGGGCAAAGGAATAATGTGACGCTTTAGCTTCCAATCTTGGTAGATTGGGAGGTCAATCCACGGAAGAGACGCCGTCACTTGAGATTTAGAAAATATATAAGTAAAAGGAACAGTCAGAGTAAGCTATGGGTATGGCAGAGATCGCTCAGGTCTCACTCTGATAGACCAGCCCATCGCCAATCAATATATAATATATAATATATAATATATAATATATAGCCTCAATATATAGTGATTGCCATTAGTTTCAACCTCCGCAAAAATCGTTTTCCCCTTTATCCAACAATCTTAAGACACGGCGCCCGATAGTGGGGAGGGCTATGAAGATCAGGCAAAATGTGGGGTTAAAGACATAAAAAGGTGATATAATGGCTTTTATGATGAAATTTGGCTCGGGTTTTGTTGTTTTTCAACTTGAGAAAACCCCAAAATGAAAAAACCCGAGCCAAGTTTTGGCAAAAGTTGGCTCGGATTTTAAGATTCTTCAGCTGCATAAAAGACAGCAAGTGCAAAAAAGAAGGTAAATTGATACGGTGTGACAGTCACGAGTTTTAGCATGTGTGTTTTTTTTTTTTTGCATTTTTTCTTTGATATACAGTCTTGTTTTACCTAACTAAGAAACCTAACCTAACCTAACCTAAGAGTAATACGTGGATAGAAACTAACCTAAAATGTACGCAATTACCAAAGCAGCACTGGATCGCGCAACTGTAAGGTCCCCTGAGTAAGGTAGGAGGGAAAAAAAAAAATCTATAAAGCAGAAATCCCGTAAAACAGGACTTGTCATTATGCAGACAAGACTGTGTTTTACCCTATATCTCCCTTATAATACATTTGCGACGGGAAGGACATATATAGGACTGAAGACTATTATATAACATACCTATAGGCTACACAAACATCGATGGGGCTTGTAACTGTCACACCGTAAAATCTTACCAAAAAGAAGTTGGCTCGGGTTTTCTTGTTTTTCAACTTAGAAAACTCCAAAATGAAAAAAAATCGAGCCAAGTTTTGGCAAAAGTTGGCTGGGATTTTAAGATTTTTAAGCTTCATAAAAGTCAGAAAGTGGCAAAAAAAAGTTGGCTCAGGTTTTCTTGTTTTTCAACTTAAGAAACTCCCAAAATGAAAAAAAAAAAACAGTCAAGTTTCGGCAAAAGTTGTTGGATAATACAGTACATGGGATAGAAAATGAACTTGCCCAGTAAGCTCATTATCCAACAATTAAGCAACATTAAAGATTTTAGCCTAACCTACCAACCTTACCTAACCTAACCTAGTATTATGGGTGGGGGCTGCTGCCCCCACACCCCCGCTGGTTGGATAGAAAATTAGGTAAATTCCTAGTGTTAATTAGACTGAAAGGCAGGGAGAAAGAGGTCCGCCGAGTCGTGTTGTGTGCCGTCTATGGGGAGGGGAACCCTGGACAAATATCGTTACAGGTTCTAGGTTCTGTATCTTCCTTAATAGAATTGGTCAATATTTACGAGTCACACCACAGCTGGGATCTCATTTCTAATGGTAGTTTTGGGTTCCTATCATTCTATGCTTCATTGCTATATACTTTTTATCCACCAGAAAATAGCCTATATTTTTTTCTTGGCTTTTTTTTTTTTTTTTTTTTTAGCATTAACCTAACCAAAAAACCTAACCTAACCTAACCTAAATGTATTTGGGGCTATTAGGTTAGGTTAGGTGTTTTGGTTAGGTTAATGCTAAAAAAATAAAATAGGGCCTATGCTAAAGCCAAGAAAAAATAATATTTTCCGGTGGATAAAAAGTATATAGCAATGAAGCATAGAATGATAGGAACCCAAAACTACCATTAGAAATGAGATCCCAGCTGTGGTGTGACTCGTAAATATTGACCATAGAATTTTTCGAGGGTTGACACTTATTTTAACATGGAGTTATATTATATCCTAAATGAAATTTTAAAAATCTGTGATAATTCTTGGGTTGTTTAACCTATATAATAGAAGTTACTGTGGGACACGTAATATGTTGAAGGGGGAGTTCTGCCCCCTCTAAACACCCGTCACTTATGTCATAATCTGTTGTATTTCATAGGGGGTCCAGTTAAGGAGAAAGTGAATTTACAGACGAAATTAGGCCGCAAACTACAATAACATAGCGGGCCGCCGTTTATGGGAGACTTTTTACACATAATTTTCAATGTTAATTTTCTCCCTTAAGCCTAATCGATTTTTTCCAAATTATCAAACTTACATAAAAGTGAAGTACAGTTTATAGGGATTCTAACATAAATTTCAAAATTGTCATGAAAATTGGTGGGTGGTTTGCTTAATATATACCTAAAATTCTACCGGTTTAATGTTATTTTAATACCACAAATTTTTTTGATATATTTGAAGATAAATAATGAATCTATATGCTCTAAAGATCATAAGAAAATTTGTTTTAACCCTCGGCAAAACCTAATACAAAAAGTAAGGTACTAAAATGTCTTTTTCGTAATAAGGTTGTCAATACGGTACTTTCAGTCATCGATAGCTCTAAAGATCATATGAAAATGTGTTAAACCCTCGGAAAAACCTAATATAGGCCTAGGCTAAAAGTATGGTACTAAAATTTAATTTTCGTAACAAGGTTGTCAATACGGTACTTTCCCGTTATCAATGTACAATCAAGCTGAAGATTGCAGAGTAAACACCATAGACTTCATCGATTTTTCTTTCACCTTCGTATAATTGACAGCCAATTTTTTTTTGTTTTTGTATTAAGGGATTAGTACTCAACCAGCAGGGGTGTGGGGGCAGCAGCCCCCACCCATAATACTAGGTTAGGTTAGGTAAGGTTGTTAGGTTAGGCTAATGTCTTTTCAAATCACTATGGGGGAGCGAGCTTGTCTCAACATCGATCGATAGGCTTAATGGGTTTTCCCGAGATTTCTAATTAATTACAAACACTATAATTATATTGATGCAAATGACCAATTTTGTTTATAAAAAAACACTCGGAAAATTTGTGGTATTAAAATAAAAAAAATCCATTCTACCTAGCCTAGACCTAGGCCTATTACATTACCTAACTTAGGTTAGGTCATTTAATCTAACCTAACTCGCTTTAAGTAAAGTAATTTCATTTATTGGTAGAAATATCACAAAGCTACATCAAAGCAGCCCTTTATACAGACGTATAATGCATAAAACATGAAGGGATTAGAAGCCCTTCTCTCGCCATGACAGGCTAAAACATGCTGCAGCTGCAGGAATGCAGGGAGAATGGCCTATCTGCTGAAAAGAATAATTAACCATTAGGCTAGGCCTATATAATTAACCCAATATGTTCAGTACCATGCACGGGTATTCAATAACCATATGTCATTCATAATCATCCACACAAACGTTAAAATAAGACTATAAAGGTTTATACCATTGGCGTTACTCGTGTCCGGCCGCGATGTCGGCCCAGGAATTTCACTCTCGGCGTGTTTCTTCTTAAACAGCCACGAAAGCAATCCTCCCTGGCATATTCCAACCAGCAACAGGATCAGTAAGGCCCCTAGTAGCTTCATGGTGGTTGCGCTAGCCGTTAAATCATTCACACGAGGTTTAAATGACCAAACTGTCATGAGAATCCACCGTCAGCTGAGTTTGTTTTCAACTGAACCGGGAGAGTCTCAGTTTTGTGCGCATGCGTGAAGGAGGCTCTTTAAAAGTTGGCGCCAGCTTTTAAATATTCCCGGAAAAAAATCTTGCAAATAAATGGTTTGGTAAATATACAGTTATACTACCCCTCCCCCACTACCCCCCACCATCTCCCCCTTTCAAAACACGCCTTTTAGCGTGTATTTGGATGGTTCAGCAGACGCGGAAACTGGAAAAAAACGTATTTTGATAAAAAATTATCACCAACCAGATACGAGTTTTTCAGGTAATTTGTTGTTGTTTTTAATGTTTTATTTGATATACAGTGTTGTTTAATACCGAGGACCGTCACATTTTAGTATTTTTAACATTAGCCTAACCTAACCTAACTTAACCTAACCTAACCGAAAAGTAACCTGTCTCCGCGACGGTCTAAACTCCCCCTCACGTTCCCTGTTTATGGGTGCGCGACGGTCTAAACCCTGCTCACGTTCCCTGTTTATTAGTTTGCGAAGGTTTGTAATACTTCAATGTATCTATTTCAAGTCAAATATACATTTCCGCACATCATCAAACCATACTAAGTCTACTACTAATAATATTAACCCATTAGTACCAACAGAATAGTGACAAAATAGGGGTAGTATAACTGTAGATTTATCAATGGTTTTACTGATCATTGTTTTACTAGTTGGCTTGATCCACAAGGGGTAGACACGAATGAATCGCCTCCATGCACCTGTTATCTGTCAGCAGGCACCCCTCCTTCCACCCAACACCCTGGCCCGACTTTGACGAATATGAGTGAAGCAAGGACATAAATTGTTAGGAGAGACATAAATCAAGAGAGAGTGGGATGGAAAGGGTAAGAAGTGCTTGTGGAGTCACATAGAGATAAATAGGCGAATTAGGAAGTATGTGAGCATTGTTTTGTGGATGTAGCCTAAATGTCTGGAAAGTTTGACAAGGAACAACTTGAGGTTGTTCGGTCATGTGACTTAAATGTAAGGTGAGAGAGACTGACTAAAAAAGTATAAAATTGAGGTAGAAGAGCAAAAATGGAGAGGCAGACCGGTTCAGTATCCAACCCAGTTTGGCTACTACAATAGAAATTATGATATCAGTCCTAAAATAACCCCCTTACAGCACAGTGACAAATTATTTGGCTTTAGCTGCTGCCACTTCCATGGC
Organism: Paralithodes platypus; assembly: GCA_032716605.1. Taxonomy (NCBI): domain Eukaryota; kingdom Metazoa; phylum Arthropoda; class Malacostraca; order Decapoda; family Lithodidae; genus Paralithodes; species Paralithodes platypus. The sequence continues at coordinate 71,533,747 of CM064573.1, forward strand.
TGCAGCTTATACTGTACTAGTACTGCACAGTATATGAAAAATGCCACATTCCTTTTAATTGTGGTGTAATGCATACCAAGCGCTAGTGAATTCCTCCTGAAGAACTGGCTCTTACGAGAAAAAAATACCTGATTATTATTACCACACCAAGTTTCCTCATAGCCCACTGTACAACATCTCTAGGTACCCTATCAAAGTGCCTTTTAGTAGGTATCTTTCCTGCATCTGCCTGACTATGAAGATAGCATCGGTTGTACCACGTCCTGGCATAAAACCAAACTGCATATCATCAATAGAGATGCTTTGCCTGATCAAACCCTCAAGGACTCTCTCACAGACCTTCATGATTTGGTCAAGCATTTTCAGGCCCCTATAATTTCCTCTATCTAGCGCATCCCCTTTTCCTTTGTATATATTTACTATTACACTTTTGAGCCAATCCTCTGGGATTTTCTCATCTATTGATTGCGTCGCTCACTACAGCTGGTGCTATCAAAGGAGGGGGCCCAGATATTGGTTTTTTCGATACTAAGCTGTTCCTTATCCCATTCAAACTCTACATTTAGCAATCGTTCATAGTGTACCTTCCATGCTTCTCTGATTTCATTTTCTGCATACACAATCTTCCCATTATCATCTCTAACACACTGTTCACCTATAATATCCCTACTGTCATTTTTAACTCGCCTAGCTAGGTTGAAGATCCCATTGGGATTGTCAGTGTTACACACTTGTTCGAGGACCAGGTCCTTAATGCGATTTTTAGCATTGTAAATAACTCTTTTGGCAGTTCGTTTAGCTGCCTGGTATTCCTCCCTGCTGCCTCCTTTCTTCCATGCTTTGAAGCATCTCCTTTTCTCTTTCACAGCATGTTCTACCTCATCGTTCCACCACCAAGAGGTCTTATTCCTGGGGTGACCCTTTGTTTTCCCACAGACTTTGTCAGTGGCAGCGATAAGGCTATGCTTAAGAAAGTTCCATTGGCTATTTACATCGTTAGGCCTAGCTTCCTTATTTCTATTCATTTCCTCCAGTTCATTATGAAACCTATCCCTAACTTCCTTGTCCTTCAGCAGCCACACTTTCCTTTTGGGTATGTAAACCTTCTTGCGCTTAGGATCTCTGTATAAGCTCATGTCGCACACAAGTAGCTTATGCTGGGGGATACATTCTTCGCTCGGGATGACCTTTACATCTCGAACTAGTTATTATTATTATTATATACTGTACTTCACTAGTTGTTTCTATTCCTCTCTCACTTGCTTGTGAACCTCTTTTTCAAAGCTCCTTACACTCCATCAATTTATCTCTTCCTTGGACAACACCTTTCTTGTTATATGTTTATTTTGCAAGTTTTACATTATAATATAGTAATACAGAATATATATACTGTATATGTGTTTTTTTTTTACCTCATATTAACTCTCCCATGGGCCTCTTACATGTTAGGTGAACAGAGGCATAGGGTGTAAGGAGACTGCCCAATCATCTTGACCTTCCCAAGAATCAAACTTGGGTAATTTAATTTGCAATGTACAGTACTTAACCCATACCATACCGTAGGATACAGTAATAAAAGCCCCTGCAGTCACAAGCACTGTGGCAAAAATGGCAGGAGAGACCACCTTTTCACCTCAAGAGATGGAGCAAGACTGGCCCAGTCACCCTTCAGCGGGTCTTATATAAGCTGAGAAGTGATGCTAGACCGGTAGCGGTGCTTAAACAGTCGTGTTACCAACTACAGGGTTGTACAGGCAGTTACAAGGAAAGTACATTACTGACGAATATACTCGGGCCTGGGACTGGGGAGCTACTTATCTACTGACGAATATACTCGGGCCTGGGACTGTAAGGGTTAAGAAGCACCCGACGAAAGCAACAAATCCCACTTTCTTATTTCTCATTCCTTACATACTTAATTGTATGAATAATTCACAACTCTCGTAATGAGACAACCAATATCTCCAAAACTTCATTAAGTACTCTTTGAGCCTTATTTGAGTTACAGGCTACTGGAAAAAAAAAAATTCTAGTCCCAAAGTTGGACAAATAAAAAAACACCTTTGTAAAATAAAAATTGCTGCTTTACCTTTTTCCCTTTTTTTTTTTAAATCTCAAATTTAATAACCTGACAAGCGAGAAAGCTCTGAGCAGGGCTGCCTGAAACGCCACCATTAGGACGTGAGACTGAAACCACACTTTGTGTGGAACATTCAGTCTTTAATATTGTGTATGTATGTATGTATGTATGTATACAGTATACTCAAGCACATACCCCACAGCTGTGGGTGGCAGACTCGAGACAGAGCCCGAATAGGGACAACAACAAAAATAAAAATAATAAAAATACAAAAATAAAATAAATCTCACGCATCTAGGTCGCCCAGGAGAAGACCCAGCATGATAATAGTCATAAATAATACTCAGTCATTAGTTTTGCCTGTTTATTTTGTAAGTTAAGAAAATACAACTTTCCAAACATTTAATTAAGTGGACGGATAGTTTTCAGTAGAGACCTTGTAGTAAAATGGGCAGTCACCCTCTTCTTAGGATGACATTTTGGTACCGTAATTATATAACTGTTGCTGTAGGAGTTCAGGGGCCACTCAAGCACATCGCCGCGCCTGTAGGCTACCAGCCCCGTAATTATAAAACAAAAACACTATTATATTTTTGATCATGTAGAATTTAGAATCAAAGACCAATCTCTGTTACTATAGGGTCTCTAGTTTTCAGGTTAAAACGGTGTAATACAAGCTCAATTTCTGTCTATTTTTACGGGCAATTGTAGTCTGGCTTCTTCAGAATTTAATTTGTTATTTTATAATATAAAACTTGCAATCAGAAATCAGCCACCTAGCATAATCTACTTTCAGTCTAGTTTCCAATGCCAGTGTGAAAGAGCTTCAAAATATTATGAGAACAAAATTGCTCATCGAAAATTGCCGGAAAAAGCGCTCGTGTGACACCAGATTTACAGAGGGAAAGTTTCCTTATTGTTAATAAAAACTCAGAGATTCTGAACTCCAACACATTAGACAAATTATACAACACCAGTCCTGAATAATACTTTGACAATATTTTAAACATTGTTCTTAACCCTCTATTGGCGGCGCGCAACATAAGTCGAGTTAAATAAATTTGGACTATGTGGCGGCGCGCGACATAGGTCGTGTGGCAATTTCAGCACGTAATGTTGCTGAGAGAGAGAGACAAGTGGTGGAAGGAGAGTAGCGAGCGTATGACTGCTCCAGACCACCGCGGCGGGCCTACTGACACAAATGCCACCCTCCTCCACCCTCTCACACTCGCTACATACTGAAATGTATGGGGAAAGTACCGAATTACATGGTTTTTGCACTCGTGTTGCACGGTTGTTGCACGAAAACTAGCGGTCATACAAGGATCGTTGTGGTGTCATTGGAAAGCTCTGTTTATGCCCTTTCAGGCATAGATGCTTGTTTTATGCTCTGGGTCTTATTTAGGCATGAAAATGATCACGTAAACAGCCCTATTTTGGCTAAAAACACCCCGCTGGGCGGTACATATAATATAGACCGCCTAGCCCGCCAATAAAGTGTTAAATACAGTCCAGTAATGGGGGACCAGAAAACGTCGTCTGCTGCTCTTTCCAATTGAATTTGAGAGTAATATGTCTAACATTAATGAATATAGAAATGAGTGATATTTTGATGACTTTGATTTATAGATTTCGACTCACTGGATAGAAACTGATTACTATTGGGTGTACTGTATTGGAAAGACCAGACGACATTTTCCGGTCCCCCATTCTAAATACGCTTACCGGTACTCAACATATATTTGGATAAAGAATAACATTAACATAAAATCCTAATAACACAACAATCAACATTAGTTGATGGTAAAACTACATTGTGCAACAAATAATTTTGTTATATAAATAATTTAATGACAGTACAGTATTCTAATCAAATTAGTTATCTTTACTATAGTCTGTTTCTTTTCAACTGACGGTAAATTGCAAAGTTCCCATCAAGATTTCTCAGTTATTTTGAAGATTTTGTATTGAAATATTGTGCTAGAGAGAGAATGAGCTATTTTTCCACAGCCTACTGGGTACTGGCCCTCGTAAGGCTGGTTAATCTGCAGAACAGATATTACGAATGACAATATGGTGCTAATTATATAAACTTGGTCTTAATATGATGCAGTGACATAGTAGTTTCATATTTTTTCATTAAGTCTATCTATCTATCTATTGCCCGACGCCGTGATACCCGAAGGGGTGGCCACGAACGAACCGCCCCCATGCATTAAGTACGGTATCAATAAATTAGCTGAGCTGCTAAGGGATTAAATTTATCGTCAGTTGAAAAGAAACAGAGTACAGTATATAATTATGTAATAATCTTGGGAGTAAATACTGACACCATGTACTCTAGTCTATACTCAAAGTTGCTTATAAAGTGGTGATGGGCTGGTCTATCAGAATGAGAACTGAGCGATCTCTGCCATACCCATAGCTTACTCTGACTGTTCCTTTTACTTATATATTTTCTAGATCTCAAGTGACGGCATCTCTTCCGTGGATTGACCTCCCAATCTATCAAGATTGGAAGCCAAAGCATCACATTTTTCCTTTGCCCCTCAACTTTATCTTCATAATTGCTGAGGGGCACAGGGCCCTGGGTAGGGCTTTGGTTTCCCGGGCGTTTCCACACCCTCCTCAGCTCCCCACCATGGAGTGGCTTCGGTCACCCAGGCTTTATTGTGGTCGGCAGGGAGGTTTCTGTGGGGGCGCTCGGTTATGGCCTTGGCCTTGCTCGGGGCCTTGAGGCTGTTCGGCCAGGCAGCTTGGGGAACAACAACAACAACAAGTTGCTTATAAAAATATACAATTATTTCATTTCATATTGTATGTGAAAATATTCAAGCCATTATATTATACTAGTACAAAGTAATGAGATTCTGTTACTCACAGCTTATATAGAAAGTACACTTACGGTATATACAATTATGAGATTAAAATAATTCTATTTCTCAAAACTAAACTGCAATTGCCGCCTTGCGAGTTTCGTTCTATAAGGAGTTGAAGCTGTAGACAATGATATTTAACAGAATGTACTGCTAAAATACGGTCGTAGTACTTTTATAAATACATAAAACCCAATTCAACATAACATTTATCCATCAGAAACGTACATTATCGCATTTCTGTTTAATATCGATGTTCATGGTTCCAACTTCCTTATAGCCTGAAACTCGCAAGTGATCAATTCCCAGTGCATGAAAGGATTAAACAGTACACACACTCACAGCTTATATACTGTATAGTACAGTAAACACATACACATTCAGTTTACATAACAAAACACATGATCCAAGTATAACATTTTAAAGACAAATTATTGAAGATCGATAAATAACTTTTTGTAGCAAGACAATGTGGGCGGAAATCTGATCATAGAAGTTGGAATGTTTCTGCATATTGTGTGGAAATCTAATAAGTGTAGTAATAAGAATACTGAATATTTTTGTCTTCACTACTGGATATGGACGGAATTAGATTGTACTCTCAGTTATGCATTTTAAGTTATTGTTTTCCTCATAAAAGCACATTTCTTTTTCCTTATCTTTTACACAACTTTATCTTACATCATATACTCTTAATTAGATAACCTATACAACCAAGTGCACATAATGTTCAACCACTGAGCATCATGAACACAATAATGACCTAAAAATAATATACTGTACTATGTTCAAAATAGATAGGCCAGAAATCATGACCCGCACTGTCAAAATGTTAATGGTAGATGTCAAGCCCGGGCCACTTGACCTAGCGATTCGTGACAAACGCCTAATGTTCATGTGTATGGCATCTCGCAAAAAAAAAATATATATATACATACATACATACATAAAATTTTAAGACTGAGTGTTCCACACATAAGTGCAGTTTCAGTCTCTTGTCCTAATGGCGGCATTCCAGGCAACCCTGTTAAGGGCTGCTTCACTTGTCAAGTTCTTGGATTTGAGATCGGCGCGTATAGTCCGATCCCAGGTCTTCCTCGGTCCACCCCTTGGTGCAGCTCCCTCCACAATCACAGACCTGCATTTTTTCACCCAATTTTGTTCATCCATTCTCTCCACATGTCCATACCATCCCAGTCTACTTGTACGCATCACCTCGCTAATACTCTTTATACCTAAACGTCTCCTCAGCTCAACATTTGTTATTCTATCCTGTAGCCTGGCCCCACACATCCATCTCACCATTCTCATCTCATTACGCTCCATTCTGTTGACATCCTCTACTTTAACGGCCCATGTTTCTGAGGCATACGTCATTGCACTTCTAACACATGAGGCATACACCTTTCCCTTCAGGGGGAGAGGCATTCTTTTCATGGTCAGGATTGGCATCGATTCTCTGAACTTCCCCCAGCCACACCTAATTCTAGCAACAGTGGCAGCCTCAGCCCCACCACCGGCAGAGATGGTATCTCCTAGGTAACAAAACTTGTTCACCAGCTCCAAAGACTCATTTCCAAAATTCAGAGCCACAGGATCATCACTTAACACAAGCTCGCCTTTGCACACTACGCACTCAAATTTCTCTATTTCTGACTAATCCTTCGGCAGGGGCCCCTTTATTCTACTACAGCGCTTACTCCCATGGTGTACCCAACATCGACAGATGCTACATTGAATTGAGTTAACGCCCACTCCCTTTCCACACACTGCACATGGGTATGCACCGCTCTTTTCCACATTGCCTCGTCTCAAACTACAATGCATAACCTTGGTTTTGTTAATATTGACTCTTAAAACCTTGCTCGCCATGCCCTCTCTCCACTCTCTGAATTTGGCCTCAGCATCCTGCATACTGTCAGCTATTAGGACTAAATCGTCTGCATAAAACAGTTCCAACGGGAGTCCGCCTCTAAAAATTCTAGACAGCGCCTCCAAGACCATAATAAAGAGGAGGGGGCTTAACACTGAACCCTGATGGACTCCAACACGGACTGCGAACTCATCACTCAGTACACCCTTCACCCTCACCGAACTTCGCGAATCCTCATACATCTTCATTATCACACGCACCAGCCACTCTTCCACACCAAGTTTCCTCATAGCCCACTGTACAACATCTCTAGGTACCCTATCAAAGGCCTTCTCCAGGTCCACAAACACAAAGTAAAGATCCCTGCCTTTTAGTAAGTATCTTTCCTGTATCTGCCTGACTATGAAGATAGCATCGGTTGTACCACGTCCTGGCATAAAACCAAACTGCATATCATCAATAGAGATGCTTTGCCTGATCAAACCCTCAAGGACTCTCTCACAGACCTTCATGATTTGGTCAAGCATTTTCAGGCCCCTATAATTTCCTCTATCTAGCGCATCCCCTTTTCCTTTGTATATATTTACTATTACACTTTTGAGCCAATCCTCTGGGATTTTCTCATCTTTAATAATGGTGTTTATCAACTCAGTGACTAAGTTTACACCAATCTCCCCTGAGGCTTTTATCATCTCAGCGACAATGTCGGAGCAACCTGGAGCTTTACCGTCCTATATATATATTACCGTCCTATATATATATATATATATATATATATATATATATATATATATATATATATATATACATACTGTTTATATATATAATTATATATATATATATATACTGTATATTATATATAAAGTTGGTTAGTGGAGAGAATATAATATATATTTATATATACAGTATATATATACTGTATATATATATATATATATATATATATATATATATATATATATATATATAATACTGTATACTGTATATATATACGGTATATATAGTTGTTAGTGAGTTATAGAGGGTAACGTTTAAGAGTTTTGGCCTACATATTTAGAATAGAGTATAACCTACTATTTCAGAACTTTGGGGGTTGGGTGCAGTGTGTAGGTATTACAACATACTGTACTTATTTACTTGAACCACTGTAAACACTGACTTGGGCTATATTGCTGTAGCTCTCAAGGGAATATTTTATATTTATAACATCAGCAGTATTTTTAACATCGTTCTTAACACCAATAACACCCCAAATTAAATTAATGACAGCATGTGATTCTCCCAGGATTGGAATCTAGGATATCACATACTGTACAAAACTTACACGCTCTAACCATTACACCATCAAGAAAGCATGTAAGAATTGTTCTAAGACATTTATATACCTTTATCACTGTAGGCAATTGCACACTCTAAGTTATTAATCCCTTCTGTATTGGTGCTATCCTTTTAACTTTATTCTGGCAATTTTATTTAGTTTATAAAGGGCCTCCATCAATTAATAGACTTCAAACTATCTCACTTAACCCTTTTTACTACCACAGATCCTTCTTAAACTGCACAAAATTTTCTAAATAGTAGCATAAAATGAAAAAGACATTGCCGGTACAGAAGGGGTTAATTTTGGCCATTTATTGGCCCTCTAAAAACAAAAATTTAAATTCAAAATAAAAATATTAGGTAAAGAATAAATTAAAAAATCTGATTCAGTCTGAATAGCTTTGAAAATAATGGTAAACAGTTGGCCACATTACTTTGTATACACTCCATGTGTGTATATCATTATGGAAGGAAAATTAGTATGATTAATTAGAAGTGTATTTTCTTATGCAATAGTTAAATAATATGACCAATTAATGGTCTTATACAGCAGCAAGTTATTCTTGTAAGTCAATCCCATAAAGTTTCCTTCCATACATAAATGAAAATGTAAAATGTAAAAATGTAAAAACAAGTCAGCCTTTCTCTCTGAAGTAGGGATGCACCAACCGCCACTTCGGTGGTGCAGTCAGCCTTTGTAGCAGTTACGGTGATTTCTTGTTACTGCCTTATTGTAGCACGGTTAAGGCTGGTGTGGTACGATTTTGCCAGGTGCAATTGTTTCAGGGGGACTTTGTTGAGTCTTGCTGAGACACTGTTAGCGCTATACCAACATCGGCCACTGTGATGATATGATGAGGCTGTGTTGTGGTAAGTCTTTATTGTACTGTACTACAGTAAAGAGACAAAAACCACGCTCTCTGTGGATGAAACGGTCTTTAAACTTGTATGTATGTATGTATGTATAATATCATGGTGTGGATCCAAGCTAATATAGCCAACTGTACACAAGACAAATTTAAAAGTAAGTCAATAAGAACAGAGGATGCATTTTAGAAGAGGACTGCAACCGGTTCAAGGCATCATTCTGGTGGAGAACTCTGACCGTGCCCCGGGGGTGGTGGGACGAGAGGCGGTGAACGAGCTCATTGTCTCCATCTGAAACACGTAAACAATATAATCAGCCAACTATACAGAACGGAGAACAAATTAACCCCTTCTGTACCTTCGACATCTTTTTAATCTTATTCTGGCTATATTTAGACGATTTTGTGCAGCTTAAGAAGGATCTGTGGTGGTATATGGGATTAAGATAGATGGTTTGTAGCCTGTTCATTACTAGAGACCTTTTTTAAACTTATCCCTTTCACGCACATATGACGCAGAGGTTGCCAGATTAGCAATAAGAAATAGAGTTCTCTCACTCTTATAATTACCTCTCCAAAATTAGTTTTCTGCCCACAGCTAACTCAAAGACAACTGCAGAGGTTGAAGTAACTAACCTAAAGGTTTCTAAATACCCCTGATGGTAACAAAGACTTTAAAGTATCCCTAATAGGCTCAAAATTGCGTCATATGTCGGAGAGGGTTAATCAAATAGTTTAATAGATGCCAGAATAAATTTAAAAAGATGTCGCCAGTACAGAAAGGGTTAATTAACACTTTCTCAACCAGTGTCAATTTATAGTCCTATTCTAACTTAGGGGAGGCTTTTAGTTTGTTCCCTAAACCTCCATTAAGCTTTAAATTACAGTACTTAAATTACTCACCCTTTCAAGATAAATGTGTAAATTTTTCGGTAGAAAATTAATAAATGTCCCGGGCGAAGGCCGATTCCTCTTATGGAACAAAAGGTCTTAAAATTGACAGAATGGGGCGAAAGTTCTTAAAATCGCAAAACTAATGGGGCAAACGTCATAAAATCTCAAAAGCAATGGGGCTAAACATGAGCGAGAAAGGGGTCCGGAAAAAAATCCCTCAAGTGGAAATCTCCGCTTAACCTAATCTATGACCTAACAATATTAGCACTGATTGAGAGCTAAAAGTTGAAATTATGTAGCCTACTATAGGTAGCGACAATGAAATTGACAATAATCTCGAGCCCTGACCTCTTCGTAACTCAAAGGACCTTGAGCTAACTGGCTGTAAATTTTCACACCTATTTCCTGGTGAACTCTTCCGAAATGTCAGAAATGTTAGCCCAATTGCTTTAATTCAATTTAAGTTATAAGAAGTTAAGGGGTCCAGATTATTGTCAAGTTCGTTGTCGCTACCAATAATTGAGATGTCCGGTCACCATTTTACACACACTAAGCTCAACACCTCTCTTAATTAAAATGTAAAACTTGCAAACTAAACAAACCCAAACTTGGACAAAGACAATATAAAGGCAAAATAACTGATCAAAATCGCAGACAACTACATTTTTGTTTTCTAACTACACTCAGACAAATTAATTAATTTTAGGAGTATTCTCTCACAGTTCAATTGTCAATGAGGTCATTTTTTTCAACATTTAAACTTTAAAAGGTAGTTCTAAATCTAAATTAAATTGAATGACAGTAACAAGATAATAACAAATTATTTGGTTGAAAGCGTTACTATGAATTACAGTAAACTCACTCTAAATAAGAATATCTTAAGTAAGAAAATATATCAAGATAATGATATTAATGTAATGAAAGCATGTGATCCTCCCAGGATTCGAACCCAGGACACCACATACATAACTTACACGCTCTAACCATTACACCATCAAGGCAGACCTGGTTATAATTAAACCAGTAAGCAGGTTTGAAAATCCAGCTCCGAGAATTAGAATTAGAGGGAATTTACTGTACAATATTACCTAAGTTGGATATGGATATTTATGTGTAAACATATCCATAATAAAGATGGCTTTCATTTCATTTTGCAAGATTACATTATTACGTATAGACCTATTTATATATTCCCTATTATAAAACCTATTTCTAATCTTCCAATAAACATTACTTAATGAGAAAGCAACTTATATCAATCAAAGGCAAATATATAATCAATGGAAATTCACCCGGAAAAATATAAATACAGTAAAAGTCCGTTAATCCGACGACCGATGATTCGAATCTCCCAATAGTCCGAATTTTTCAATTTGAGTCCAAATCCGAATTCACCCGATGGTCCGAATTTCAAGAAGTCCCAAAGTCCCCTTTTTGAGGCATTAGGCCACTCAAATGACACATAATGGAGCACACACATATCATATGTTCATGAATTCACTTTAAAAGTTTACCATTGTCATTGTAGCCTATTACCTACTTCAAAACATTCAGATTAATGGTCAAAGGAAGCTACTGATATAAACGTAAACACCTTCTTCTTCTTCCACATCGTCTGCTAGAGAGTTTATTTTGCTCTTGAACGCATCCTTGGGACGCTCCGATGCGCTACTGGCTTGCACCGCATTTTCTGCAAGCGCATTCAGTCTTGAGCTTGAAAATGCACCTTTGGACGTATTAGTCTTGAGCTTGAAAACGCACCTTTGGACGTTCCGATACGCTACTATTTATAGTTCAGTGATCGGAGCGTCCCAAGGGTGCTTTCAAGACAACAAGACAAGGGTGCTTTCAATACAATATAATATAACAGAGCACGTCACAAAAGGAAAATCACAAAAGGAAAATTACAAGAACCTCTCAGGGAAGTGCCGTTGTTAAGGTATTACTTCCAGAACCACATCTGATCTTCAAGAGCAAGACAAACTCGCTAGTAGACGGAAGAAGAAGAAGACGTTTATATCAGCAGATTCCTTTGACCATTAATCTGAATGTTTTGAAGTAGGTAATAGGCTACAATGACAATGGTAAACTTTTGAAGTGATTTCATGAACATATGATATGTGTGTGTGCACCATTGTGTCATTTGGGTGGCCTAATGTCTCAATGTTTTCGTCATACACAGGTTCATAGGGGTAAAGTCCGATAATCCGAAAAATCCACTAATTCGAACGAGGGCCGGTCCGCTGCCCTTCGGATTAACGGAAGTTTACTGTATGTGAAAGCAACAGTAAGTAAAAATTGGACTCAAGGTGGCAATATAGACAGACATTAGCTTTAAAAATATATACTGTATGGATACAAAAAATATATAAAAAATAAATATATAAAATAATGTGTTTTATATACATGATTCAATGGCCTACTACTGCAACTAATATTAAAATGTAAAACTTGCAAACTAAGCAAACCAAAACTGGGACAAAGACAATATAAAGTCAAATTAACTTATCAAAATCGCTATGTGGAAACAACGCTTACTAAAATAAAATTTATGAAATAAAAGAACACAATCCACCACATAGAGTGTACATTACTACATGAGCAAGTTAATCTGTTTCCCAAGCAAACTAATCGCACACATAACAACACACATGAAATGAAAGTGACAAAAAGTGAAGTGCTGAAATTGATGCAGGATTTGGACGTGAGGAAATCAATGGGACCAGATGGAGTGGCTGGATGGATCCTCAAAGAATGTGCGGAAGAGTTAGTGGAACCAATCTATGAAATCATAAAATCTTCACTGAATGAGGGAGACCTGCCATTGGAATGGAAGAGAGCTAACCATTTACAAAGGAGGAGACAGAGAAAATCCGCTTAACTACAGATCGGTGTCCCTCACTAGCATTGTTTGTAAAATTTGTGAGAAAATTATAAGGAAAAAGTGGACACACTTTATTGAGGGACAGGGGGTGCTTAGCGAGAAACAGTTTGGATTCAGGGAAGGGAGATCTTGTGTATCTAATTTATTAAGCTTTTATAGCAGAGTTGTAGATGTTACACAGGAGAGAGAGGGATGGGTTGACTGTGTTTACCTGGACCTGAAAAAGGCCTTTGACAGGGTGCCTCACAAAAGGTTATTGTGGAAATTGCAGGTGTACATGGTAGGATGTTAAAATGGATGGAAAACTTTTTAATAGGAAGAGAAATGAGGACCACGATACGAGACGAATATTCACAGTGGAGGAGTGTGACGAGCGGAGTACCACAGGGATCAGTGTTGGGTCCGATAATGTTCCTACTTTATGTAAACGACATGCCAGAAAACTTGAATAGTCATATGAATATGTTTGCGGATGACGCTAAGATCATGAAGAAGGTCACCTGTATAGAAAGTTGCCAGGATCTTCAAAAGGACCTAGATGAGTTGCACAGATGGAGCCAAACCTGGAAAATGAGTTTCAATGCAGAAAAGTGTCATGTTTTGGAAGTGGGAACAAGTGAGATAAGGCCAAGCTGGGAGTATAAATTAGGAATTGAAATAATCGGCAAAACACGGCATGAGAAGGACCTTGGAGTGATAATACAAGATGATCTATCCCCGGAGAAGCATATTAACATGATCATTGGAGGAGCATGTGGAATAATAACCAATATGAGAGTGGCATTTAACTATTTGGATGAAGAAATGTTAAGAAAATTGATAATGACTATGATAAGACCAAGATTAGAATATGCAGCAGTGATATGGTCACCACATTTGAAAAAACATATAAACAAATTAGAGAAAGTCCAAAGGATAGCAACGAAGATGATCCCAAGATTGAAGGAGTTGACATATGAGGAAAGACTTAAGACACTACAACTGCCTACCTTGAAAGAGAGAAGGGAACGAGGCGACTTAATAACGATGTTCAAGGGAGTAAAAAGTTTGGAACGAGTAGATAGGGAAGATCTATTCGTGAGGGATAATGGAAGGACAAGAGGGCACGAGTTTTAAGCTGAGGAAGGGCAGATGTCGTAAGGACACAAAGAAATTCAGCTTCCCATATAGGAGTATAGAGACTTGGAACAACTTGGAGGAGGAGGTGGTGAGAGCGAGGAACATTAACATGTTCAAATCTAGGTTGGATAAAAGTAAATATGGAAACAGGGCAACATAAGTTATGATATGTTAGTCCAAAATACTGGGAACTGGGAATATCCATTACGATACTTGTCTAAGTAAAATGGATTGATTGTAAAGTAACTAAGACAGGACAACACGAGCGCTGCTCAATTCCTGTAAACTACAAATAGGTAAATACAAATAGGTAAATACAGTCAAATATAACCTAACACAACCTTATCACTTACAGAACATATTGCAAATCGTACAATATATGGTCAAAATGACTATTTTATATGAAATTAGTACCTGTCATAGTGAAGTGAAGGATATCAATCTGTGTCTTCACATCTTCTTGGCCATCCAGTATCTTCTTTGTTAATTACTGCTATATAACTGTACAATCATCATAAAACTATCTTACATTATCTACATTTTAAGAGCTACTATTAAACAATACTTTGGAATCTGTGGAAATATATTTGTCTAAAGTTGCAATGATCTACCTTAGTTTGTACAGTACAGAATAAAACATATAATATACTGTACTTATTCTTAATTTGCCTTGAAATAAATATTATGTAAGGTCCAGTTGATCAGATCTCTACAATAAAGATTGTACATAATATACTGTATTTGAAAACAGAAAAAGAATAGCCAGATCCCATGTGCAGTATTCATAATTTTCATTCATATTTTAATTCAAAATATCTTAAGCATTATGAAAAAAATGCACCTGCTTTCTTACACAAAACACAATCTTATAGCAAATTCAGGCCTTATATACAGTAATACTGCATTGTGAAAAATCTGATTAAAACCTTTATCCATAAAACTAATTAAGTAATATAAATATAATTATTTTAGGCAAATTTCTACAAACAATATCTAGTTTTGTCTAAACTAAAGTGAAATATTTATCACACAACCGCCTCTTACTTTTATTCTTAGCAGCCATGTTTTTTTGTACTGTATTTTCTTTTAAACTGTTATACTTGCCATCAATTAATCCATAATACTGTACATAATTTTCATGTTACTGAATATAATATAAACATTAAAGAGATCCCAAGCAATGAAGACTAAACAGAAATGTATTGCTTGGAATATGGATGGCATACAACAAACACAAAACAAGAGTAAAACCTCCCTCTTTTAGAACACAACTTTTGGTGCATTTATATTAGGTATCTTCGTCTGAACTTTATCTCGATCTTTTGAACTTTCACCAAAAGAACGAGGTAAATATCCAGGCACTCAGTTTAGGTTTGATTTTTTTTTTTTTTTTTTTTTTTTTTTTTTTTTAACACCTTCACCACGATGACGTAATTTTCATCATACAGTATTCTGGTTACGATTAGACGATTTTCTTTAGCATATAATCTACCTCTAGCACTCAAAGGGATAAATTCAATCCCAATAAACCCTTTGAATAATATAGGTCTTTCTTAAATTGCATAAAATTGTCTAACTTTAGCCAGAATAAAAGGTAAAATGTGTTGTCGTCGAAGGGGTTAAAGACCAAAGTAAATCTGAATACTGTACTATCCAGTTCAGAATCTTAGCTCGCTATTTACAACAGTCTGAAAGAGTGAAACTATTTGATGTTTCACAATATCTTACTACAGTATTTACTCATTCACGCAGAATATTTTGTTTAGTTAGTCTGAAAGAGGTTTTACTGTAAACATGGCAGCTCCAACCTATCACAATCTACAGGTGTCTGAATTCTCTTCATATATATCTACAATTTAAAATATCAGTCCAACTTGATCCAAATTAAGTCAATAACTGCGGGCATGCTATATAAAAAATACGGACATCACTGCGGCAATTGTCTTATGACAATCGCCGAAAATCTGCGTAGTACAAGGCCTGGGAGGCATGCAAGCGAGACCCTTCCATCCATCGCCTGCCGTGTCTGGGCGAAGACTAACGTAACTGAGAGACATCTCAAGCTCCCCTGCAGACTTGGGAATCGCGAAAACCGCTCATCTTTACCGATTTAGCCTCACCTTTGCAATATCATTGCATGGCAACCAGTAGTCGTACATAAATAATACAGGTGTCATTGGAAGGCCTATTTCTCTACTTTCAGGGATATATCATTGAAATACGTTCTAGCTCTTATTTATACATGAAAATATGCAGGGAATGAAGGTGACTTTTAGTCCAAAACCCCCATATGGCACAGTGCAGACCAAGCAATTGTCATACTGTATGACAATTGCCGCAGTGATTGTGTTAATACAGTACAGTACATTTCCTAAAGTAAGCAGACATATAGTGGTACAAGAGTGAATGGTGAGTAGCTGAAGTAGTGGGCTTGGTCTACACATTATAGTCCATCTGAGTGGAGATCGTAGACCGACCCCCCGGGGTGGTGGGGCAAGAATAACCCCCCATGGTGCTCATAGTCTCCATCTGTAACAAGTGCCGAGGGTAGTTGACAGGCCCTTCCCAAGCTCACACATAACACACACATAACACAGAGAGGAGGAGGATTGACCTGTTCTACTGGGATGCAGTACAGTATACTATTTCATTAATCTTTGAATACAAAATAATAATTAATTGAACCCAATTCTCGCGGTGCCCGTCACCTGATGGGCAGGTTTTTCCGGCTATTATGTGGCCTGGGAGCCAGGTCAGCTGTTGCAGGCAGCGCGGGAGGGCTTCGTCCAGAGCCCACGGACTCCAGGGACATACTGAGGTGTGAGAGAGAGAGTACCCTCGCACATCTGCAGCATCACACTTAGCAAAATCAGCTCAAAATTGTTCATTCTTAGCGATTTTACCCTTAGTTTGCAAGATCGTTGGAAGACAACCAGACGTCATACAGAGATGATTCAGGTGTCATTTAAAAGCTCTATTACCGTACTTTCACGGATATATAATTGTATTACGCTCTGGCTTTTTCTTGTGCATGAAAATTAGCAGGGAATTAAGGTAATTTCAGGCAATTATGCCCGGATTAATGACACCTTCACAGTAAATAAAGTCAGTCAAGCAAATGCCAGATGCCCTTTTCTCATTGCAAGGTAGTCGGAACTGTGACATCTCTTTTTCGGTCAACGATCCACATTTTGAAAATACTGTATACTGTATTATTGTATAATACCATTCTAAAAGTTTGACACCAATTATATTTGCACTGGCACTGGCACAAGTCGGCCTTTCTCTCTGGCGTAGGGATGCAGCGACCCCACCGCCCGCCACTTCGGTGGTACAGTTAGCCTCTGTAGCAGTTACTGTGATTTCTTATTACTGCCTTATTGTAGCACGGTTAAGGCTGGTGTGGTGCGATTTTTGCCAGGTGCAGGTGATTCAGGGGGACTTTGTCGAGTTTTGCTGAGACACTGTTAGCGCTATACCAACATCAGCCACTGTGATAACATGATGGGGTGTGGTTGTGGTAAGACTTTGTTGTACTGTGCTGCAGTAAAGACTGTAACCACTGTGCTATGATTGCTGTGCACTGTGTGCAGTACTGTGATTGTACCATGGAAGCCACATTCACTGTGGACGGTTGCGGTCTTTAAACCTGTATGTATGTATGTATGTATTCTTAACTATTGTAAAGTAGGCCTATGTTTAAACATGGGCTAAATTAATGTGTGCGTATTGGTACAATATTCTACTTATTACTGCATCTCAGGAGAACTTATGCAAGGAATTCAAATGAAATCATAATAAAATACCCAGGCAAAAAGAAAATACAAATACAGTGTAATAGATTTCTGTGCATTAAAATCAAACAGAACATACAATATAGAGATAAAGTTCTAATATATACAGGCATTAAAACAAAGAAAAGTATTCTGTGCATTTAAATCAATAGAACATACAATATAGGGCTGTATAGGTAAATTTCTAATACATATTAGTGTTAAACAGAGCGGTGTGAAAGTGAAAAGATGCAGGACCATGCTGAGTAAGTGAATACAATGTGAGAGTAATAGCAACATTAAACATCAGATATGTGTATGGCTGTGCAAAGAGTAAACTACATGTAAAACTATACGTTAAAAAAAGAACCTAATACAGTACACTATCCCAGAGAATCCAGAGTCTCACTCAGGTCCAGCCACCACCCGTCATTACAAGATTACAAATTAAGGAACACCCCGTTCTTAACATTAATCCTCCATTACAAACCCCAATGCACTAGAATAAACTAATGAAAGCATATGATCCTCCTGGGATTCGAACTCGGGACACCACACCCAGAACATAAGCATCTAATCCATTACACCACCAACACAATACTGTACCATATCCACACGGTTCTTCTTTCTTAACTGCCCATGTCTTACTACCGTATAATATCATACTGTTCACACATGCAGCATAGATCTTCCCTTTTATGTGGAGGGAGAGTTCCCTCATTCTCAATACTGGTATCAACTCTCTGTTCTTTGTCCACACTTTTGACTCTCAGAGGCTTGTCATCTGTAATTATGTATCTACTCTGGCACATACTCCATAGCTGGGGGTGGCCGACTTGAGATAAATCCCCAAACAGGGACAACACAACAGAACATAAAAAACAAAATACAAATTCACACACATCTACAGTAGGTCGCCCAGGAGAAGACCCAGAGACCAGGGACTACTCCCCCGGCCCCAGACCTCCTGGAGAGGTTCCGGTCTCAACAGGCAGGGACGCAGTGGAGCATACCACAATGCCTGACCACCACACATCCAGGCATGACCCTTCATATACACAGGTTCCCCGTTTCAGGCGCCTGACAGACTATTATCTAGCCCAAATGGCGCCCGACCCCCTCTCCCAACGACAACGTTATCACTTATCTATTCACAAGCATTCTCTATTCAATTCATTCCTATTCATTACCACTTCTCTTCCCGGTTCTACAGTCATCCCTCTACCTTCCAAAGCTTTTACTAAACCATTTCTCCATCTCAACCGAGGTCTTCCTATCCCTCTACCTCCTCTTGTATCGGACTCATATACAGTACTCTCTTCGTATAATATAGAGAATATATGTTCTACAACTAAGCTATTCTTTCTTTCTTTTTCATATTATATAAAGGAAAAATAACCAAACAAGAACCTGAGAAAACTAAGGTTATGGTTAAATAAAGTTTGTATGTATGGAAACATCAATACAAAGGCAGTTATGCTTAAGATTATTGTCTGGAATCATATGCTGTATGAAGCTAGAAATATAGACCTACCTCCTCATACAACATAGTCGATCCTTTGTCAAATTTCTAAGAGTACATAAACAGAAGAGGGACAGACACAGCATACCGAGAGAGTGAACATTGTTATCTATAACCCACCTGGACAAGTACTATAGTCTATTCGCTGAGTATTGTTCACATGTGTGGGGATGTTCCTCTCACACCGCTCTCCTAGACAAATTTGAAAGGAAGGCCTTTCGTGTCATTAACTCCCGTCCACTCACCAACTCTCTGCAATCTCTCTCTCTCCGCCGCAATGTTGCATCTCTCTCGCTATTCTATTGCTACAATAATAATCAGTGTTCCTCAGAGCTATCCCAGTGCATACCACCTCCTTTACGTAGGGCACGTGGTACCCGTCTTGCAACTCAATCCCACCCCTACTCTGTGCAACTCTCCAACCCAAGAGTGAAATGTTACTCTCAAAATTTCTTCTACTCAACAGCTGAGCTCTGGAACTCTTTCCCAGAATCAGTCTTTCCCTCTTCCTATGACTTAAATTGCTTCAAACTCTGTGTGTCCAGGCATTTTGGATCGAACGTCCCTTGATTTTGGCCCTGTCAATCTTTCAACTATGGGGGAGGCACTCGCTATAGGCAGTTATGCCTTTTGCCTCCCTCAATCACATAGAAAAAAAAAAAAAAAAAAAAAAAAAGTAGGCGAGAAATCATGACCTCTATCCTCTGTAATTCAAAAATAGCTAGAGAAAATTGGCTGTAAATTTCCATATCTATTCCTCGACTGACTGTTCCCAAATGGTATAAATATTAGCTTGATTACTCTAGTTGTGTTTGATGTTAGAGGTCATGATTTCTCGCTTACTTACAGCGAATAGACTATAGGGTGAGAGTGAGTGAGCCATCTACCATTAACCCAGGAACTGCTAGAACCTGTGAAAAATATAAGGTCAAGTTGAGGGAGGGAAGGGTGTTGGGGTATGGAGGGGGGGGAGAAGTGGCAGATGTGGTATAGAGAGATGCCACTACTGTACAGTACTTTCTATATGTCACCCAATTTTGAGACATTTCCCAGCACTGGCACAGTATTTGAAGGGTTGTTTTTACGCATATTTAAATACTGTGCTTTCAGAAGGACCGTCGCAGTCCCTGGGTTAAATGATCTTAACCTGAGATAGAGTGTGAGAGAAACAAGAAGTATCAGACCAGGGTGACCTTTGACCCACCTTGACCAATATTAGAGTCAGTTGAAGTGATAAGTCAAAGTGAAAACTTCATCTTTAACCCCTTAGACCCCCTTTCAAGATAAATTTGCACATTTTTCGATAGAAAAATGTCCTGGCCGAAGGCCAATTCCTCTTAAAATTACAGGCTCGCTATCGCTCGCTAGGAAAAAATCGGCACCTAAATGGCACGAAAGGTCTGGAAATTGACAACGAAATGGGATGAAAGGTATTAAAATCGCCAAACTAATGGAAGGAACGTTTTAAAATCTCAAAATTAATATGCTAAACACGAGCGAGAAGGAGGTCCATGAAAAGCGAGTAGTACCCCCTTAACTGACCTTGACCCTGGCCACATCCTCCAGCCTGGTAACCTCACACAGCTCGTGGTAGAAGGAGTGAACCACCAACCAGGCATACACATTGCCCAGCACAAACAGGATCCACAGCAGACACATGAGGATATGGTAGGCGAAGACCATGTCGTTGACTATCGAGGCGTAGATGATGACCAGGGCGCGGTAGGCTGTGAACATGGCCATGGACCAGATCCACGGCTCCAGGCGCAGCTCTATCTCCTGCAGGGTAAAAATGTATGTATGTATGTAAATACTCGGGCCCAATCCCCACTTTTCCTATTTATTTATTTATTTTTTTGGGTGGGGGGGGGGGGGGCACTCAAGACAGAGCCCGAATAGGGACAACACAACATAAAACAATCAACATAAAACAATGAATACACAAAAAAAAATACAAATTCACACACATCTAGGTCATCCAGGAGAAGACTCAGAGACCCAGAGACCAAAACAAGGACGAGACTAATGTAAGATAATTATTTCCTGTGGGTATACTATACTGTACACTTTCTTTTCAACTGACGGTAAATTGCAAAGTTCTCATCAAGATCCCTCAGTTATTTTGGAGATTTTGTAGTAAAATATGGTGCTAATTATATATACTTGGTCTTCATATGACGCAGGGCCATAGTAGTTTCTTATTATTCTGTTAGTTATCGAGAAGTCAGTTGTTAATGGATTCAATTTACCGTCAGTTGAAAAGACTATACAGTAGTTATATTTGGTACTTATTGTGTCATGATGATGTAAATTGGTGATGGTGATTCAAGAGAGTAAACTCCCTTATTGCAACCCCCAATACAGTACATGCCAAGGAAGACCTCTTGTACTGTACTACATAAACTACAGTATGAGAGTTCTTTTGTAGAGCTCTGTGGTCTGGTTAAACTAATATTTGTTTAGTTTGCAAGTTTTACATTTTAATTAAAAAAAATAATAAATAAATAAAAATAAACTGACTGGCAAAGTGGCTTTGGGGTACCCCACCGTAGTAAGTCATGAAGACTCCACCTTCATTTACGCACCCCCATTTAGCTATCAGGTGTAAGTGGCATCTCGGAGAACCATGTTTTCTATATTTTCCAATACACACAGGTATTCAAGTACAGCTTGAGCCAGTTAATGATGAAACAAAAACATAGAGAAGTTCTGGAAGTGTTAGAAATTTCATATTTTTTCACCAACCCACCAATTAATTTACAAATAAACCTAACTAATGAAATCAATGAAAGTAATGAATACATGCCAAACTGGATGTATAATTGTATATGGAATGACAGACTAAATGGAAGGGTACACGTGTGAAAGAAAGGGAGTAATTGAAAAAGAGAGCGAAGGTGTGTTTGTTTAAAAATATGTGAAAGAAGGATGGATCTGTGTGTTCGAGCATTATGTGGGTAAGAATGAAACTGGGAACACACATATGGGCGATTGTGTGTGTGCATGTACCGACAGAAGGTGGAGTGGAAAGAGTGAAAGTGGATTTTTTTTTTTTTAATGGAAAAATTTAACCCTTTCAAGCTCCAATACGCATTTCTGTTCTGTTTTCTGGTAATTATTAGACGATTTTATTCAGATTAGGAAGGGTATATGGAAGTCAGAGGGTTGATTGAGATAGCCTTTACCCTTTTAATAACCACAGATCTTTCCTAAGCTGCATAAAATCGTCTAATGGTAGCCAAAATAAACTGCTAAAACGCGTCAGAGCTTCAAGGGGTTAAGTTAATGTGAGTGCTCGTGAATCGACTTGGAGAATTGGCGCTGGAACAAATAAAATACCAAGATATTATTATTACCTTGCGTAGTCCCTGTAGTAGCAACACACTTGTGACGATGAGGGACAGGCCCCCCAGTGCAGTCAAGGCTCCAAACAACATTAGGGAGTTACGCACTGACAAAAATATACATAAAAATTAGGGAATTACGCACTGAAAACATATAAATTAACATAAGGGAGTTCTATCTATCTATCTACAGTATATGCTCAGGCCCAATCCCCACTTTTCCTATTTTTGTATCTTCTTTTCCTCTATTTTATTTTATTTATTTATTTTTTTGTATTTTCTTGGGGGTGGCCGACTCAAGACAGAGCAAGAACAGGAAAACACAAGACATAACAGCGAACAAACATAGACAAAACACAAAATTCACACACATCTAAGTCACCCAGGAGAATACCCAGAGACCAGGGTCACCAAGGTCGCTCCAGCACTGCCCCGGCCCCCGACCACCCGGAGAGGCTCCGATCTCGGCAGGCAGACATG
Organism: Paralithodes platypus; assembly: GCA_032716605.1. NCBI lineage: Eukaryota > Metazoa > Arthropoda > Malacostraca > Decapoda > Lithodidae > Paralithodes > Paralithodes platypus. The sequence goes on from CM064573.1 coordinate 71,556,778, forward strand.
TAGCGGAGCCAAAGCCACAAGCCCGCCCACCACACTTCCAAGCGCACCCTTCATATTAATCGTCTCCCCGGGCCAGGCGCCTGATGGACTATTATCTAGTCCAACTTGCGCCCGACCCCTTCCCCCAAATGACCACGTGTTCACTCAACTATTCACAAGCATTCTCCATTCATTCCTGTTTATTACCACTTCCTTTGCCTGATCTATAGTCATTCCTCTATCATCCAAAGCTTGTCTTACACAGTCTCTCCATCTCAATGGGGGTCTTCCTGCCCTTCTATCTCCCCTTGTATCTGACTCATATATTCTCTTTGTAAGCCTTTCATCTCCCATTCGTTCAACATGACCATACCAGCTCAGCACCCTTCTGTCCACTCTGGCTGACAAATGTTCCTGCTGCCCCTCTCTCCTACGTATCTCTTCATTCCTCAATCCGTCTCTATGAGTAACTGCACACATACTCCTCAAGCAGCTCATCTCCATCACATCCAGCTTTCTTCTCTCCTTTTTCTTCAGAGCCCATGTCTCAGCCCCATACATCACTGTTGGCACAACAATTCCTTGATACATTGCACTTTTTACTTTCATTCCGAGATTTCTCGTCTTCCACATACAGTACTTCCCATTGCTCCGAAAACTTTCCTTCCTTCACACACTCTCTGTTTTACCTCCACTTCCATATCCACTCCTGCTTATCGTTCCTCCTAGATATTTAAAACACTCTACTTGTTCCAATATTTCCCCATCCAGCCTCACATCTAGATTCACCCTATGATCACCCCTATTACACACCATTACTTTACTTTTATTGACATTCACCTTCAGTTTCCTCCTCCCACAAACACTGAAAAACATATACAGTCACAGCAATTAGCTTTATGTACAGTTGATAAAAGTTCTATTTAGTCCAGAGAAATAGGCAATGATATTGCTTGAATTGATATTGTAACTAGTCTTGTGGTTCACAGAAAGAGTAAAGTAAATATCCAATAACTGGTTCAATGCTTACACACAAATACTGTACATATAAAAGTGCCTTTGTATTGTTAGCCAAACCTCATAAGGTGAACCAGGATTTTTGTTTAAAGCGATTACCACTAGACACTACTGTACTGTACCAAACCTAAGGTTCTTAAAATGTTGTGTTTAAGCCCAAATTTAGTTAATAAATTTTTTAAAATACAATTAGTGATAAATATATTCTGATATTAAATATAACTTACAGTTTTTCTAACTAACATATTTTCTTCTATATTAGAAGACATAAAAAAAGCCTGCTGTATAATCCAAATAAATTATTTATCTACATACAAGCAAAAGTTGGGATTTAGTCCACTTACTATACAGTACAGTATAAACAATGTCAGACCACCTTGTCAGTCCCATACGGGATCTCTCTCTCTCTCTTTCTCCTGTATAAAACAAACTATAGCTATCGGAACTGTACATTAAACCCCCACTACAAATACAGCTACTGTGTCAGTGAAGTTACCATGTGGGTTGCCAGCATAAACAAAGTCATATGGGAAGAAGTAGAATCCATAATGACTGGATCCCGGAGCAGCCAGAGCCAGTGCGTATATGTCAAACAGGCCCGTCACAATGGAAAACAACCCCTGGATCTGCAAGCAAAAGTATTTTATAGCTCACTTACAACACATTCTACATTATATAATACTGTACATGTACAGTATTTATATTTTTTCACCAACCAACTTTACTTCTAAACTCAATTAATGAAATCAACAAATACATGTGGCACTCCAAGGACTCGAACATAGGATACTCGCACCAAAATTCTGCGCATTTATTCATTACTTATCAAGACAGTTAAAGAATGATGCACAAGCCTACGATTTATTATGCAGTTTCGAATCCTGCATATTAATCTGAGCATGTACAGTTGGTTAAAGTTCCAGCTGACCCACCCTCGCTCTGGGGCTCGCAGAATTAGCTGGCAATACTGGTGTAGTTGCCAATCAGTGGATATAATAACTTAATATTTAAGCAAATCTACGAACTTTGGGTGAATGTTCGGGATCATGCATAGCGATGTATGCATTTTTATTTGAGATAGGCTTACTTTCCCTTGTTTAGATGTTCTAAAAATTATATAGCTGAAATCAGATCTACCAATCCCAATCTTTGTGAGACACACCTCCTTCCTACACCAGTATTGCCAGATAATTCTGCGAGCCCCAGAGCGAGGGTGGGTCAGCTGGAACTTTGACCAACTGTACATACATGGAATATTCCAAACAGTAAAATACTTTACATCCAGACTACTCGAGGGGTAAATTCTCTCTAAAGGACTGAAAAAGTATGTTAAATCAAGTTGAGAGTCTGAATACAAAGTGTTTGAAAGCTTCACCTAGGTTTTTTTATGGCTTTCACTTCAGCCTTTCAGGCAAAATCTGTAAATGGAGTTGATAAGCTGAACAGGAAAAATACTTACTTCGAACATTGCTCAAAAGACCGAATGATCAGACATTTACTTAACTCATTTAGATTTTGCTCAAAAGATCAACTTAAAGTCTGGACTGGAAATTTAAAATGAAAGTAAAACCCTGTTATTTTGCTTTTAAATGTGGAATCCAATTTAGCAATACTCACTATAGAATATGTGGCTGCGATGACACTGCCGCGCTGGACGTTTGTGATGAAGGCGTCAGGAAGGATGGGGATGTTGAGGCCAGTCTTGGAGTGTAGGGTGTGTGTGAGGGAGGCCACGGATCGCACAGTAGAGGCCCGGGACATCCTGGACATGTGCGAGGTGGTGGACAGGGCCGACACACTCCCAGCTATAGACCGCGGCATTCTGGTAAGTTGGACGAAATATTAAAACGTATTCTTAAACAAATGGAAAGTATAATAATAGTACAGTAGTTCCATTGGGCTGCAGATAACTGTTCTCTATCTATCTATCTATAACTGTTCTCGGTTAGCATAATATGAGGGTTTGGTGAGAAGCACTAGAATAAGATTGAGAAAGTTACAACTACTAAGTTAAAATATTAACTAAGATCAACTAAGGGGAGGTGTGGCGGAGTGGTCTTGCCACTGGACTGATAATCCAATGGACCCGGGTTCGAATCCCAATATGTCAATGGGAAGATATTATTGGGATGGAATTTGTGCTGTAGCTAGTATCAGTGCATTACCACAGCACACCGATATGCCAAAAAAATACCCTCATTGTTCCCTGATTATAATAGCATTGTATGAATATTCCCATATTCAAAAATATGCTACAGGGGGGCAATGCCTAGCGAGTTAATTGCTCAATAGGTGGCGTTCTGAGAGTGAGGGTCTGAGTGTGGGGGATGAGACTGTGAAGCGCAGAGGCGAGGCGGCTTCAGAGATGGAGATGCTTCGCATGTCTCACTTCCTAGACTGGAGCAAGACCTCACGGGCCTCACCGTGTTCAGCGGTAGAGTGTAAAGGCTATCAGCCTATGCCCGAGAGGGAGTAGTTGGAATATAGAAAAAAAAAAAAAAAAAAAAATGTAGAATAGGTGTCCTCCGAGTAATAATTTCTGTAAGAGGAAGTAATACTGAATAAGGAATTAACAACTCTTTAATGGTAGGACAGTGTACAACAAATCTTAATTTATCAAATTATTATGGGATCCTGAAACTTTGGGTAAGTATATTTTTTTAATAAAGATGGTTCCCTCTAATAGGGCTATACAAATATATTTCTTTGTTAATTAAATAATTATAAGTTGTTCAATGGTAGGACAATGACAAGGATATTTTCTAATGGAAAGATATGTACAGTATATATAAAACTTTTTGTGTTTACTTACAACATTACCCTAAATTGTGTTGTGGAGAAATATCTGGAGAAGAAACAAAAGGTGTATGTTGCCTTTATGGACTTGGAGAAGGCCTATGACAGAGTGAATCGAGAAGGTTTGTGGAAAGTACTTAGAATATATGGAGTAGATGGCAAGTTGCTGAAAGCAGTGAAGAGCATGTATGAGAGTGCAAAGGCGGCAGTACGTGAGGAGAGTGAGCAGAGCGAGTTCTTTGACCTGAATGTTGGTTTGAAACAGGGGTGTGTGATGTCCCTGTGGTTGTTTACTGTATATATGGGTGGAGTCATGAAAGAAATACTATCAAGAGCAGTGGATGTTGGTGTATTGCTGAAAAGGGAGGGAATTGAGTGGAAGCTACCTATACTGCTGTTTGCGGATGATAGTTCTGATGAGTGATAATGAATGGGCGTTGCAGGGTCTGGTAAATGAGTTTGGAACAGTGTGCGAAAAACGGAATTTGAAGGTAAATGTGGGGAAGAGCAAGGTTATGGTCTTCCAAAGGGGTGAATTCACAGAGTGTTAGGTGAAGCTGAACGGTCAGGCTATGGAGATCATCAACTCTTTTAAGTATCTGGGCAGTGTGTTGAGTAAAGATGGGACTATGGATGAAGAAGTGCGGGAAAGGGTACAACAGGGGAAGAGGGTTGTAGGAACGCTGAAAGCAGTAACAAGAAATAGGGTGGTCAGTATGGAAGTGAAGAAGTCCTTGCATGACAGTGTGGTAATCCCGACACTGACTTACGGAAGCGAAGCATGGACGTTGATTGAGAGACTCAGACCAAGAGTGAGAGCAGTTGAAATGAATTACCTAAGAAGTGCGTACGGAGTTACATGGAGGGATAGAAAGACTAATGAGGAAGTAAGAAGGAGGTGTGGTGTGGGGGTAGATGTGCTGGAAAGTGTGAAAAGGAACAACTTGAGATGGTTCGGCCATATGGAACGTATGGAAAGCGAGAGAATGACTAAGAGGGTGTACGAGAGCGAGGTGGAGGGACGGAGAGGTAGACCAAAAGAGAGGTGGAAGGATGGAGTAAGAAAGTATATGAACGAAGGCGGTGCTGGTTGGGGGGAGGGGCGTCGACTGACCGGGGACAGAGGTGCAGGGGGCGGTTCGTTCGTGGCTACCCCTTCGGGGATCATGGCGTCAGGCAATAGATAGATAGATCAATATCAAGATATTTTAACAATAGACCTAAAGTCCTAAAAAAGAAAAGTGTTGACTAACATTCAGGCCGTGACAAGCTATGTATAACAATGATGAATAAGAAACATTCAATGATACAAACTGTATTGAATATACAGTACAGTACCAGTATTTTGTATGTGCATTACTGTAGAAATATAAACAAATTATAGTATAATAAAAAGCAGTTTTATGAGCAGCAAATAATAGCTAAGTGTGTTTGGTATATCCATTTTGAACAAGATTGCATCATGCTTAAAATAGAAAAATAAAGAAGCCTAGTATTGTAGTAATTAGCAATTGGGATGAGAGTAAATAGCAATTGGGAGGAGGAAAATAGGGCAATCAAATAACTATACTGTAGTCTGTATATTTCTAGCTGATGGTAAATTGTTATGTCTTGATCTCCATTACTCAGCTATGACACAGATTTTGTAGCGAAATATGGTGCTAATTATTAAAACTTGGCATTATTATGATGCATATACATAGTAGATTCATATTCTTCCATTAAATATTGAGAAATAGGCTGCTAAAGAAATCAATTTACCATCAGCTGGAAATAATAGACTATAGATTCGTATTCCAAGAAAACAATTAAAGTCAACTGTCTACTAAAAACCATCACCAACACTACAATAAAAGACTCATGCAAAGAATAATCAGTCAGCATTCAACAAAATAAAGCAAACAAATAACTTACCATGCTTCTGTAATCTGGTTATACAGTACGGAGACCCTGTTTTTTTTTTACCGGCATCGATATCTGCTACCATTGTACTACTGTACTGTACCTGGTATCCTCTCATCAATATGTCTTACAATGGTCTAATTTCCCTTACATACTGTACATGTATGTAGGTATATATGTATATACTCAGGCACATACCCAATAGCTGAGGGTGGCTGACTCAAGACATACATACATAGTCTACAGTACATACATATTCCCCACATGCCCAAACTATCCCGTCTATTTGTACGTAGCTCTTCGCTAATACTCTTGATACCTATCTATCACATCAACTCATTAGATATCCTACATTGCAGTTTGACGTCACATATCCATCTCACCATTCTCATTTTGTTCTGTTCCATTCTGTTGATATTATCCTCTTTAACTGCCCATATTTCTGAAGCATAAGTACAGAAATTGTGATTTGACTAAATGAAGCATACACCTTTCCCTTTAACTTAAGTGGAAGTTCTACTCTGCCTGAATGTAATTTTTAAAGCTATGGTAATCACACTCATTTATGCCATAGCACAAAATAATTGAGCCTATGGCCTCTTTTTCTATACAGTACTGTACTGTATTTCTAACTGCTGTACTGTTAGTCTAAACTATATTTTTTTATTAATTTCACCCCAACACCAAACACCTCCAATGAAATTAATGAAAGCATATATGTGATCCATATACAGTACCAGGATTTGAATGATGAGCTACTCTTCTATCTATTACCTTCAATTAAATCTTTACACTTTCAGCCATTTTTTTCAGTTGTCTGTTTTTGTTTTGCTTTTTACTTTTTTTACTAACACAAACTGCATCAACTTTGAATAAGTCTTAAGCTACCTAGTAGTCTGTTCAGATTTAAGTGAAGAAATGGCTGTTTAGGCTGCCACAAGCTCAGTTCAGACAATGAGACCTAGGAGTGTATAGGAGTTAATGGCTTGTAGGCCTCCACAAGTCTCTCAAATGCAGAATAATAAAACCTCTCTTTCAGACTATTCAGGAGGAGATTCTGTCCAAAAATGTGAACCTCAGTCTTCCAGACTTTTACCTCTCTCGAACCAAGTCGTAAAGTTAGAAAGACTGAGATATATGTCTGAATGATGGTAATCAGTCTGGAAATTTATCTCTGCTTCTCGGACTGTTTTGAAAAGAGAAGTCCAGAACCCTTGGGTCAGTTGGGCCTCTGGTTCCTCGTGGTCCGAAAGAGAGGAGTTTTACTGTACACAATAAACCCCTCTTTTGCCGGCGACATAATTTTCATCATACAGTACAGCATCCTGGCAAATTTTAGACAATGTTATTCATCTTAGGAAGGAAATCTACCAATTAAAAGGCTACAGACTATCTCAATTAATCCATTTAGCTACCACATATCCTTCCTAAGCTTCATAAAATCGTCTAAATGTAGCTGAAATAAAATACAAAAGACGTCGCCGGTACAAAAGGGGTTAATTAGACTTGACTGACCAATGCTGAACCTGACTGTAACAAGCCAAATGGAGCTTGGTGTGGCAGCCAAATAGACCAGACAGGTGAGAGACGAGTAATTACAGTTTGCAAAAAGCGGCCGGTTCCCCCATGTACTGCGATGATTCCAGGTTTAGCTGAGACATGGTGGAGGTGGTGGTGGTGCAGCAACTCTGTATGTCACACCACTAACAGGAGACAGGCACAAGCACAGTAAAATATTGAAAGTAGAACAAAAGTGAAGTACCGGTACAGACAAAATAAAAAGTTTCTTCCACCTTTACTATGAGTACACGTCAGTGAGGTGAAAGGCCAGAGAGAGGCAGACCAAGAGTGAGATGGAGGGTTGGAGTTGAGAGGTATACGAGTGAAAGTGGTGTTTCTTGGGTGGGAGGAGGCGCTTGAGAATCAAGACGTTTAGCAATAAATAGATAGATAGATAGATAGATACCGGTATAAAGATACATAAAAGTCAAACTCAAGAAAAATGAAAATTTTAATGTCTAAAGAACTGTATACAAAATAGAGGTGGCAGGAAGGAGTGTTACAAATGTTCAGGAGTTGAAGCTTTCAATAGAATAAGCATTAACTTTAGCCTACTCAGAGTAAAGGCGGAAAGGAACTTTGGCTATACAGTACAGCATAATACCAATCTTAAGAGGAGATGGACCATTTTGGGGGTCTATTAATTAATTTATTCCTTTATTTCTTAGTTTCCACGCTAGACCATCATCAAGCTTAGATAAATTTATACATTGTTTGGTAAAAGATGTCCTGGCCGAAGGCCGGTTTCTCTTAAAATTTCAGGCTCGCTATCGCTCACCAGGACAAAAATTGACACCTAAATGGCATGAAAGGTCTTAAAATTGATAACAAAATGGGGTAAAAGGTGTTAAAATCGCCAAACGTATTATAGTATAATCTCAAAACAAATGGAGCTTAACACAAGAAAAAAAGGGGACCAGAAATACGACCTATCTCCCTTTAACTCTCTTGTCTTCTGTGGTTGGTAGGAGGCTAAAACTATGCAGTAGCTTGCTTGAACAAAGGTCAGAATGAGTAAACATTCATGAGTACCTTAACTTTATTTGCCTTGTAATCATACGTATTATATAACAGTGCTACTCACACACACAACTCACCTCAAAGTTTCGTTAGAAGCTTATGTCCACTCATCCGACCTTCTTCAAGAATCTTCAACCTACCCTCTAACTTCCTACCAACCAGTGGGGGAGGGAACTATAGATTGTGACTATACTGTACATACAAACTAAAATCAAACTAAATCACAATTTATAAGGGATTACTGTTACAGAAATCATAGCCATAAATATATTTGGGGGGGGGGGGGAAATGTCTAAGTTTCTCCTAAGCTAGACAGGAACCTCCCAAAAAATTCTCCACAACTAGATATGGGAATTTTGGCAATTTTTTGCTTTTTCTGCTATGGTCAAAAACATATTTTAGACTTTTCTGAAATTCATAAGCCAGAATCTCTCTGGTTTACAGGGAACTGTCAACTACAGATTCTGAGAGAGAGATCTGTGATATGGACTGCACCGCCGCACCGGTACCGGTACTAATGCTGTAAAATGAGCTAGACACCTATTTGCTTAATTTAGTATGAGTAAGTAAGATACGGTAATGATACCGGTATTGACAGTACAGTACCTGTACTGTTTCAAACTAAAGTAGCTATAGACTATGATTAAAGCCTACTTAATGTCTGGACAAATTTCCTGTATCTATTTCTGCTCAATTTTACATTAACCTATAATGGTACAGTACTACTAGTTTATATGATGTAGTGTGCTACCAGCGTAACCAGCCTACCACTAATCACCCACCCAACCACCTTAGGAGTAACCTACTGTATGTGGGAAGAACAGTTTGAATAGGCCTAGTCCGAATGAAGGATAAAAAAACTTGCACTTCATTCTATTTCTTATCTCTCTACTTTGGTTGTAGAACTAATATCTCTTAATGCACAGACCTGCAAGCAAAAAATAAATTGGTGAAACAAAGTGCAATATCGGTAGGCCTAGTCTACAGCATAATATCTGTGCTACATAGGCCTAAACATGCAATTGTAGGCTAGGCTATATTTTGCTAACATGCTAAATTACATAAATAAAGAGGTGCTGCATTAAAAATCATGCATCATATAATTAGGCCTAGCTGCATTTAATGAAAAATAACTATATCATTAATCTATTGCAGAGTAGAAAATTATATTTTAATATTTTAAGCAATAAGAAACTGTATTTTATGCAATGCAGATTGCAGCCTAGGTAATTCTGCATAACTACAACTCCTGTTATTTTAGGTTTTATTTATTTTCTTTTTTGTATTTTACTGCTTTGTAAGTGTGTATTTTATTATTAGAGAGTGCGGAAAGCACTTTTTATTAGCATTTGCATTGTTAATTGTAATTTAGGTACCCCAACAATCTAGGAGTTGACTCGATTTAGTCAACTTTGAAAAGACATTAGCCTAACCTAACCTATCCTAGTATTATGACATCCCCGCTGATTGGGTATTAAAACTATAAAAATTTGATGGGATAAAGTCTATGGTGTTTAGTCCTACTCTGAAATCTTCAGCTTTGGCTGTCGATAATAGGAAAGTACCAATAAAAATGTAGGCTACTGACAGTACTTCTTGTAGGTGAAGCTCCACTCTGATTGGCTACTAAACATCGGGGAGGAGCCTCCAATGTAAATAAAGTGTCCTGGACTGGCTGTACAAAAATAACTGATAATGTTATAGGGGAGTGAAAATAAACTTGACAAAATAAAAAAAGTAGCACTTATCCGCACATCAGTAAGGTCCCCTGAGTAAGGTAGGAGAAAAAAAAAATAATTCCATGAGACAGGACTCCTGTAATCGAGGAGTTGTTGTTCTGCAGAATAGCCGAATATTTTGTAAGATGTGCCATGGTTGAAAAAAACGGTAAGATTAGGAGTAGTGGGCGTACCACTACCGACATACAGCATAAATCATCTATAAAACATTAACCTAACCTAACCTAACCTAGTACTACATGAATAGGCTACTAGGTTAGGTTAGGTTAGGTTAGGTTGTTTGGTTAGGTTCATGTTTTAAAGATGAGTTATGCTGTATGTTGGTAGTGGTACGCCCACTAGTGACTAGGCTACTCCTAAACTTACCAAAAAAACTCCCATAGCCTAGGCCTAGGCCTATATAAAATAAATAGCCTATGCCAGAGATCTAGCCTATCAGTCTATTTCCAGACCCCTTCATCCCCGAGCCGAGCGAGTGGCCACAAATGAATCACACTTGGCCTAATTTAGCTTAGGCTAGCTTATCATACAATATAGGCTAGCCTAGGCGGTTCAATGTTATTTTAATAGGCCTACCACAAATTTTGTTGATATATTTGAAGATAAATATTGAATCTAGGCCTATATATACTCTAAAGATCATAAGAAAATTTGGGTTCAATGTTATTTTAATACCACAAATTTTTTTGATATATTTGAAGATAAAATTTGAATCTATATGCTCTAAAGATCACAAGAAAATTTGTTTTAACCCTCGGCAAAACCTAATAAAAAAGTACCGTATGGAACTAAAATGTCTTTTTCGTAACAAGGTTGTCAATACGGTACTTCCAGTTATCGATAGCTCTAAAGATGTGTTAAATGTGTTAAATGTGTTAAACCCTCGGAAAAACCTATTATAAAAGTATGGCATTAAAATATAATTTTCGTAACAAGGTTGTCAATACGGTACTTTCCCGTTATCAATGTACAATCAAAGCTGAAGATTGCAGAGTAAACACCGTAGACTTGATCGACTTTCTTTCACCTTCGTATAATCGACAGCCAATTTTTTGTTTGTATTTACTAAGGGATTAGTACTCAACCAGCGGGGGTGTGGGGGCAGCAGCCCCCACCCATAATACTAGGTTAGGTTAGGTAAGGTTGTTAGGTTAGGCTAATGTCTTTTCAAATCACTATCGGGGGCGTGTCTCAACATCTTACTGTTACATCGATCAATAGGCCTAATGGGGAAAATAGGTTTTCCCGAGATTTCTAATTAATTACAAATACTATATATTGATGCAAATTAACAATTTCTTTTATAAAAAACACTCGGAAAATTCGTGGTATTAAAATAAAAAAAATCCAAAATTTGTTTTAACCCTCGGCAAAACCTAATAAAAAAGTATGGTACTAACATTTCTTTTTCGTAACAAGGTTGTCAATACGGTACTTCCAGTTATCGATAGCTCTAAAGATCATATGAAAATGTGTGGTTATACTGATGTTTTGGACCGACAGTTAGCCCATCGATCTGTTTAGGCCTAATAGGTCCGGTAGAGCATATACATCATTGCTATATATGGCATTAAGAGCTGAAATGTATTATAAGGGAGAAAAAAACAAAAACGCTAAACTACATGTATAGGCCTAGGCTGCTGTAAAACAATAAGTTTTTCAGCCAGTACCCAACCAGCTGGGGTGTGGGGGCGGCAGCCCCCACCCATATACTAGGTTAGGTTAGGTTAGGTTAGGTTAAGTTAGGCTAATAGCCTAGCACATAAAAAAAAAAAAAAAAAAAAAAAGTAACCCAACCAGCGGGGGTGTGGGGGCAGCAGCCCCCACCCATATACTAGGTTAGGTTAGGTAAGGTTGTTAGGTTAGGCTAATAGCCTAGAACATTAAAAAAAAAAACCACACAAAAAAATCTAACCCAAGCAGCGGGGGTGTGGGGGCGGCAGCCCCCACCCATAATACTAGGATAGGTTAGGTAAGGTTGTTAGGTTAGGCTAATGTCTTCCCAAAGTTGACTATTTTTATAACATGAGATATTAGGCTACCCACTCCACCCCGTGAAATCCGAGCCAGCTTTCGTCAAAAGTTGGCTCGGGTATTCACAAAATTGGGTTGTATGGGTTTGCAATTTGGGAAAACCCGAGCCAAGTTTTAATACAAAACGCTATATTATTGTATTTTTACGCTTTTAACCCCTCATTTTCCCTGAACTTCATAGCCCTCCCCACTTGTGGGGGGCGTGTTTTTAGATTGTTGGATAATGGGTAAATACTCATTTCCGCTCCTCTTCAGTATAAAACAACACTATATCTAAAGGAAAAATTACAAAATACAAAATAAAACTTACTGAAATCGCTGTCGGTCCAAAAAGTCAGGTTTACCAAATGTGTTAAACCCTCGGAAAAATCTAATATAAAAGTAGGCCCTAGGATAGGCCTATGGTAGGCTATTAAAATTAAATTTTCGTAACAAGGTTGTCAATACGGTACTTTCCCGTTATCAATGTACTGTACAATCAAAGCTGAAGATTGCAGAGTAAACACCGTAGACTTCATCGACTTTCTTTCACCTTCGTATAATCGACAGCCAATTTTTTTGTTTTATTATTTAGCCTACTAGCCTAAGTACTCAACCTAGCCTAGTACTACTTGAGTACTTACCTAGTACTCAACCAGCGGGGGTGTGGGGGGCAGCAGCCCCCACCCATAATACTAGGTTAGGTTAGGTAAGGTTGTTAGGTTAGGCTAATGTCTTTTCAAATCACTATCGGGGGCGTGTCTCCAACATCGATCAATAGGCCTAATGGGGAAAATAGGTTTTCCCGAGATTTCTAATTAATTACAAACACTATATATTGATGCAAATGAACAATTTCTTTTATAAAAAACCTCGGAAAATTTGTGGTAGGCCTATTAAAATAACATTTTTCCGCCTAGGCTAACAATAGCCTAACGTTAAAATAAAACTTAGCGTAGGTTAATTAGTCAATATGCTATCCTAAATTATAGGCCTAACCTAATAGGTTAAATGGGGGGGGGGATTTTGCTAATACAAAACAACAGGAAATGCACTTCCTTCCTAAAAGTCTTCGTTATAGCCTAGGCTACCTTGGTGATTTAAATGCCTCGGAAACTTTTGAAAATTCTGAAACTAGGCCAGCTCATTACCTTATATGCCTAGTCTAATGAACACTAACGATACATACCTGAAGGCTATGAAGTTCTACTCGGGAATATATGAATTGTGAATCTATTAAAATTAAGAAAATATATTAAAACCTCCCTAGAAGGCGTGGCCAAAACACACCCAGCTCAAGATCTGTCAAGTATCACAGAGGTGTTTTGAAAGAACGTAAACAAAACAAATATTTGAATTATTTATCCTTCATACACACACAGTAATACAAATAAAATAAATATAAATAGATAAATAAAGCATTAAATAAGGACAACACTACCTAAAGTAGCCTAATTAAGCAAAAAAAAGTAATATAATACTGAGGTCCACCTGACTCTTTAGTTTGGTACCTGTGCGGCAGATGTCGCGGGGAACAGCAAAACAAACGCTTGGGTTTTTTCGTTCTCAAGACGGTTCGCTTCCGTTCGGTGCCTTCAAAGCAAGACCAAGAGACCAAGAGAGTCAAGCAAGACCAAGACCAAGACCAAGCAGTTCTCTTATGAATCACCCTTCCACCTCTCAGAGAATCATACACTCTTCTGGTAATTCTTTCACTCGCCATACGCTCAACATGATCGAACTATTGCATGATAGGTTTGCTAAGATAATAAATGACCATAAATAAAACATCAGGTTTGGTGAGCTAAGAAAACGACGAATATATTACTAAGGATGGATTGGGAACAAGGAGTGGTATACGGAGAGGGATGAGGGTAGTGTAGATGAGAGGTGAAAGAGTTGAGGAGTGGGGTGAGGGGGAAGGGTAGGAGAGAGGTGAGAGGGAAGGGGGGGAGAGGTGAGGGGGAAGGGGGGGAGAGGTGAGGGGGAAGAGGAGGGGAGGGGAGGGGGAAGGGTAGGAGAGAGGTGAGGAGGAATGGGAGGGGAGGAGAGGGGGAAGGGGAAGAGAGGTAAGAGAGAGGAAGGGGAGGAGAGGTGGGGAAGAAGGGGAAGAGAGATGGGAGAGAGGAGAGGGAAGGGGAGGAGAGGTAAGGGGGAAGGTAAGAGAGAGGTGAGGGAGAAGGGGAGGAGAGGTGAGGGAGAAGGGGAGGAGAGAGGTGAGGGATGGGGTTCTATGGAAGGCAGGAACTACGGTTGAAGGGGGTTAGGGATGAAAGAGGTGAGTTGAAAGAGAGTTGATGGATTAATGGAGAGGTAGAGGTGGAAGAAGAGGAAGGGGAAGTGGTTAAGTAGGACCAAAGAGAGTCATATGAGAGGTAGGCAGAGGTAGAGATGGAAGAAGAGGCAAGGGAAGGGGTGAGGCAGGACCAAGGAGAGTAATAGGAGAGGTAGGCAGAGGTAGAGATGGAAGAAGAGGCAGGGGAAGGTGTGAGGCAGGAGCAGAGAGAGAGTCATAGGAGAGGTATGCAGTGGAAGGGGTGAGGCAGGACCAAGAAGAGTCATAGGAAGGGTTGTAGGAGAGGTAGGCAGTGGTATTGGCAGGGGGAGGGGAAGGGGTGAGGCAGGACCAAGGAGAGTTATAGGAAGGATCGTAGGAGAGGTAGACAGGGGAAGGGGTGAGGCAGGACCAATGAGAGTCACAGGAAGGGTCGTAAGAGAGGTAGGCAGGGGAAGGGGTGAGGCAGGAACAAAGAGAGTCATAGGAAGGGGCGTAGGAGAGGTAGGCAGTGGTAGAGGCAGGGAAAGGGGTGAGACAGGACCAAGGAGAGTCATAGGAAGGGGCGTAGGAGAGGTAGGCAGTGGTAGAGGCAGAGGAAGGGGTGAGACAGGACCAAGGAGAGTCATAGGAAGGGGCGTAGGAGAGGTAGGCAGTGGTAGAGGCAGGGGAAGGGGTGAGACAGGACCAAGGAGAGTCATAGGAAGGGTCGTAGGAGATGTAGGCAGGGGTAGATGCAGGGGAAGGGGTGAGACAGGACCAAGGAGAGTCATAGGAAGGGTCGTAGGAGAGGTAGACAGTGGTAAAGGCAGGGGAAGGGGTGAGGCAGGACCAAGGAAAGTCATAGAAAGGGTCGTAGGAGAGGTAGGCAGTGGGTGAGGCAGGACCAAGGAAAGTCATAGGAAGGGTCGTAGGAGAGGTAGGCAGGGGAAGGGGTGAGGCAGGACCAAGGAGAGTTATAGGAAGGGTCGTAGGAGAGGTAGTAAGGTACTGAGGTAGGCATATTGGTCAGTGTTCCTCCAACCGTGAGAGCGTGAACTAGTCAACCTCTCCCTACTCTCACTCGCTTGTTCGCTCTCAGAACTCTCCCATTAAGGCCCATACTGTTATTCACTTACTACTGATTTCCACCATAATCATGATTTCAGCCCAACAGATAAATATGGTCTTAAATTAAACAATAAATTGTATTGTGAAAAATACATGTGCATACAAATACATTACCATTCTTCTATTTATTTTTATATAATTAACTCCACCTTATAAATTCGAATATTAGTTTGGATAATATAATACACAGAGGCATTAATCAAGCTAAATAACTTATCCGTAGTGAGAGAAGCACTAAAAAGCAAGATAGCCTGTTACTCTTCTAAAAATATCAAATGTTACTATTAATACAATTTTTTTTTAAGCCAATATCGATAACAATCCTCGGAAATATAGATGGGGTATTAAAATTGCAATAATTAGTTTACATGTAAGGACTATACTTGAGCTGGAAAAAGAAAATTATAAGTATAATTTAGAATATAGATAACATTGATGACTTACGTATGATGGTGAGCGTGTTGAAGTACGAGTTGGTGACGTGTGTGTATGTCCTGACCTGCGTTACGTATGGTGAGTTATTGGTGTGGCTGTTAACCTTTATTTAACCCCTTATACCGTGGATGTCTTTTTCATGTTATTATAGCTACATTTAGATGATTTTGTGCTGTTTGAAAAGGAGCTGTGGTAGTAAAAAGGGGTAAGTGAGATGGTTCCAAGCGTGTTAATTACTGGAGGCCCTTATTAAGCCGAATAAAATCGCCTAATAGTAGTCAGGAAGAAACTAAAACACATCCCCGGTAATAATAATAATAATATTTATTCAGTTAGCAATTTACAGAGTTGGTACCACATAGTATGTTATAAATATGACATGTACCAGCCTTGCATAATTCCAACTAAGGATAGCCCAATAAGGCCGTTAGGCGTATTTCCATTGGGGTCCTTGTGGGATTAGGTTAGCTGGGGAAATGGGGAGGATAAAGAAATAGATACTTTAGAGAAAGTATTTCTAGGGGGTTATTTTAAGATACCTTACATCCAGTAGTAAATATCAGTAATCCGTAATCAGTAATCATTTCAGTTTGGTTTGTCTATCTCTTATGTCGTATTTAGTAGTAGACATAAGCTTGGTGCTCCCTTCTCGCAGCTGTCCGGTTCAGGTGTTCCTTCAGGCAAAGAAGGGGTTAACCCAGCAAGTGCGATAGGTCTCACGGAAGGCACGGTATTTAAAAATGTGCAAAAAGAACCCTTCAAATACTGTGCCAGTGCCGGGAAATGTCTCAAAATTGTATGACACATAGAAAATAGTAGTATCTCCCTATACCACATCCTCCACTCCCTCCCTTTAAGGGGGGTGACCTGTTTTTGTTCTGTCCTTTTCTATCTTTCTCTGGCTTGTATCCATTTGGCCCCATTCAGCCTACTGTTTTAAGACGTTTATCCCCATCCAGGTGTCAATTTTTTACTGGTGAGCGGTAGCGAGCCAGCATATTTTTTAGTTTTGTTTGACAGCAGGCTAAATTTGTAAATTTTTCGATAGAAAAATTTCTCCGGCGAAGCCGGATTTCTTCATATAATGCTGGCTCGCTATCGCTCGCCAGGAAGAAATCGACACCTAGATGGGGATAAACGTCTTAAAATAGTTGGCTGAATGGGGCCGAATGGATACAAGCCAGAGAAAGAGAGAAAAGGAGAGAAATAACAAAAGGCAGGTCACCCCCTTAAACCCATATACACACCCCCTTTCTCCCTCAAACTTGACCTATTATTTTGTTGTATATTAGCAGTCCATGGGTTAAGGGGAGGTATTTAGTTTGTTCCCTACTTTTTCATCAAGCTTACAATTACATCCCCTAGACCCCCTTTCAAGATGAATTTGTACATTTTTCGGTAGAAAAATTTCCAGGCCGGAGGCCGGTTGCTCTTAAATTACAGGCTCGCTATCGCTCGCCAGGAAAAAATCGACACCTTAACGGCACGAAAGGTCTTAAAATTGACAGAAATGGGGCAAAATGTCTTAAAACATCCAAACTACTAGGGCGAAGGTCTTAAAATCTCAAAAACAATGGGGCTAAACATGAGGGAGAAAGGGGTCCAGAAAAAACTCCCTCAAGTGGATATCTCCCCGGGGAGATTTCCACTTGAGGGATTTTTTTCTTGACTCCTTTCTCCCTCATGTTTAGCTCTATTGCTTTTTAAATTTGAAGACGTTCGCCCCATTAGTTTGACGATTTTAAGACCTTTCGTCCCATTTCTTTGTCAATATTAAGACTTTTCGTGTCATTTAGGTGTAGATTTTTTCTTGGCGAACGATAGCGAACCTATAATTTGAGAGGAACCGGCCTTTGGCTGGGACATTTTTCTATCAAAAAATGTACAAATTTATCTTGAAGGAGGGTCTTGGAGGGTATTTTTTAATCTTGATGGACGTCTAGGGAGGACACTATAATAATGCTTAGAATATATACAAATGAGCAAATAAGTACGCCCATTCCCCCATAAGTTCTGTTCCTCTCCGTGATCTTATACATGGAAATATAATGCACATGATTGAATTACGAGAGTGTAGTTTCTTAATGCAGTGGTTAAACTCAGCTGATAAGTCCACTGATAATTACAAGAAACCACACTCGTCATTCATTCATACTAATAATACTTCGATACGTAAGATCACGACGACGAGGAACAGAACTTATGTGGGCAACTGTACACTCGGATACCATAGTAACTAGCCCACACATAAGAATTCCTGACCCCCCCCCCCCCCCTTAATGTTATTCTGTATACAATTATAACTGTCTGGATTGATTTTTGGATATAAATTGTTTTTCAATCAATAGTATATGTAGTTTTGTAGGTGATATATCGAAAATTATGTTCATTAAGGGGGGTGACCTGCTTCTTGTTATTTCTGTCTTTTTCTCTCTCTCTCTCTCTGGCTTGTATCCATTCGGACCCATTCAGCCAACTATTTTAAGACGTTTATCCCCATCTAGGTGTCGATTTCTTCCTGGCGAGCGATAGCGAGCCAGCATTATATGAAGAAATCCGGCTTCGCCAGAGAAATGTTTCTATCGAAAAATTTACAAATTTAGCCTGCTGTCAAACAAAAATAACAAATATGCTGGCTCGCTACCGCTCACCAGTAAAAACTTGACACCTGGATGGGGATAAACGTCTTAAAACAGTAGGCTGAATGGGGCCAAATGGATACAAGCCAGAGAAAGATAGAAAAGGACAGAACAAAAACAGGTCAGCCCCTTAATTGGTTTCCAGAAATACACTTCCATAGAAATAGTAGAAGTCCACGAATACTGATGAGTTGGCTAGAGACTATGGCCGGTATCACACGAGCGCCTTTTCACTCAACATTTATCCTTAAGGGGAGATTTCCACTTGAGGGATTTTTTTCTTGACTCCTTTCTCCCTCATGTTTAGCCCCATTGCTTTTCTAATTTTAAGACGTTCGCCCAATTATTTTTACGATTTTAATAACCTTCGACCATTTCTGTCAATTTTTAGACCTTTCGTGCCATTTAGGTGTCGATTTTATCCTGGCGAGCGATAGCGAGCCTGTAATTTAAGAGGAACCGGCTTTCAGCCGGGAAATTTTTCTACCGAAAAATGTACAAATTTATCTTAAAAGGGGGTCTAGGGAGTGTAATTTTAAGCTTGATGGAAGTTTAGGGAGGAAACTAAACACCTCCCCTTAACACTGATCTGGCCGCTTATGAGGTCAACATTTAGAATATTTTGTTCACCTAAATTCATCTAGCAATAGTCTAGTTTCCATTGCCAGTGCAAAATATTCCAGAAATGTGGCCAGAAATTTGTTGATCATCGAATGTTGACCATAAAATTTGCTCTCGTGTGATACCGGTTTAAGGCCTCCCATACCCTGTTCCAAATAAGTAGGCCAAGACTCTTGAACATTAACCTCTATCACTCACAAACGACATGAGAAATCCAGCTAATATTTCTACCATTTGGGAAGGGTCAGTCAGGGAATAGGTGTGGAAATTTACAACCCATTTGCTCTAGCCCTTTTTGAGTTACAGAGGTTAGGGTTCACAATTTCTGGCCTACCCATTTGGAACAGGGTATAGTGTACAGTCGCGCTAATAAGTCATATCTCAGTTGGCATTACGTTTGGCCCACTCTGTGTTGTATTAATGTTTGTCAGATGTTGAATAGGGTGGGTAAGTGTAAGAACATGTTTGTATATCTCACTCAAAAAGAAGAAATCATATGTAAATACTGCTGATACCAATTATTTATAAAAACATACTTGGTGCCGATTAATTACTTATTAGCGCGACTGTACAATACTAGGAAATATATTAAGCGTGATATGAGTCCAATAGTCAACGAAACATGGGTGTGTTGAGCGTAGAGTAATGACGCATATTTGCAATATTATGGTCCCTTCAGTTCAACAAATGTAAATACAAATAATAATAATAATAATAATAATAATAATAAATTATAATACGACTATGACTACTACTTCTACTACTACTATTACTACAACTAATAATACGACTACAAAAAATGATAGTATAGTCCCCTTATAGTTATACCTTTCTACTATGGTACAGTGGACCCGGTACACATAACGGAGCTGGACGTACCTGCCGTAGCTCTGGCTGGGGATGAGGTACACTTGGGGTGCCGGTACAGCATGGATCAGGACGGTACAGGCCTCTACACACTAAAATGGTACAAGGACCGGCAAGTGTTCTACCGTCACCAACCAGGACTTACCCCAGGACCACCCAGCTGTCCCCCGCACCGTATTAGAGGAGTTAAAGTCGATGTGAGTACAGTATACTGTAGTTATAGTAGAAGTAGTAGTAGTAGTGGTAGTGGTGGTGGTGGTGGTGGTGGTAGTGGTGGTAGTAGTAGTGGTAGTGGTGGTGGTGGTGGTGGTGGTGGTGGTGGTAGTGGTAGTGGTGGTAGTAGTAGTAGTAGTAGTAGTAGTAGTAGTAGTAGTAGTAGTAGTAGTAGTAGTAATGGTAGTGGTGGTGGTGGTGGTGGTAGTAGTAGTAGTAGTAGTAGTAGTAGTAGTAGTAGTAGTGGTGGTGGTAGTAGTGGTAGTGGTAGTGGTGGTGGTAGTAGTAGTAGTAGTAGTAGTAGTAGTAGTAGTAGTAGTGGTGGTGGTAGTAGTGGTAGTGGTAGTGGTGGTGGTAGTAGTAGTAGTAGTAGTAGCACCACATCTGGAGGGATGGGACCTAGGGCCCAGTGCTTCTATTCAAGGCTTGCAGAGATCATCGCAGAGAAGAAGAAACAGCCCAGGAGCCACGTTGTAGCCTGGATGAGGTGCCGTCTATCTTTCTCGTTGCTCAGATCAGCACTACTATGCCTGCGGGGCACAAGACTGTCTGCACCACAACCAGCGACGGTGGCAGAAGTGGACTACGAGGCAGCAGTGGCAGAGGGTCGCATAGGAAGGAGACTGGATTGAAGTTGCATGGTGTTGAATAGTAATATCTGATGCTTGTAAAATAAAATGTATGAACAATATTAAAAAAAAAAAAAAAAAAAAAAAAAAAAAAAAAAATAGTAGTAGTAGTGGTGGTAGTAGTAGTAGTAGTAGTAGTAGTAGTAGTAGTAGTAGTAGTAGTAGTGGTAGTGGTGGTGGTGGTAGTGGTGGTAGTAGTAGTAGTAGTAGTAGTAGTAGTAGTAGTAGTAGTAGTAGTAAACATTATACAATTATTTAAACATCTTAAACACGGCGGAATAATATATTAATTTGGAATGACGAAAAAAACATAACCATCACTGAAGTAATAATTATTCCTTTACCAAAATTCAAACCCGAGTCTTGAAAATTGTTGTCCCCCCCCCCCCCCATACACACACAGACACACGTACCTGCATACTCTGAGAGAGAGAGAGAGAGAGAGAGAGAGAGAGAGAGAGAGAGAGAGAGAGAGAGAGAGAGAGAGAGAGAGAGAGAGAGAGAGAGAGAGAGAGTAAGAGTATGAGAGTTCTGAACATAACATTATAAAAAGGCCTTTCATATACTGTAATTATGCAAGTGGGGCAAACTAAAAACCGGTTTTTCTTTACTGTATATTTTCCATTCCCACTCAAATAAACGGTCGGTCTGGCCGTGCAAGAATTGAGCATTTATTGGTAATCGTCTTTTTTTTGTATCTTTCTCTCCTTTTTTCTCTTTCCCTGGCTTGTATCCATTCGGCCCCATTCAGCCAACTGTTTTAAGACGTTTATCCCCATCCAGGTGTCGGTTTCTTCCTGGCGAGCGATAGCGAGCCAGCATTGTATGGAGAAATCCGGCTTCGCCGGAGACATTTTTCTATCGAAAAATTTAAAATTTTAGCTTGCTGTCAAAACAAAAATATGCATATGCTGGTTCGCTACCGCTCGCCAGGAAAATATTGACACCTGGATGGGGGTAAACGTCTTAAAACAGTAGGCTGAATGAGGCCGAATGGATACAAACCAAAGAGAGAGGGAGAGAAAGAGAAAACAAAATCGAGGTGGGCTCCCTTAAAAGCAGCATGCAATTGAAGTAGGAAAAATATAAATAAATTAAAACAGGTTTGAGGTTTTCTTTACTAGAGACTGATTTTGTTTTAGATTATCGAATTAACCCTTTGCATATTATGACGCATTTTGACAGTTTATTCTGGTTATCATTAGACGATATTATACAGCTTAGGAAGGTTCTGTGAAAATTACAAGGGTAAAGAATCTCAATTAACCCTCTGACTTCCATATACCCTTCGTCATCTGAATAACATCGTCTAAGAATAGCCAGGAAACAGAAAATAAATGCGTGATCGGATGTTCTAAGTTATTTCAAGGTGTTATTTCATTTATGAGTTTATTCTTATATAGCCATCTTTCCATCTCTAGTCCGCTTTTTATTCCCAACGATTTCCAAAACCTCAACATCTATATAAAATGCTCTTTATCATCCATCCATCCTTCCAGTGTTGGGGTTCTACCGAGCGAGAGGTGGTGCTGGAGGGTTTTGTTTCATCTATGATTGTGTTCTTTTATAGTTATTTTCAATCTCTATTCCCAACTATTTCCAAAAATCAACATCTCTATCAAATGCCCTTTCCAGTGTTGGGGATCTAGCGAGCGAGAGGTGGTGTTGGTTGGGGTCACTCCGGACAGTTCGGGGGACTACCAGTGTGAAGTTATCGGCGACCATCCCACCTTCAGGAAACAGACCCGCACCGCCAGGCTCACCGTCTTTAGTAGGTTCTTGGTCATTGTCTATAATTATTCTCTTACATTTACCACCAACAAATGTACAAATTAATCTTGAAGGGGAACCTTGGGGATATTTTTTAAGCTCGGACTCTAGGCCCATAGACTAATATCACCTAGGAGTGATTATCAACGAAAATCTAAAATCTACAAGCCAATGCACAGCTAACAAAGCAAACAGAGCACTAGGATTAATTAAAATAAATTTTCATTGTCATAATAAAGACATAGTTATATCATTATACAAAAGTATTATGAGGCCACATCTGGAGTATACTGTGCAGTTTTGGTCTCCCTACATAATGAAAGACATCGAGAAACTCGAATCCGTTCAGCGTAGAGCAACAAAGTTGATCTCTTCCCTTAGAGATAAACCATGCAATGAGAGAACTCGATCTGTTTTCGGTAAGAAACGGAGAATAAGGGGACAGCTGATAGTGTTTTAAGATACTGAAAGGATTTAGTAACGTAAATTTTAATAATCTATTTCAGATAGCCAAAGAAAGTTCCACAAGAGGAAACAAATTAAAACTAATAGGCAGGAAAGCGAACCTAGACACAACTAAACATTTCTTCACCCACATTATAATGTGTGAGTGGAACAAGCTCCCTAATGAAGTTATAGACAGTGACTCAATATACACATTTAAAAAAAGGTTAGACTCATATCACAGAGAAGTTGGTCTGGAGTAGAAAATTATCACTGACAAGAGAACCTGGCAGATATAAACACTGTTTTCAGTTGAAGAGAGCAGACAAAACACAAATGAAAAAAGTGAAGGTATGCATGCCATTCCTTTCCATTTCTAACTATTTTATGTTTCTTCAGGCGATTTCCAAGCCCTGTAAGATTATTCACTTCAAACTGTTTTCATGTACGGCAAATTGCCGGAGGGAGCAGAGGGTGGGGAGAGAGCCTTCATCTTTGCTATCCTTTCCTTCCACTTTCTCTTAGGATTGCTATCTCTACTAGGATTAAGTCCTGGCCACTTGGCAGGGATCGTAAGATCTGTGTGGCCAGTGTATCTATGCAAATTTATGTAAAATATATATCTCACTCTCAGCGGAGTCCCTACAGACGCCCTCAGTGACCGGGCAGCTTAACCTATACCTGGAGGGTGACCTGGTGACCTTAACCTGTACCTCCCGTAACTCACAGTACCTGCCCAAGATTACCTGGACCATCAACGATACACCAGCACCAAAAGTAAGTCTTAAGTTTTGTTTGTTTGTCTATGTGTAGCCTATGAGGGAGACATAAGGATAATGCTGCCTTTAACAGGTAATCCCCCATTCCCTACCTTTTTCGAAGTGTATTTAATATTATATTTTTTTTTTGTATATAACCCAGCCAGGGCTCAATCCCAGGCCAGTAGTGCAGCACTCCAACACCTTAACCAATAAGCCACCGAGGAGCTTGAAAATAATGGCTTCATTTGGAATCAGATTCCATCCACCACAACCCGCTTCGACTCGTGGTCACGTAACTTGATGCCATACACACATACACCTCACACACAAACACTAGCAACTAAGTACTAGAGAAGGATACTTGTCAGCTGGGGCACATTAAAGGCCTCTCTGAATAAACAAGTAGAACCCATCGACTATTAGGTATTAGGTCACGCCCCTCAGAGTTAGAATGAATATAGAGGCCAACAATAATATCCCTTTAGGCCAATAGGTCCTAATCAAAACTTCCTAGGACATAATTCCCTACGAAAAAAAATCCACCCAAGACATATTTTCTTTGTGATCAAATTTGGTAGCAGTGTGGGGATCGGTTATATATTATAAGTTGGTAATGTATTAATTATGAATTCATTCATTACGAATCGTCCAATTGTAAGCAATAATTGAAACGTCCAATTGTGGGCAAATTTTGATCCATTAAAGTTGTATTATGTAGCATTCTAAGATACGACAGTGCATTATAATTTAACACTTGCAAAATAAACAAACCAAAACAGGGACGACACAATATAAAGAAAAAGGAACTTATCAAAATCGCCGTGGAAATAACGCTTAATAAAATCAAATTATGAAATAAAAGAACACAATCCACCACATAGGGTGTACATTACTACATGAGCTAGTTAATCTGTTTCCTGTACATTATCATTATGTACTACATTGCACAGCACAAAATATTAAACGTTAAACCTGCTCTCTAATTCTCCCTACCTAACCGTTCTTCCCAACACGTTTCTCCCATTAGGCCTTCCTTGTGTCCTCTCTCCCTCACTCTACACTCACTCTCTCTCTTTATCTCTCACTCACTCTCCCTTTATCTCACTCTCACTCTACACTCATTCATTCTTCACTTCACTATTTCCTCAATGGTTCGCAGTACCTTTGCTAACACATTTGTATTCGCATATAGGGTTAACTCGTCCATACCTAACCTAACCTAATCTAAGGAGCATCCCGTTCTTAATAACATTAATCCTCCATTACAATTTAATCCCCAACGTACTTGGAACAATTAATGAAAGCATATGAACCTCACGGGATTCGAACTCGGGACACCACACCCATAACATACCCATACACACACACACACACACAATCATATGAACATAATCCACACACACGTATACATACATAAACACACACATACAAATACACACAGATCGA
The DNA here is from genome assembly GCA_032716605.1 of Paralithodes platypus. Lineage (NCBI taxonomy): Eukaryota > Metazoa > Arthropoda > Malacostraca > Decapoda > Lithodidae > Paralithodes > Paralithodes platypus. The sequence goes on from CM064573.1 coordinate 71,582,014, forward strand.
ACACTGTACACATACCAACACACTTTTTATACATATACCGGATATTCATGCACTTACTGTCCAGAACACACACACACACACACACACACACACACACACACACACACACACACACACACACACACACACACACACACACACACACACACCACACACACACACCCACACCACACACACACACACACACACACACACACACACACAACACAACCCACACACACACACACACACACACACACACGTTTTTACACTTGTCACCATACATACAAACACAATGTACAGCAGAAACACAATTACACAATATTTACAATACAATTATTATTAATAGGTCTTCTTCTTCTTCTTACTACCACTCCTCCTCCTCGTCCTCCTCCTCCGCCTCCCCCCACTCCTCCTCCTCCCCCCACTCCTCCTCCTTCATAATATCTCATATGTCTTCTGCTTATCTCTCGCTCTTTCATCCTATCTGCTTCTTGTCACGGAGAGAGAGAGAGAGAGAGAGAGAGATGATGAGAGGAGAGAGAGAGAGAGAGACGAGAGAGAGAGGAGAGAGAGAGAGGAGAGAGAGAGAGAGAGAGAGAGAGAGAGAGAGAGAGAGAGAGAGGGGGGGGGGGAGATAGAGAGGTATCATTTAACAAGTTGACTGTTTCATAAATTAGCTCGTCACTTTATGCACTTGCCCCTGATAGCTATAGCTAGCTAGCTCTCTCTCTCTCTCTCTCTCTCTCTCTCTCTCTCTCTCTCTCTCTCTCTCTCTCTCTCTCTCTCTCAGTACATACCAGTATCGCCATAGAATATATCCTTATAAACAATTAACCCACACAGTACCAGGGACGTCCTTTTCATCCTAGTCTGGCAACTTTTAGATGATTTTGTTAAGCTTAGGAAGGACCTCTAGCAATGATGAAGGCTTCAAACGATCTCAACCAACCCTTTTAAGGGGAGGTCTCCACTTGAGGATTTTTTTTCTTGACCCCTTTCTCCCTCATGTTTAGCCCCATTGCTTTTGATATTATAAAACGTTTGCCCCATTAGTTTAGCGATTTTAAGAACTTTCACCCCATATTAAGACCTTTCGTGCCATTCAGGTGTCGATTTTATCCTGGCGAGCGATAGCGAGCCTGTAATTTAAGAGGAACCGGCCTTCGGCCGGGACATTTTTCTACCGAAAAATGTACAAATTTATCTTGAAAGGGACTCAAGGGGGTGTAATTTTAAGCTTGATGGAGGTCTCGGGAACAAACTAAATACCTCCCCTTAACTGCCACAGATCCTTCCTAAGCTGCATAATATCGTCTACATAATAGCTAGAATACAATATAACGCCCGTCGCTGGTACTCAAAGGGTTAAGGGGAGATATCGACTTGAGGGATTCTTTTCTGGACCCCCTTTCTCCCTCATGTTTAGCCCCATTGCTTTTGAGATTTTAAGACAGGCGCCCCATTAGTTTGGCGATTTTAAGAACTTTCGCCCCATTTCCGTCAATTTTAAGACCTTTCGTGCAATAATTTTAGGTGTCGATTTTATCCTGGCGAGCGATAGCGAGCCTGTAATTTAAGAGGAACCGGCTTTCAGCCGGGACATTTTTCTACCGAAAAATGTACACATTTATCTTGAAAGGGGCTCAAGGGGGTGTCATCTGAAGCTTGATGGATATCCAGAGACCAAACTAAAAACCTCCCCTTAAGAAGCCACATTACAAGCCACAATAGCGATAACAATGTGAAGTAATAATAACAACACATGGTAGGCCTATATAGGAAGGCTCAAACATTATCTCTCTCTCTCTCTCTCTCTGTAAAGCCTATAATTATCTCCATCAAGAGGGCAATCCATAGAAGAAGTGTTGCAAACCATCAGCTAATACACTAATTCCGCCGTTCCCCTAAAACAAAATAGAAGGGTCGCAACAGGTATATCAAAATTCAAGGCGAGTCTATTGCGAGTGATGGACGTTTGATTTGTGGTATGTAAAAAAAAAAAAAAAAAAAAAAAAAAAAAAAACTACCTATCCTTATTAATTACATGGAATTATCACTCTTGTTTCTCCAGGTGATCGTAAATTGAATCTCTTATTACCTGATGTCTCGATACTTAAATGGCACTATATGACACTACCAATGGCTGCGTGTCGTATTAAAAGGGGAGATCTCCACGTGAGGGATTTTTTTTCTTGACCCCTTTCTCCCTCATGTTTAGCCCCATTGCTTTTGATATTATAAAACGTTTGCCCCATTAGTTTAGCGATTTTAAGAACTTTCACCCCATATTAAGACCTTTCGTGCAATTCAGGTGTCGATTTTATCCTGGCGAGCGATAGCGAGCCTTTAATTTAAGAGGAATCGGCCTTCGGCCGGGACATTTTTCTACCGAAAAATGTACAAATTTATCTTGAAAGGGACTCAAGGGGGTGTAATTTTAAGCTTGATGGAGGTCTAGGGAACAAACTAAATACCTCCCCTTAATGCCAAGTTGTCATAATTAGCAGCATATTTCGCTACAAAATTTAGCTTATAACTGAGTAACCAAGATAGTAACATGACAATTTACCCTCAGCTGGAAACAAATAGACCATACCTATCGGGGAGATATCCACTTGAGGGATTTTTTTTTCTTGACTCCTTTCTCCCTCATGTTTAGCCCCATTGTTTTCCTAATGTTAAGACGTTCGCCCCATTATTTTGACGATTTTAAGAACTTTCAACCCATTTCTGTCAATTTTAAGACCATTCGTGCCATTTAGGTGTCGATTTTTTCCTGGCGAGCGATAGCGAGCCTGTAATTTAAGGGGAACCGGCCTTCGGCCGGGAAATTTTTCTACCGAAAAATTTACAAATTTATCTTGAAAGGGGGTCAAGGGGGAGTAATTTTAAGCTTGATGGGAGTCTAGGGAATCAACTAAAAACCTCCCCTTAAGAAAGACCTCTAGGAGCCGAAAGGTTAAGGACGATCAACCTACCCACAAATGGTAGAAAAATGTTCAGGGTTCCTCCTAAATTACAGGCTCGCTTTCGCTCGCCAGGAAAGAAAATCAACACCTACATGACACAAAAGATATTAACACTTACACAAAAATGGGGCGAAAGGTCTTAAAACACCAAAATCAATTTTTTGCGAACGTCTACAATCACAACACTAATGGGCCTAAACATGAGAGAGAGAATGGGATCCGCAAACCAAACCCCGCAAGTTGAGAAAAATTACTCTGGCTGTAGATTAAACTGGCCACTTGTTACAGTCAGCTTTGCCTTTTGTCTCCTTCATACACATTGAAACACGAAACTAAAGATATATATAACTAATGATCGTGGTCTGATTGAAGGGGTTTAAATTTTCCCGTTAATATTTGTCTCCCCTAAAAATCTATCAAGCTTTAAGAAATTACACCCCCAAGACGTATACCCCCACTTTCGAGATAAATTTGTACATTTTACAGTAGAAAAATGTCGAAAGCCGATTCTTCTTAAATTACAGACTCGCTATCACTGGCCAGGAAAAAAAAATCGACACCTAACTGGCGCAAAAGATCTTAATATTAGCACAAACAAAATGGGGCGAAAGGTCTAAATATCGCCAAACTAGTGGGGCAAACGTCTTCAAATATCAAAACTAATGGGGGCTATAAACATGAGGGAGAAGGAAGGGGGTCCAGAAAAATACCACCTCCCCTTAATAGAGAATACAGCAATACCGTGGTCTGATGTGAAGGCGTTAATATTTCCCGTGGTGACTATTTAAGTTGGGAGTGATTTGACTGGGGTACGTATAATGAGTTAGGTAAATAGGTACGTATAGGTACGTATTAGGTACGTATAAATGAGTTAGGTATAATGCGTTAGGTAGATTAAAGGAGGGGGGAGGGGGAGGGGGGGGGTACTTTTTCTCCCTACAAATGTATCAATCTTTGGGGGGGGAGGGGGTTGAAACAAGGCCGCTTCCTCCTAACTTACAGGCTCACTATCGTTCGCCAGGGGAACAAATTTAGACACCTAAAATACACGAAAGGTCTTAATATTGACAAAGAAATGGGGCGAAAGGTCTTAAGATCGACAAACTAATGGGGCAAATATCTTAAAATCTGAAAAGTAGGGAGAAGGGGTTCCAGTAAAAAGCGACTACTTCTCCCCTTTTCAGTTCATAATACTGGCACCTTCACTGCTAGTAGGGTCATTGGCATCTCTACACCTCTCTCTCTCTCTCTCTCTCTCTCTCTCTCTCTCTCTCTCTCTCTCTCTCTCTCTCTCTCTCTCTTTCTTTCTTTCTTTCTTTCACACACGCACACACACACACACACACACACACACACTTATACATATACAAAACCCATCCCACTATCTCTTTCCAGTAATATTGTCACTTCCACACACACAACTCATATACACACACTCTCTCTCTCTCTCTCTCTCTCTCTCTCTCTCTCTCTCTCTCTCTCTCTCTCTCTCTCTCTCTCATGGGCTGTGCAATAGGGACCGCAAACTCTGTGCAAGTAGGGAGCGCGAGGTCTGTGTATCTATAAAACTCTATGTATGTTTGTATTCTATCTCTCTCTCTCTCTCTCTCTCTCTCTCTCTCTCTCTCTCTCTCTCTCTCTCTCTCTCTCTCTCTCTCTCTCTCTCTCGTCCATTCCTCATAAATATACATACTGTAGGAAATACCACAGACATAGTAGCTAAGACATTCATTTCCACCCATCTCTCTCTCTCTCTCTCTCTCTCTCTCTCTCTCGTCCATTCCTCATAAATATACATACTGTAGGAAATACCACAGCCATAGTAGCTAAGACATTCATTTCCACCCATCTCTCTCTCTCTCTCTCTCTCTCTCTCTCTCTCTCTCTCTCACAACTTGCACTCGTTATTATTATTGTATTTATGTTTTAATATTTATTATACTCATTCATTGTAAGCTGAGTTTAACATTTTCATATTTACATTTCTCATGTTCATCCACTAGATTGTATAATGTGTATTTTCAGCTGATTGAGCTGTCATTCTGTAAATAAACCGTTTATTATTATGTTATTATTATTATTATTATTAACACACACACACACACACACACACACACACACACACACACACACACACAGCCATAGTACCCTCCATGTGTTTCCTCTCCAAGATCCAACACTTACAGTTGCCGAAACAAGTGCTAAAAAAAATTACTGACAAAATGCAATCTAAAATAATTTATTTCACTCCCAACACCAAACACTCTCAAACGAAATTAATGAAACCATGTGAACCTTCCTGGGGATTGGAACCTGGGTTACCTCATACATAACTTAAACACTCTAACCATGACACCACCAAGACAGTTAAGGTTGAGCCCATGACTCCGAACTGCAGGGACTAACAACAACAACAACAACAGCAATAATAACGGCATCATCATCAATCATCATCTCCAACCCTTCCTCTCTCCGTAAGTCAAATTCCAAGCGGTACCTTCAATCAAGTAATTAAGGTGGAGGGTGTATATGGGTGCTAATGATGCTATTAACCAAACCATTAGTGAATACAGTTAATTGTTTCTCTCTCTCTC
>CM064573.1:71587658-71720823 GCA_032716605.1 Paralithodes platypus
CACAAACAAACAAGCCCCCCCCCCCCCACCACACACACACATACACACATACACATTACACACACCGGACCCACATTAGAGTGATCAGAAGGCCATTAGCGAGCCCCAAGCAGTAATGACCCCACCTAAAACGGTAATGCAAGGCAAACCCACGATAATGAGGGGCTCGAATAAATACCGCGCATGCTATAATGTAAACAGGCGATATAATAATGAATAATAATGAACCATGTGTCAAGGAAATTATTTTTAACATCGTTCTTAACATTAATAACACCCTAAATGAAATTATTCAAAGCATGTGATTTTCCCAGGATTTGAACCTAGGATATCACATACAGAGCTTACACGCTCTAACCATTACACCATCAAGACAGTTATAAGTACAGCACATGACCACGATGATATCCATTTATCGAATAATGAGAGAATACTGAAAAATGAATAAATTGAGAGCAGCATTTTGACCGAACTCATTGGTGTCTAATATGAGGATGTAGCCTGGATGCCAACAGTGCGGAATACAACACTTAAGGGGGTAGTTTTGGTTTGCTTCCTAGGCCTCCATCAATCAAGCTTACAAAATACCCCCAAGACCCCCGTTCGAGATGAATTTGTACATTTTTCTGGGGAAAGAATTGTCCCCCTCCTAAGTTACAGGGTCGCTATCGCTCGCCAGGAAAAAAAATCGACAGCTAAATGGCATGAAAGGTATTACAATGAAGTTGAAAATAAGATAGGAAGGCAACATACAGTTACACAAGTGATTATATACAATTAAATGGATAGATACTGTATATAGATATAAAGCATGCATGGAAAAAATATAAAACTACGAAAAGATAAAAACATATCATATATATAGCCCTATTCCACATGTCTACAACTCTGTTACCAAACCAATATTTGCCTATATCTTTTCTGAAACTAAATTGATCTAATTTGAAACCCTAGCCCACTTTTTTGTTTTCGGTCAAATCATCTTTAATGTTCAATAGCTTTCATTATTTATTTTGTTTCACAACAGTTAAACTCTCACTCCCATTCTCCATTCTCCATACCCTCCCTCCCTCTCTTTCTCTCTCTCACACAGTCTCTTTCTCTTTCACAACATATACACACACTCATTCTCTCGCTCTCTCTCTTTCTCTTTCCCAATAAGGTTGAGAGTTGTCGCAGTCAAAGTTTTAATGCAGTTGTTTCTTACCCTCCCGACCTCCTCGCCTCCTCACCCGTCAACTCCGCTTCCCGGGCGATGCATTCGAGGGAGTTTTTATCTTTCATCGATTTATTCTTCTACTGTATTCCTTGTTGAAAATAAGTCATGCAGTGTGTTCAGGTTTTACACTGGTTTGGGGTATGTATTTATTGCATATATATCAGACTGAGAACACACAGAACGAAGCCACTCCAACAGCTTCCTCGCTCTCCAACACCCCTTCTCCCATCGTAACACTCTTCGAAAGGTAGATACGAGGTGACTTAAATAGTATGAATGAATTGCGAGTTTGGTTTCTGTTAATCAACTCTGTGTAAGCAGAGTGGTATCTCCCCCCCCCCCCCCCCCCGCGCATAGTGGTATATTGCCAGCCAAAATTTCTGTCGTCCGTCTATCTGACTGTTTGTCAGGAAACTCCTCCTAGACCGTTCGACGGATTTTCATCAAACTTCACACGAACATTCCGTGTGTCAATGCGACGGTCAGTCAAGAAAGTGTTTTCGAATTCGTGCAATAGTCGTGGTCCTAGGTCAACAATATAGTTTTACCCCTTCCCCCTCTCCAGGGGTCCGCCTCCCGAAGAATCTCCCCCCCCCCCCTAACTTTACTAATATGATCCGAAGATATAAGTCTGATTTTGTTAATATACATTTTATATTCTGCGATTAACTATATTAAGTATAAAAGATCTGCTACAACGGGAGTAAATAGTTGCTGCGTAAAGCAAAACCCGCTCCAAGAGTGACGATAGGAGGAGGAGGAGGAGGAGGAGGAGGAGGAGGAGGAGGAGGAGGGGGGGGGGGCTGCTAAAAAGGATGAGGGCCACAGATTGGAAAAGTTACCGTATGCATATTGGCGCATGTACAGCTGACGACATAAGTTACGGCCTTTAACCCCTTCTGTACCGTCGACAGCCTTTATATTATATGATGGCTATTACTAATCGATTTCATTCAGTTTAGGAAGGATCTCTACTAATCATTAGGCTTCGAACAATCTCAATCAACCCTTTACGTCCTTTACATTGTATTCTGGCTATTACTAATTGATTTCATTCAAGTTTAAGAAGGATCTCTAGCAATTATTAGGCTTCCAACAATCTCAATCAACCCTTTACGTCCTTTACATTGTATTCTGGCTATTACTAATTGATTTCATTCAAGTTTAAGAAGGATCTCTATCAATTATTAGGCTTCGAACAATCTCAATCAACCCTTTACGTCCTTTACATTGTATTCTGGCTATTAATAATTGATTTCATTCAAGTTTAAGAAGGATCTCTAGCAATTATTAGGCTTCGAACAATCTCAATCAACCCTTCTAACTACCACAGATCCTTCCTAAGCTGCATAAAATCGTCTAAATATAGCTAAAATATAATATATGAGAGACGTACCGGGTACAGAAAGGGTTAAGTTTCGAAGCTATCCCGAACAGAATCGAATCTTGTCATTAATTGGTTTGTGATTGGTTTGTTTGTTTGGCAAGTTTTACATTTTAATTTTCACTTGGGAAGTTCATTTTGAAGTTGGAGAGTTCATATTGAGGTTCATTTTGTCAGCCCCTCCTAAATTACAGGCTCGCTTTCTTTCGCCAGGAAAAACTCGACATCTGAACGGCACGAAAGATCTTAAAATCGCCAAACTATTAGGGTGAACGTCTTATTCCCCCCCCCCCTGGTAGACCTTCACCCCCCCCCCCCCCCCCCCCCCCGCCATATCATCTGTGACCCTCATAGTTAACTTGTCTCTTATATTACTGTAAGGGCTCTCTCTCTCTCTCTCTCTCTCTCTCTCTCTCCACAATAGTCTGGTTTGATCATAATCCCATTACTTACCTCCCTAGCTAACAACATCACCCTCCACCTCTCTCTTCCCATACACACATACAGTAACCCTTTTCCTCCCTAGCACTCCAGCAAGCTTTTCCCCCCCCCTCCCCCTCCAGACCCTCCTTCAAGATACATGTGTTAATTTTATTGATAGAAAAATGTCCCGAACGAAGGCTGATTTCTCTCAAATTACAGGCTCGCTATCGCTCGCCAGGATATAATCAACACCTAAATGACACGGAGTCTTAATATTGACAATACAATAGGGCGAAAAGTCTTAAAATCGCCAAACAATGGCTTGAACGTCATAAAATCTGAAAACTAATGGGGCTAAACATAAGAAAGAAGGTGGACCACATGAACGACCCATCTCCCATTAATACAACGCATAAGCAGTGGTTTCATATTGTTCCACTAAGTATCGATAAACCAGCTACTAAAGGGTTCTATTATTAGACTATAGAAGTACGGAATAATATGAAAAACTGATCTCCATTTGTAGTATACTTATCTAGAAGTAGGTAATGATATAAAAAAAGTCCTCCATTTAAAGTTTAATTTATATAGAAGTAGGCAAACATACTCAAAACGGACCTCCATTTGTAGTTCAATTATGATAGTTTACTCTAAGTACTCTCTCCATTCAACAACTTCTTATTCATTTTTACCATATTTCCCTACTTAACCCCTTCTGTACCGGCGACGTCATTTATATATTATTCTAGCTATATTTAGATAAGTGTGCAGTTTAAGAAGGATCTGTGGTAGTAAAAGAGGTAAAGTGAGATACTTCGAAGCCTGTATGGTGTTGGAGTCCCTTGTTAAACTGAATACAATCGTCTAATAGTAGCCAGAATAAAGTTAAAAAGTCGTCGCCGGTACAGAAGGGGTTAACCTTTGTACAGCTGGTAATTGAAATGAGAACAAAGCCCATTCTTCACCTACCTTACTGTATATCACCACACCACCACCACCACCCACCCATTCATTCAACCATTTACATATGGTTATTGTTGTGTGTGAGTGAGAGAGAGAGAGAGAGAGAGTGAGAGTGAGTGAGTGAGTGAGAGAGAGTGAGAGAGTGAGAGTGAGAAAGAGAGAGAGAGAGAGAAAGAAAGAGACAGAGAGAGAAAACTATGATCCAACTTAACCATATCACAGTTTAAAAGCCACATTACCTTTATTCTATCTAATCTACTTTCTTTCAGCGCCAGTCATCCATGTTCTATCTTAACCTCTTGAATATCCGATTATACATTTACTTTCTGTTTTTTCTGGCTATTATTAGACGTTTATATTCGGATTAGGAAGGGTATATGGAAGTCTCTCTCTCTCTCTCTCTCTCTCTCTCTCTCATAACAAAGCTTTCAAATGCTCTTCCTCTCTTAATCACACCTTTCACTCTATTTCAGAATCCCTTGCCTTCTACACTTCCCTCTCAACCTCCACTCTCTCTCTCTCTCCAACAACTTTCAAATGTTCTTCCTCTTTTAATCACATCTCCCCACTCCCATATAAACTCTCCCCTGTTTCTCCACTTTCCTTCCCCCCCCCCCCTCTCTCTCTCTCTCTCTCTCTCTCTCTCTCACCTCTCTCTCACTCACTCTCTCTCTCTCTCTCTCCCCCCCCCCCCCACCGTCCTAATGTACAAACTTTCCCTGGAGCAGATCAGCCTGGCCTGGGATAAGTCGCCCCCCAGGGATCTCTCTCAAGGGTGGAGGACGGGAGGTGGGACTTAAGGGGGCAGTACTCGTTTTTTTCTGGACCCCCTTCTCCCTCGTATTTAGCATAATAGTTTTGAGATTTTAAGACGTTCAACCCATTATTTTGGCGAATTTAACACCTTTCGCCCCATTTCGTTGTCAATTTTATGACCTTTAGTGCAATTTAGGTGTCGATTTTTTCATGGCAAGCGATAGCGAGCCTGTAATTCTAAGAGGAACCGGCCTTCGGCCAGGACATATTTCTACCAAAAAATGTAAAAATTTATCTTGAAAGGGGGTCTAGGGGGTGTTGTTCTAAGCTTGATAGAGGTCTAGCGAGGAAATTAAAAAAATATATGAATAAATTAATTAATAGACCAAAAATCCAGCCTCTAGCCCCTTAAACGTATGGTGATTGCAGCGATAATATTTATATAAATATCGTATATCGATTACATACATTACAAACATGACACACGTACACACGCTTGTAAGTCTATAAATGTGTTCATAGTAGGATATTTTACACACGAACATAAATATAATTAAGATGAAAAAATATTGTGAAAAGGGGAACCTAGGAAAGGGGAAAAATGGACCTAGTTAAAAATGGACCTAGTTAAAAATGGACCTAGTCAAAAATGGACATAGTTAAAAATGGACCTAGTCAAAACTGGACCTAGTTAAAAATGGACCTAGTTAAAAATGGACCTAGTTAAAAATGGACCTAGTCAAAACTGGACCTAGTTAAAAATGGACCTAGTCAAAAATGGACCTAGTCAAAATTGACCTAGTTAACCCCTTCTATACCAGCGACGTCTGTTTATTTATATGCTAGCTATATTTGGACATTGTTGTGCAGTATATAAGGGGAGGTGTGGCGGAGTGGTCTTGCCACTGGACTGGTAAACCAGGGTTCGAATCCCAATATGTCAATGGGAAATTATTATTGGGATGGAATTTGTGCTGTACCTAGTTTCAGTGCATTACCACAGCACGCCAAACTGCCAAACAAATACCCTCATTATTCCCTGATTGAATAGCATTGTATGAATATTCCCATATTCAAAATATGCTACAGGGGGGCAATGCCTAGTGAGTTAATTGCTCAATAGGTGGTGTTCTGAGAGTGAGGGTCCGAGCCTGAAGGATGAGACGGTGAAGCGCAGAGGCGAAACAGCTTCAGAGATGGGGCTGCTTCGAGCCGTGAATGGGTGCTTCGCATGTCTCACTCCCTAGACTGGAACAAGACCTCACGGACCTCACCGTGTTCAGCGGTGGAGTGTACAGGCTCTCAGCCTATGCCCGAGAGGGAGTAATTGGAATATAGAAGAAAAAAAAATAAAAAAATTATCTGTGGTAGAAAAAAGGGTTAAGTGAGATAGTTCGAACCCTGTACATTTCTGGAGACCAATATTCAACCGAATAATATATTTTAATAGTAGCCACAATAAAGTTAAAAGGACGGCACCGGTACTGAAAGGGTACAACATTGATATTCAAATGTAAATCTTGCAAACTAAACAAACCAAAACTGGGACAAAGACAATATAAAGGCAAAATAACTGATCAAAATCGCTGTGGAAACAACGCTTACAAAAAATAAATAAAAATAAAAATAAATAAAAGAACACTATCCACTAGATAGGGTGTACAGTCACGCTAATAAGTGATGTCTCGGCACCAAGTATATTTTGATCAATAATTGGTATTAGCACTATCTAAGCTTCATTTCTTCATATCGAGTTAAATATACCAACATGTTCCTACACTTACCCACCCTATTCAAAATCTGACAGACATTAATACAGCACAGAGCGAGCCAAACGTACTGACAGCTGGGACATGACTTATTAGCGCGACTGTACATCACTATATGAGCAAGTCAATGTGGTTCCCAAGCAAACTGATCGCACACATAACAATGAACCATCGTCATGTTCAAGGAATTAGTCAATATCAAATTTACCTAGTTAAAAATAAGCTTACAAAACCTCTGTAACACCATTTTCTCATATACAGTAAACACCATTTCATTTATTCCAGTAATCGCGAAATGGAAATTTTTACAACTGAATCGCAAACATATGGTGATTGCCCCGGGCATTAAGGGCTCCACAATGGCCGAAAATAAACGATAAAGATCCAGATATTTGTTCGTGTATCCAAAACTTTAACTGTATCTGATATAAGGCCAGTTTTTTTGTTTTTTTAATTCCACCGGTTTCGCTCCATTGGGACGAAAGGTCTTAAAATCGACAAACTAGATTAAAGCAAGCCTTAATAAACCCGATCTTATATTTTTTTTAGGTAAAGTGAGACCGGTTAGGGCAAAAAAGGGTTCTTTTATAGCTGATCAATTATTACGGGCCGAACGTCTTCAAATCTCTAAAGTATTTAGGCTAACCATGAGGGAGAAGGGGGTCCAGGAAAAACAACGTCCTTCCTTTTAATATATAATTCGTACATACTGTTCGGTGCTATATAATCCAGAATAAAGTAAATCACAATAATTTTACTAGGTCCCTTAGATTTCTGCCTCCTTAACCCTTTCTATACCGGCTCCGTCCTTTTTACTTGATTCTGGTTACTATTAGATAATTGTATTCAGTTTAAGAAGGGCCTCCAGCAATTAACAGGCTTCTAACTACCTCACTTTACCTCCTTTGATACCACAGATCCTTCTTAAACTCACAAAATCGTCTAAATATAGCTAGAAGACAATAAAACAGACGTCACCGGTACAGAAGGGATTAACCCCTTCACCACCATTACGTAATTTGTCATCAAATTCTGGTTACCATTGGTCGATTTTCTTTAGTTTAATATCTACCTATATAAGACTCAAAGGGGTAAATACGATCTCAGTTAACTCTCTTAGTAACATAGGTCCTTCTTAAGCTGCATGAAATAATCTAATTATAGGTAAAAAGGCGTCTAGTGCTGAAGGGGTTAAATATTTATGGTCAATATACCTCTATCAAATACCTATCGTTTATGCCAGTTGCTATAGTCTAGTCGCTGTAAGTAGGCGATAAATCATGACCACTAACCTCTGTACATAAATAACGACTAGAGTAATCGAGCTAATATGTCTACCATTTGGGAAGAGTCGGTCAAGGAATAGATGTGGAAACTTACAGCCATTCTAGCCCTTTTTGAGTTACAGAGGATAGAGGTCATGATTTCTCGCCTACTTACAGCGAATAGACTATAGCATATTTTATTAGCTACAACCATTTAAACGTCCATTGATGCAGTTTATATCAATATACAGTAATATGTTTGTCAGATATACTGTACATATTAAGGGAGCCCACCTAGCTTTTTGTTCTCTTTCTCTCCCTCTCTCTCTTTGGCTTTTATCCATTCGGACCCATTCAGCCTACTGTTTTAAGACTTTTACCCCCATCCAGGTGTCAATATGTTCCTGGCGAGCGGTAGCGAGTCAGCATATATATATTTTTGTTTTGACAGCAAGCTAAATTTGTAAATTTTTCGATAGAAAATGTCTCCGGCGAAGCCGGATTTCTCCATATAAAGCTGGCTCGCTATCGCTCGCCAGGAAGAAATCGACACCTGGATGGGGATAAAAGTCTTAAAACAGTTGGTTGAATAGGGACAAATGTATACAAGCCAGGGAAAGAGAGAAAGACAAAACAAGCCGGTAACCCCCTTAATGTTAGGGTTTCACGTGTACAGTCTACGGTAGGACAACGCCGTGTTTAAGTAGACCATAATTATACATAAACAAGGAGTCTTTTTAAGGGGGGGTCACCGTTTTTTTAATTTTTCTCTCTTTTTCTCTCTTTTCCTGGCTTGTATCCATTCTGCCCCATTTAGCCTACTGTTTTAAGACGTTTTCCCCATATAGGTGTTGATTTCTTCCTGGCGAGCGATAGCGAGCCAGCATTGTATGGAGAAATCCGGCTTCGCCGGCGACATTTTTCTATCGAAAAATTTACAAATTTAGCTTGCTGTCAAAACAAATATATATATATGCTGGCTCGCTATCACTCGCCAGGAAAGTATTGACACCTGGATGGGGGTAAACGTCTTAAAACAGTAGGCTGAATGGGACCGAATGGATACAAACCAAAGAGAGAGGGAGAGAAAGATTAAACAAGCGAGGTGGGGTCCCTTAACAAGGTTTCACTCTTTTAATTTTCTTTGTTGAATGCACAGTACTTCGCAAGAATAGATAACCTGGTGTTTTATCAACTAAAAAATAAATTTATATTGGAAATGATGAACGGGTGTGATTTATATTAATACGATTAAATTAATACTGTATATTAGTATTTCATTCTGGAGTGCTGGAGGGACCTTGGTGACCCTGGTATCTGAGTCTTCTCCTGGGTGACCTAGATGTGTGTGAATTTGTATGTTGTGTGTGTGTGTGTGTGTACATTGTTTACTGTTGTGTTGTCCCTATTCGGGCTCTGTCTTGAGTCGGCCACCCCCAGAAAAATACATACATACATAGTATTTCATTCTACCCAGACATATGCTAGCATTGACCATTACAGCCAAATACTCATCATTCAATATCATAGAGAGGTTGGGTGATCTAAAAAAACAAATATGGAAATAAAAACACCTTAGAACGAAATACTCAAAGCCACTATAACTCGCTAATTTTCACTTCATAATCAGCATCAGAATATATAGTGACCACACAGGAAAACAGCTCACTGCCAACTTCACACCACCTGCAATTAACCCAAAACTCGCAAAACAAACCGAATATCCAATAAAACACACAGCAAAATACCCCAACCAACCCACTGCCCAACCAAAAAACACCCCAAATCACCACCATCAACCAATTATCCAACCAAAACAACTCCCAAAACACCCCAACCAACCGTCCAACCAAAAAGCACCACACACAGTACAACCAAAACACATACCAAAACATTACAACCTACCAACTGTCCAACCAAAAAACACCTCAATACACCACAACCAACCAAAAGACACCCCAATGCACCACAACCAACCAAAAAACCAAAGCACCGTAACCATCCAGCTATCTCACCAAAATGCACACCAAAACCCAACAATCAACCGCCCTACCAAAAGACACCACAATTATACACCCCAACCAACCAACTGCCCAACCAAAAATAAGCACCATAACCAACTGTTAAAAAAAAAAAAAAAAAAAAAAAAAAAAAAAAAAATCCAAACCCCCCCCCCCCCCTCTGGCATAACCTAAACTCGGTGAAAATAATGTTCCAATATACATTCAAATGGCAAACAGCAAATTAGGTGTTGCAAAAGAGCAATTATCGGAATGCCAGTTGCAGCGGTCGGAAGAGAATTAAACACTTGTAATGAGAGACTGGCGGGATGGGAACGAGCACCGGACTCTTATGTAAACAAAAGCAATATTATGTACGCTCGTTTTCTATTACGTTGAACGAGCTCTTGTGTGTGTGTGTGTGTGTGTGTGTGTGTGTGTGTGTGTGTGTGTGTGTGTGTTTCGAGTATGTTCTTTATAGCCCCCAATCTGGCGTCATGATACAGTCGTCCAATATCTATACCATAACAATATATAGCTAAACATAGAATCCACACACACACACACACACACACACACTTTTTTATGCCGAATGATCATGTGTTTACAATATTACTAAATCATTGAAAGAGTTAACCCCTTCTGTACCGGCGACGTAATTTTAATTGTATTATAAATATTATTAGAAGATTTTGCGCAGTTGAAGAAAGATCTGTGAATTAATGGATGGATGGATGGATGGATGGATGGATGAAAATTAATGAATGAATGAATTAATTAATATATGTATGGATGGATGAATGAATGGCTGGCTGAATAAATGAATTAATTAATTAATTAATGGCAAGGAATAGGGTCACCATGATACTGCAAGGGTTAGTCAATCCTTCTCCAATTCTCCATCCATATAATCTACCTCCCTCACACCCTCTCTCTCTTTCACCAGGTCGACTCCATCTCCCTAAGCTCTCCCTTTCTAGTTGATTGAATCCTAGGTCATTCTGGCTGGGGCGCCAAGAAAAACTGGAGACGGAGGGTGGGGTGGCTTAAATACCGGAATTAGGAGGTGATTGGGTGGGGGGCGATTGAGAAATAATGAGTTACACAGAGTTACATAGATACTCAAACCACACACACACACACACCTTGCAGTCCCTACTAGGTAGTTCGGCCTTAAAGCGTTATAGTCCGTAAGAACCATCTCTTTCATTGTAAAGGAAACACCATTTTTTGTCTTACTTCAATGACCTACAGTTTTCCAGCCAGTTGGTAGGAAAACTAGGTCATTGCTATGCTAATCAGGACACCAATAACAAATTAGTTTGAATGTTTTCTCTAATATCATAATGAATAGTTAAATTTGGGATTTGCTTGTACAATATGCTAAGCCTTGCCTTCCAAATTCAATAGCATATCTTAGACTTAAGCCGGTATCACACGAGCGCTTTTCCCCTCAACATTTATCCTCAACACTGGTCTGGCAGCTTATAAGGTCAACATTTATAACATTTGTGTCACCTAAATTCACCTATCATTTGTCTAGTTTCCGATAACGGTGTAAAATATTCCATGTTACCAGAAAATTTTGATCATTGAATGTTGAGTATAAAAGCTCTCGTGTGTTACCGGTTTTAGTTGTGCAGATTTATGCCGAGTTGTTCAAGCCCTTCAGGATTTGCTAACAATTTATTGCAGAATAAGGAACTGTTATTATATCTTTGAATATAAACACCATATGAGGAGGAGCACTATTGACACCGTTTCGCAGATAGCTTCTTCAGGTCACTGGAGAATTAAGCTATCTGCGAAACGTTGTCAATAAAGTGCCCCTCCTCAAGTGGTGTATTTATTCAAATTATTCATCCTATCAACTTTTCGAAGATTATTTTAAAATGCTATGCCCTAGTTAGGTGTGAAAGGGAGCTGCCGTGTGTGGGCCAGTCGGATCTCTGCAGACTCCCGTGTTCTTATGTGTCTTTCTTAATTGATGATATACTCCATTACTGAAATTATATTGCCACTGGGTAATCAAGATAGGGACTTAATTATTTATCGGCTGGTAAGATGAACAGAATGTAAAGTACAGGGGAGTGAAAACAAAATAAAATAACAATCTTCAACACTATCCCAGTCACAACACCTCACCTAATAATATCAATTCTAGAACCCCTCGCACCATCTAAGATACAAAGAGACAATCAACCCTTCAGGTAAAAAGCCCTGGACGAATGTCTATTGGAAAAAAAAAAAAAAAAAAAAACACACTCCTGCGACTAGCCTATAAGATGGAGGATGGACGGAGTTTCATCAACGCTAAACGTCCAAAGTTCGGCGATGCTTTAGACGCAGTTTTCCAGATATCAGATAAAGGGCCGATTTCGCGCCAGGCCGGGGCGATAAGGTTGGCAGCCCTGTGTCAGATCTGCTGAAAAATGAGCGGGAGTTATAGAAGTGGAAAGTCGGAATGGAATGGAATAGAACAGAATACAAAGGAATGGCATAGAACGGAATACAAAGGAATGGAATCGAAGATAACGGAATACAAAGGAATGAAATATAAATGTTATAGAACAGAATACAAAGGAATGGAATGTAATAGAACGGAATAGGCTACAAATGAATGTAATGGAATATAACGGAATACAGAGGAGTGGAATGGAATACAAAGGCACGGAATGGAATAGAACGGAATACAAAACAATCGAATGGAACGGAATACAGAGGAAAGCAAAGGAAGGGGGACCAGAACAAAAAACAACCAATTAAAGTTTGTTTCCCTCCCAGGACCCTCCAGGCCAACACAACCAATAAAGACGCCCAAGTCAACAAAAGACACGGTAAAACTTCCTCCAGGAGTACCGTACTATGCCCTCTTCCAAATAAGTAAGTGAAAGCTCGTGATCACTAACCTCTATAACTCACAAACGACTAGAGTAGCCTAATCGAGCTAATATATCTTTTTTTTCCCTGCCTCCATTTATTGTTTCTCAAGAAATAAAATACATATATATATACTGTATATATATATATATATATATATATATAAATATATATATATATATATATATATATATATATATATATATATATATATATATATAAATATATATACTGTATATATATATATATATATATATATATATATATATAATATCAATTGTGCCGGCGTGTTTACCTAGATTTTGTTTTCCAAGGAAAATTGTTTTATTATAATTATCATTCAGTGAATTAAGGTTTCCATAACGGCCGAGATACAATAATAGGTTGAAGGGGGGCCTTGCCCCCCTCACACCTCCCATGACTTATTGTCATAATCATATACAGTTTATTGACAGCAGGGGGCAAATAACATCTGGCCGTGGGATAATTTCTGAAGTAAATGTAATCAGTCATTTTAAACGAGCGTACGAGTAATGTAAACAAAGCTACGATATAGCCTACTGCTAACCAACACTTACCGAAAAAGAGTCCATGAAACTGCTTGTCTATATGCACGGGAAGGTCATATCGGGGTGTTTAAGTTCCTACTGTCCCTTACAGTGTGGCACTAGTCTTCTTAGTTTAACCAAAATGGTAATGATAAGGCTGTACACTTACCTGATGGAGAGCAAACCACGCCATAAACTTGAACGGTGTGGATGTCAGTCAGTAACAGCTGATCCTGCTATCAGATCAGATGCAGTATTGAGGGATAAGCCTTTACAACGGCACCTCGTATTTATCTTGTAACGTTGCGTACAGGGTTGACCAACAGTTTACTACGCGATACAGGCTCTATAATTACTGTAATATTTCGCAGTCCAAAAGTCGCCCTTATTAACCTATAAACGGCAAGATGTGTGTATTGAACACCACTGTTCTGGGCGACGATATTAGGCTCCATTCGTGCCTATAATCGTAATTTTACGATAAATATCGTTATTACTTATTCATATGCGCCTATTTTACCTTCACTATGAAGATAGTAACCTGTAACAACAATAAAACAAGTGGGAATAATGTTTTTATGGTCAAAATCGCGAATAAACATGGAGCAGACCATTCATGAATTGTGGAGCAAATTGAGGCAGCCCCTCCCTTGCGAGGCCTCAAGCCTCACTCACACTCTCGTCTCTCCCTTCCGCAACACACTCACAAGTCACATGACCACACCATAGAACCGGCTTGGAGATGCTTACACGAAAATATACCAACGAATTAGGGAATAATAGGGAAATTAGGTGATAATTGAAGGGGGGAAGGAGGGGATGTGGAGGAGTGATATGAAGTATAGAGGAAAAAAAAAAAAAAATGTTAACCCTTTCTCTGCGGGGTGTTTTGGGCTATTTAGGACATATTCAGGCACTCCTGAATGATAAATCAAGCATATGCATTAAATGAACTGTATTCTGCTGAAAACTAGGCGAAAATAGCTTCAAAATGAGACCAGAACGGGCCTCGTACGTGGCTTGGTTCACCCGCAGCGGTGCCAGTGAAACGCGGGAAACCCGCTATTTGTTAGCACTCACTCGCTTGGCTACACTGTTGTGAGAGACCCGCGTGAGACACAGTCTACCTCAGAAGACAGATAATTCATGATCAGCCTTTCCCCCTCATTACCCCCCCTACCCCCCTTTGGCTCTGGGTCAAAGGAGGGCGTGACTGCAGGGGGCTTAACCCCTTCAGCACCATGGGGCCTTTGTACCTTTGATTCTGGCTAAAATTAGAGGGTTTTATGCAGTTTAACCCTTGTCTAGCGGGACCGGACTTAAGTCGGTCTAGAGAACCATGGACTATGTGGCGGGGACCGACTTCAGGTGGTGTGCAATTCTGAGCAATATTTGGCTCTGAGAGAGACGAGCGGTGGAAGGAGAGTAGGTCGGCTCTGACCGTTCGGCACGGCTCCCGCGCCAGCACTGGGCCCAGCTCCACACACACCCACACTCACTGCCTCGCTACACAGGGAATTATGTAAGGAAATTACCGTATTTTAGGGATTTTTCCTTCGTCTTGCACAATTGTTGCAAGAGAACGCGTGGTCGTAGAAGCATGGTTCTGGTGTCATTGGAAAGCCCAATTATCGCCCTTTCAGGGATACATAATTGTATTACGCTCTGGCTCTTGTTTATGCATGAAAAAGAGCACGGAAACAAGGTCGTTTAGGGTAAAACCACCCGCTTGGCGGGTAGTAGAAGTTACTGACGGGCCCGCTCGTAAGGCGTTAAGGACCTATGTTATTAAGAAGGTTTATTGAGATAGTAGCCTTTTCACTCATTTGAGTCGTAGAGGTAGATTATAAACTAAAGAAAATAGTCAAATGGTAACCAGCATATGATCAAAAATTCAAAATTACATAATGGGGGTGAAGGGTTTAACCCGTTCAGTACCAGCGACGGCAGAGCCGCCAGTAGATAAATCACTCCCCAGTCCCAGCGACGGCAGAGAGCCGTCAGTAATATATGATCCTTGTAACTGCCAGTATGAGGCAGTGCCTGGTACCACGACCGTTTGAGCACTGCTCTCGAGTTGACAACACTTCTCAGCTTATATCCAATCCTCTGCAGACTAGGAGAGGCAGTATTCCTCCATCTTTTGAGGTGGGAGGTTGTTATATCTTGCCATTTTGGCCACATTGCTTGGGACTGGGGGGGACTTTTATGGTAGTACCCTATGGTACAGTCGGGGTTAAGGGAACTGTAGCCTATATTTTTATTATTATTTTTTTTTATTACTGGTACAGTTGGTCAAAGTTCCAGCTGACCCACCCTTGCTCTGGGGCTCACAGAATTAGCTGGCAATACTGGTGTAGTTGCCAATCAGTGGATATAATAACTTGAATATTTAAGCAAATCTACGAACTTTGGGTGAATTGTTCGGGATCATACATAGCAATGTATGCATTTTTATTTGAGATAGGCTTACTTTCCCTTGTTTAGTATATGTTCTAACAATGATATAGCCGAAATCAGATCTACCAATCCCAATCTTTGTAAGAAACACCTCCTTCCTACACCAGTATTGCCAGATAATTCTGCGAGCCCCAGAGCGAGGGTGGGTCAGCTGGAACTTTGACCAACTGTACATGTAACCTACTTGTTTTCACTTGCTCCCTAGAGCTCTTTTCGAGATAAATTGGTAAACTTTTGTTCACTTACACGGTTATACAATACAGTACTCATATTAATAATATGTACTATATTGGGTGAGGGCTGGTCCTATCCAGAGTGATGTTTGGCATCCTCTACCCAACCTTAGCCATTTCTGCACGCCTCTTTTAAGAACATAAGAACAAGAGAAATGGGAGTTTGCAGAAAGCTGATTGGCCCACACAAGGCAGTTCCCTCTCACACCCAACCCCAATTACAAGGCTTAACCCGGGAACTGCGGGAAGACTCTTAAGAGTCAGAGAAAAAAACAAAATTTTTAAACATCGAACAAAAAAAATATATATTTTTATTTTTTTATTTTTGCCCTTGGGCCATACAAAATATCAGTCCTCTACCTCCCCTCCTTCCCCACTTTCCTCCCCTCCTTCAGTTATCACCTATTTTCCCTGTTATTCCCTTATTCTGAGGTATATTTTCGTGCTAACATTAGCGAGTTGCAAGCAGGGCATTGTCATCACTGTTAGCAAGCGAGTGCAAGAGAGAGAGAGAGAGAGTATCGATCGACAGTGTCTCAGTGGCCTTGGGGGGAATTGGCGGGAAAGGAGGTTGCCTCACCCATACATTATGTAACTCGCGGCCTGTATCGCCGATTTTGCCCATCCAAACGCTGTTTTCACTCGTTTTATTGTTGTAACAGGTTAATACCTTTATAATCAACCTATAATAGGCGCATATGGATAAGTATTAATGCTATTTATGGTAAAATGAATATTTTAGTGATGGAAACAGCTCAAATACATGCGCACAGGCAGACGTTTCTAATTACCCCCATGCGCAGTTCAGAGGTTAATTATAGGCCCAGCTCACTAATACCATGAGGACCGACCTCACCAAAACGGTCACTACTTATTCCTTCTGGGGGTATTAGGCTAGGAATTCTCCTCCCTTTGTAAAATTCACCAAACAGACGAGACAGAGAAAGGGGTGAGGGAATGCAAAATTGTTCCCGGACCCTAAGAACTGGCTCTGTCTCGAATCAGCCACCCCAAGCTATGGGGTATGTGCCTGAGTATATACATACATTCTATATAATCACATGTTACCATAACTACAGGATATGTACAACCCTTATATCCAATATATTCAAGATTAGCATATAAACATGTGACCAAACCTGTAACCAGGAAGTATTACTCGTGTTGGGAGATCGGCCCCCATAAATGGCCCGTAGGATACACATCAAACCCTTGGTCAGGCGGACTCATCACTGACTCGAGTAACACTACCTCAGTTGGTTTCATGTCTCCTTAACACCACCTCCTGTCTTTCCTTTATATAAGCAACAATACCAATACCGATCACCCCCTCCCCCTCTCTCTCCTCCCTCAACTTCCCCCCCTCCTCCTTTATTCTACTTTAAGCGGACTCATCACTGGGGACTCACAAGGTCTCGCCCATCTGTGTTCACTCTCCCAGCCTTAGATACCTTTTAGACTTCATCACAAGCATACATACTCATTCTGTGAGGGTTCGAGCCTTACATACTCGCAACCTTAATTACTCAAGTGCACGATAAACGCTTAACCCCAAAATATAACCAAATCGAGCCTGTACATTTTGCTTCAGCTTAGTAAAAATAATACTGTGAAACTTGCAAAATAAACAAACCAAAACCAGGACAAAAACAGCTTAGCAAATACAGGTGGTGTAGAGGAGGGTGACTGAACATATTTGAGGCGGGAGGGAGGAAGTATAGAGAGTGGGGGAGGAATAAAGTAGAATATAGGAAGAGGGGGGAAGTTGAGGGAGAAAGAGAGGGGGAGGGGGTGAGACACATGTAAGAAAAAGAGAGGTGGTGGTGGTATTGGTAAGGAGACATGCCACCTAATCACATATTGCATCCATTTCCAAAGCACCAATGTTTTTTTTTGTTAATGTTTTGAAGAGTCAGATTCCGGAAGGAACGTCGCATTCGCCCAGAAAAACAGTTTGGAAGGATCCTCGTAGTTCTTGGGTTAATATTATTTACTGTCTTGATAGTGTAATGGTTAGTGCACAGTATTTCGGTGCGAGTATCCTAGGTTCAAATCCTTGGAGTACACCCGGATACCACAGAAACTAGCCCAGTTGGGTATGAGCCGGATATTTGTAATGGATCCTTTCTGGACGGCAGCCCACTCTATCACGGGGTCACACACACGCGCGAACACACGTTTCGAACCAAAGAGGCTTGACTTTCAGCGTATCAGGCATGATAATTTTCTTGCTCTTTTACTGTTACGGAATCATTAAAAGTATTAATGACAATATGTATTGTTTATTGAATTGTATTTCCTCCAACATTTGCATTCAACAGGGACACGAATGAGTATCCCCATACGTTTGATGAAATTAAGAATCAAGCGAGACTCTTCCGAATCACCCAGTTATTGCATAAGGTCTCAGATATGTGTGTGTGTGCGTGTGTCATCTTTCCAACATTACGACGTGCATTTGTCTAACACTAGCATAGATATTCTACAAGCGCAATTAACCTGGGTTCAATTCATACAGGACAGGACAGTCCATGCGTATTTGTATATACTTACTCAGATGACTAGAAAGAATGTAATACTATAAAATCGGCCTTATGTGGCATGGAGAAGCATCATTTTCGGCCACTATGCTCAGACTGACATGGGTGAACGGTCTATCAATTATGTATTTAATCGCAACGACTACAGATGACTTCTAACACACACACACACACGCACATAGAAAACATTGTATTCATTGGGTGGTTTGGTAGTGTTTCGTCTGAATCTTAATGTCTTAAAATCTATGGGGCAATATTTTTGTGTCCGTAGATATATGGAAGAATTAAAATACAAAAACAAAACTAAAACAATGCAAGTATCTTATTTATACTATCAATATGTGATTACGTTGCATAATACGAGCACGATAATTATTATACATGACACTGACAGTCGTCACTATTGGTTCGAAACATATGTCTGTGTGTGTGTGTGTACTTACTCTAGTTGTACTTACTCTAGTTGTATTGCGGGAGTGAGCATGCTTGTTATTTCCCGCCTCCTATATGTGTAGGTGTTATATGTATCGTTGGAATGGCTGTGGATGTGTGTGTAGTCTGTATTTTTAGCCAATTGGCGACATCGGAAACGAAGGCTTAGGGTGGATCTGTATGGTACCATTCTCACTATAGACGGTACCGTCTCGCCCGAAGGCTTAGGTGAACCATATGATACCCATCTCGCCAACCCCAGATGGGACGTCACAACGTCGTCCACTTATTCCAGGTACCTATTTACAGCTAGGTGAACTGAGGCTAACACATGAAAGGAGACAAGCCCAATTTGTCTCCGCCCGGCCGGGGATTGAACCCCCGACCCCTCGTGTGTGAGACGAGAGCTCTACCGACTAGGCTACGGGCTGTGTGTGTGTGTGTGTGTGTGTGTGTGTGTGTGTGTGTGTGTGTGGGGCGCCGTGATAGTTAGAGAGGGCTGCCGTCCAGAAAGGATCCGCAGCAAATCTCTGGTTCATAACCACCTGGGCTAGTTTCTGTGGTATCCGGGTGTACCACATGTATTCATTAGTGTCATTGATTTCATTAATTAGGTTTATTTGTAAGTTAATTGGTGGGTTGGTGATAATAAGAAATTATGAGTCGGCGCCTTAACTAAACAAGGAGGTAAGATAAACACCTTGCTAATGACTGTGACAATATATATTTGCTTCATTCATGTACACAGTTTCTGCAGCAAGCCACATATACCATCAGGCTAAGGTGGGCCAACTATACAGACTCTGTTGGTAGTTGTGATAAACTTCACCATGCAGTCTGTATCCTCATGTATAAACACCCCCAAATGTTAAGTCATCCCTTTCATAACTTTAAGTTCTAGTTTTTAAAGAGCAACAATTTTTCGCCAATTTCAACAGTAAGACTATTCCCGAACATATGTGAGGATGATCAGAATGAACTCCAAAGTCCTAAGTACTAAGGAATAACTTTGCTACACATTTAACAATATTCAAGTTGGTGAAATGTATCCCACCAACTGCTTGCCATAGTACAGTTTGGGAAATTATCTATCAGTCCTCACAACTTAAAAGGAGAATCACACTAGCACCTTTCAGTACAATTTAACTCAGTAATTTTGGTCTGCCAGCTTCTGAATTTATGTTATATAAAAATTCAACTACCCATAATTATCCATTTTCCGATACCACTACTGAAGGGATAAATGTTACTATTGGCTGAAAGTAGACTATGCTAGATGGATGAATTCTTATAAAACTTAAATTCAGAAGCCCTCAGACTAAAAGTGAATGAACAAATTGCCATAAAAGTACAAGTGTAACACCCCCTTTTCTGTAATCTTAGCCCGTAGTAGCTATTATACTCTGTTTCTTTTCAACTGACGGTAAATTGCCATGTCTTCCTCTTGATTGCTGACCTATTATGAAGATTTTGTAGTGAAATATGTTGTTAATTATGAAAGCTCTGTATAGTGTAATGCTTAGTGTGCGAAATTTCAGTGCGAATATCCTAGGTTCGAGTCCTTGGAGTACCACATATATTCATTAGTTTCATTGATTTTGTTAATTAGGTTTATTTGTAAAGTTTGTAAAGTTAATTGGTGGGTTGGTGAAAACAAATATGATTAAATATTAGAGACATTGTAGGTTCAATTTACCGTCAGTTGACATGAAACCGACTTTAAGTGTACATATACTGCATAACCCGACTACATGCTTATCTGAGGATACGTCATCTTAGGCCATTACCTAATGTAATGTACAGTGAGAAATAAGCATTAGTCTTTTTATACAGAAGTTATTGATCATGCTTTAGGAATCATTACTGCCATTACTTAGTCCCACTTAAATAAGGTTAGGATAAGATGGACTAAACTCTTCATATTAAAGTTAATACATTCCACATAGGGTAGGCTAGGCAAATTGTACGCCAATATCCAACTACTGTAGTATGCACAATTGAAAAATACTATCCACAAATAATTAATAGTAAGATTAATAAATATAGTATAAATAAGTACAATACTGTATATAAGGTACATTTTGACACTAATCTAATAATCTAACATTACTCATTCTTTTGTGGGTATTTTTTCAATTTATGTATATGTATGTATATACTCGAGCACATACCCCACTGCTGGGGGTGGCCGACTCGAGACAGAGCCCGAACAGAAACCTTTAAGTTCCAATTCTTAGGGTATGAGACCACTTTCGCATTCCCTCACCCCTTTCTCTGTCTCTGTATAAAGCGTACTAACAGGATCACAAAGTACAAATTGGCTCGCCTACCGTACTCTAAAACCGTTAACAAAACTGGGAAGTATGTGATAATGCAGCCAGTACTAACCTCCTAAAGAGGACACAAATTACAGAACAGCCTAGTACTGTATTCAGATACACACATACATATAAAAAACATATCTATACCATTCCATACAAGGGATTTGAACCACTGGGAACAAAAGAAAGAAAATACAGCCCTACGCAAAAATCATATCCCACTTTGCAAACCTCAACTTAATTTTTCTCTATTGATAAGATCAATTATTTGCTTACATATGTTAAGGATTGCTTAAACTTTTTGCTAGAGGCCAGATAAAAAAACAAAACAAAAAACAAAAAACAATACTGTACAGTTGTTGTTGTTGTTCCCTAAGCTGCCTGGCCGAACAGCCCCGAGTCCCTGAGAAAGGCCATGGCCACGATCGGGCTTTCCCACAGAGCTCTCATTGAGTGTAGATCGTGTTGTTGGCGTAAGTGGTTGTGTGAAATGCAGTCTTCTATGATGTGTTTAATGGTATGGGGTGCTGTGTTACATCCCGGGCAGGCGTCGACAACGGAGTCATCCAGTCTCTTCTGATAGCTCAGGAGAGCTGGATGGTGTCCGCATCTCAGCCTGGCCAGGTGGACTCTGTCCTCGCGAGGAAGGGAGGATTCGGAAGGATGGATTTCGGGAGGTCGTGCATGCAGCTGCGTGTTGTCTGTGAGTGAGTGGATGGATCGGTGAGAGATATGAGTATGGATGTGCTTCTGGAAGTTGGTTCGGGGTGGGCAGGGAGGGAGAAAGGACAATAATTGTGTGTGATACCGTGTGCTGGGTGTTGTTTTGATATTTCTTGGTGTCTGTGGGTGTGTTGCCATGTAGTTTAGTGGGTGGTCTTGGTTCGTAGAGGCTGCTGCCAGAAATTGAGTGCCTCTCATGTCCAGATGGTCTTGACTTTGAGGATTTTGGTTTCTTGATGTAGGTGATCTGTGGGTGCAGTAGCTGTGCAGCCTGTAATGATCTTCAGGGCTTTGTTTTGAATAGTCTGTAAGGTCTTATGATGTGTTTCAGCTAGGTTAGAAGCCCAGGCTGGGCTTGCGTATTCCATCACTGATCTTATGTATTGTTTATATACTGTGGTGGTAGTTTCTTTGTTGTGTCCAAATTTTGTGTGAGCAAGTGACCTGAGGGTGTTAAGTCTGGGTGTCAGTTTCTTTTTAATGTTTGTGGTGTGCTGTTTGAATGTCATATGAGTATCATATGTTACTCCTAGGATTTTGGGTGTGTGTGTATGTGTTAGGGGTGTGTTGTTTATGGTGAGTTGAGGGATGTATTCGTGTTCTCCTGTCCAACTTGTGAGCAGGGTTGCGGTGGATTTGGCTGGGGCTAGATTAAGTCTGTTTGTAGTGCACCAGCCATGTAGTGTGTTGAGATAGGGTTGAAGGAGATCTGTTGCTCTTTTTGGGTCATGGTGTGTGCATGTGAGTGTTATGTCATCTGCATAGGAGGCTAAGTTTATTTGGGGCGTATTGGGTGTAGTTATATCGTGCATGTACAGATTGAAGAGTGCGGGCGATAGGACGGATCCTTGTGGGACTCCGTTTGGAAAGTTTCTGATTTTAGATGACTGACCGGCAAAAGATACGTGTGCACATCTGCCTGCTAGGAAGTTGGCTGTTGGCTGTTGGCTGTTGGAAGTACTGTACAGTACTTTCTTTTTCCGTGTTACAAATGTTAACACACAGACTTCCCAAACTTGACTACTTCCTTTAACGTGACGATAGTGCGTTGTTATATGTGCGATTAGTTTGCTTGGGAAACAGATTAACTTGCTCATGTAGTAATGTACACCCTATGTGGTGGATTGTGTTCTTTTATTTAATAATTTTCATTTTAGTAAGCGTTGTTTCCACATAGCAATTTTGATAATTTAATTTGACTTTATATTGTCCTTGTCCCAATTTTGGTTTGTTTAGTTTGCAAGTTTTACATTTTAATTTACCCATGGACTGCTACTAAATAGACAAAATAAAAGGTCAAGTTGAGGGAGGGAGAGGAAGGAAATGGAGGAGATGCCACTACAGTACTTTCTATGTGTCATCCAATTTTAAGACATTTCCCGGCACTGGCACGGTATTTGAAGTTTTTTTTTTTTTACACGTTTCAATACTGTGCCTTCCGTGAGGCCTATCGCACTTTCTGGGTTAAAATGTATTTACAGTAGACGATGTAAAGGTAGGACGTGATTTTTAAGTGTGACTGTACATTGACAATCCAGTACATCCCCGACCCAGGTAAACAATAATATACTGCGTACTGAATGAGCAAGTCGGCCACATCAGTAATATGGAGAAAACGGCATACAGATCTCCCTCACTATCCGATGCCCCGATTTATGATATTATTATAAGTTTTTAGGCGTTTGTGTTTGCATTTTGGCTGGTCCCAGAACGTATCCCAATTTATCCAATTCGTTTTAGGGTTCGCTATAGGGATTTTCTATTTGAGATGTAACCCAATCGTAAATCGAGGGAGACCTGTATATTTAAGATCGGGTTTTCACAAACGTAACTCAATCGTAAACCGAGGGAGACCTGTAAACGATAATAAACGGCATACTGAATGAGCAAGTCGGCCACATCAGTAATAAGAAGAAAAAAACAGTAACAAGAGAATGCCCGCCGTCGAGGCAATTCCCGCCCCGGGGGTTATCACATTAAATAACAAGAACTTCCAATGCTCTAAATCATCCCTATAAACATTGATTAAGTGATGGAATAATATACAGGTCTACCTCACTATCTGATGCCCTGATTTACGATATTATTAAAGGTTTTTAAGAGTTTGGGTATTGGCTGATCCAAGAACGCATCCCCATTTACTTGATAAATTTTAGGGTTTGCTATACAATTTTTAACCCAATCGTAAATCGAGGGAGGCCTGTAGGCTACAGATAAAATTATTTTCTGTTAGAGTAAAGCATAAATAAGAAGATACATTATAATTGAGGAAGGTATAACATTTACCCCCAAATGCAAGCTCACGTAACAAAGAAAAAGAAAAATCCTTAAGTTGAATTCAATGAGTCCTGTAGGCTACTCATTTGAGAGAGAGAGAGAGAGAGAGAGAGAGAGAGAGAGAGAGAGAGAGAGAGAGAGAGAGAGAGAGAGAGAGAGAGAGAGAGAGAGAGAGAGAGAGAGAGAGAGAGAGAGATACGAATGCTACATATTAAAACAAAATAATTGATAATAGTATATCTTAAATGTTTTTCCAGTATATTCGACTCAAACTTTGATTGCTTGGTCACTTATGAATCGAACTGTATACAATATGTGCAGATCATATTCACATATTATACCGTACATGTGGGTTAACTTGACACACATATGTACACACCTTCATTCCACCATACATCCCTTATTAACCCTGTAATTTCTATTGAAGCTTAACCCCTTCAGCACGATGATGTAATCATCATCATATTCTGGTTACCATTAGACAATTTTCCTTAGGTTACAATCTACCTCTAGGACTCAAAGGGGTAAATGGGATGTCAATTAACCCTGTCAGTAATATAGGTCCTCCTTAAACTGCATAAAATCATCTAGTTTTAGCCAGAATCAAAGGTAAAAAAACGTCATGGTGCTGAAGGGGTTAAATTACTCTCCGCTAACATGGATTGCCGGTATATGATGCAATAAACGCATTAGTCACCGTATACAGTATCTAAGGCAGACTAGTGAATTTCTATGGGGAGCTCCTATCAGTACAAAGAAATTATAAAAACTTTATACCTTGAAAATTAGTAGAGCTTGATTGATGAATGTAGTACCATAATGTATGATAGTTAATGTAAAACTTGCAAAATAATCAAACTAAAATAGGGACGACACAATATACTGTACAGGCAAAAGAACTTATCAAAATCATTACTGTATGTGGAAATAACGCTTTAAAATATTGAAATAGAACACAAAACCACCACATAGAGCGTACTAATAGGAGCACCACTTAGGAATTAGCTAGTCTACCGTAGTTATAATCAAATGTTAACATCTATATTATATACTGAGCTGTACATTAACTGTAAGTGACGGGGGTAATATAACCATTGTCTTGTAGTATTCTTGGTGCATGTTGTAACGGTACAACTCTTCCAATGTATAGCTGGGTTCAAATATTCCTGTCACCTTTTCTAACAATCATAACCTCCCAGACTATTTAATCTTTGAATTAGATACATTAGACATCTTTATCTTGCTGTCAAGTTGTGTAATGTCATATCACAGTTTTCAATATGGTTTGCTCACTACCCACTGTAATACAATATGTGTGTAAATTACTTATTACTGAACTGTACACATAAAGTATGAGAATCACTCTTTATCATGAGGATAAGACAACCAAGAAAGACAGTTTAACCCATGAACTGCAAGAACCTGTGCAAAATAGAAGGCCAAGTTGAGGGAGGAAGAGGGGGTGGGGTATAAAGGGGGGGGGGGGGGGGGGGAGGAGTGGAGGATGTGGTATGGAAAGATGCCACTACTTTCTATGAGTCACCCAAATTTCAGGCATTTCCCGGCACTGGCACGGTTTTTGAAGGGTAATTTTTACACATTTAAATACCGTGGCTACCGAGAGGACCTTCGGAGTCCATGGGTTAACAATGTGAGGCACCCAATATAATGACTCAGATTCATTGATTCACTAGTCACAGGTTAAACATTAAGAAAGGTGACAGAAACCTCTTCCCTTATTGTACAAAATAACTGTACTGTATACTGTAAAGTAACTTCACTTCTAAAATACTTAATTTGGCATTCTGAAATAATCATGTAGGCCTGTTGTCTTCCATAATGGATAACTAGTCTAGGTGAGAAGCACAAATATACAATACTGTTATTACAAATTAACCAGTACTGTCAGAAACTTTTAAGTCAAGACATTTGGCATATTGACATGTGCAAACAGACTATAAAATACTTGAGTTATTAGTGGACCCTGCAATGCCTCGTTTGAGTTCAGAGTTCAATAGAATTCCAAATACATTACAGGTCACCCTCACTATCCGATACCCCGATTTACGTTATTATTATAGGATGTTAGGTGTTTGGGTTTGGGTTTTGGCTGGTCCCAGAATGCATCCCCATTTACCCCCCCAGTAATTTTAGGGTTTGCTTTATGATTTTTCCATTTAAGGTCGGGTTTTCAGGAACGTAACCCAATCGTAAACCGAGGGAGACCTGTAATCATACCTGTACTTGGTATTAGTGCTACAACAACATAATGGTTAAGAACATTATTATTAATCTGCCCATTCAGCCGACCATGATGCCTTCCATCCACAAATCTTTGTTTGCAAGTTTTACATTTTAATCAATAAGTCAAAAAGAGAAAGTAAATACATTTTTATTAAATCTAGACCAGTTTCAAAGGCCAGGGAGCCTTCCTAGCCTCAGCTTTCACTGAATTGTCATATTCTGTGTATTAAGGAACTGAGAAACCAATTAGATATATTTAACAATAACGGCTGTCTCGAGTCAGCCACCCCAAAAAACAAAAAAACAAAAAACAAAAAAGGGGTATGTACCAGAATATATAGATAGATAGATGGAACAATAACTTCATGACTTATCTTAAATTCATTATATATATTTCAAATTTTAACCTAAATAACAGTGAAAGCATATACAAAATAATCTAATAGTTAACATACAGTACTGCGTAACTTGTATTTCACTGTACTGTACAGTAACTCTTAGGAATTTGCTAAGTACCAATGCAAGAAGAACCTAACATAAACTGTATTATCATAGCCAATGAAAAGCCAAGGGAAGGTTGGAGAACACAGAAAATGCTATCCCACATAAAAAAAAAGTGGGTCAATGGGAGAGAAGAATAGGAGTTTAGGAAGTAGATCCAGTGAAAAATGCTAACGCTCAGTCTGGGGAAGCGGTATGGTAGAGGTTTATACATACCTCCACGGATATCACTAGTTTGTCAATTGAACGATCGCAGCTTCACATGTAACAGCAGTCCATCCAACGCATAACTCGTACTAGTATTTCCGTTGAATTGCTTGTATTAATGTATGTTGAGAGGAGAAGAGGATCTTAAAGACATCAGTGTGGGCGGAATATTTCAACACTAGCTATGAATGAATCCACACGCACACACACACATACAGACAGACTGAGGCGGAGTTCGTAAGCTGTACCAAGCAGGGTATAACTGTAAAGATTGGTTAATACAAGGCGTGTTACTTGCCAAGAGTTGAGGCGACCTACAACCTAATTCTTCAGTAATGTCATATAAAAGGCTCTAGTTCATGATTAATATTTAAATGTAAAACTTGCAAAACATACAAACCAAAACAAGAAATGCACAATAAAAGACGAAAGAACTTATCAAGTCAGGAGAAACTCATATCAAGTTAATAATTATCTGTTATGCCATATACAGTATGCGACATTAGTTAAAAATTAGTTTCTATCTCCCCTCTAACTGCGGCTAGTAATACGCTTATGTAAACCCACCCTAACACACACTACAGTACTTGTATCAACATCAGGGAGAGGAGGGAAATAGTTAAATTGTAGTATAGGAAGAAGTTGTACTATAGGAGCTATGACAGTAAAGACAAGAGTAGATATTTCATGCCAAGGACAGTAGCTGAAGACACATTTATGGCTGTTCCCTTTAACATCGTAAAAGCTTTCCCAATGACCTTTCCTGACCCAGATTGACCTTTATCGTTTATCTGCATAAGGGTCAATCTGGGTCAGGAAAGGTCGTACGGAAAGCTTTTACCATGTTTAAAGGAATGGCCCTTAGTCAGGTATTAAAACTTTTATAAGTTTGAGTTTAATATTTTTCAACCACTTAGCCGAATTGCAAGTATTATCCACATTTATCAATTGATCAAGCAAACCTAATAATATAAGAAATGGGAAAACATTTGCTGGCCCAAATAACAGAAAAATATCAACTCAAACGGATACAAAATGAGACGGTATACACACACTAACTTCATGCCTATGTCCCACCCCAAACAGATGGAAGGATAAAGACGATCACACAAGAGCTTTGCCATCAATTTCTCTTCCGCAACTTTATTCTGGCTACACAAACTATTTCATAATGGTATTGGTTACTAGAATAATGGTAGATTATAATAGGTGACCAAATTGACTAATTCCTTGAACATGACGATAGTGCGTAGTTATATGTACAATTAGTTTGCTTGGGAAACAGATTAACTTGCTCATGTAGTAATGTACACCCTATGTAGTGGATTGTGTTCTTGTATTTCAAAACATTATTTTGCTAAAGCGTTGTTTCCACATATCGATTTTGATTAGTGCTTTTGCCTTTATATTGTCTCGTCCCTGTTTTGGTTTGTTTATTTTGCAAGTTTTACAATATAATAAACACAAAAGGTGCCAGATTAGAGTTGTGGCAAAATGTTACAGGATAAAACTCTATAAACCCGTCTCAAGGATGTGTGACTACAGAGAATATATAAAGCACTTTGACTTCTGGGATACCTACACTATCATCAAATGGCACAAACAACTCTCTCTCTCTCAGTAAGAACGTCATGCAGATCCTTCCTAAACTGAATATAATGGCACACACAACTCTTTCTCTCTCTCAGCAAGTTCTTCATGCAACTGATCAGTATTTACGCAGAACTTCACTCTAGTGCGACCTCTTTCTCATAGCCAACCTCAATGTACAGGTCTCCCTCACTATCCGATGCCCCGATTTACGATATTATTATTGTTTTTTAGGTGTTTGGGTTTGGGTTTTGGCATCACCATTTACACCATTAATTTTAAGGTTCGCTATACGATTTTCTATTCAAGATCGGGTTTTCAGGAACGTAACCCAATCGTAAATCAAGGGAGACCTGCATGTCCCTTATGATCATTACCTTTAGTCAGGCATTGTGTATATTACATTTAAATGACTATATAGTCTCCTTCAGTTTGACGAGTTAATATTTCAGTATAACATGGACGATTTAACAATACTCCATTCTCTCACTTTTTAGTTTGTATTTACTTAGCCAGCTTGCATCTATAATCTTCTATGTTAAAAAATAAGCTTGCTTTGCGCTTGCTTTGTTATTAGAGTATTTTCATGCAAGTAACTAATGTTGTCTCGCCTTATCAATTACTTTAAGCACATTCAGTATTTTACAATAATGTTCTTTTTTCTTGCACCATTATGTACAGTATATAAACTATTTACGGTAGTGAACATATATTTGCTTGTATGATAATGCACTAGCAAGAAATAGTCAATAATTAGAAACTATTGGATTTGTTGTAATATTTTAACCCTTCCAGTACTGGTGCCATCATTTTTACTATATTCTGGCTACTACAGTATTAGACACAGAGTGTGAGGTGAGGTTGAACGATCAGGCTATGGAGAATGTCAGCTCATTTAAGTATCAGGGCAGTGTGTTGAGTCAAGATGGGAGTATGGATGAAGAAGTGCGGGAGAGGGTGCAACAGGGCAAGAGGGTTGTAGGAACGCTGAAAGCAGTAACAAGAAATGGGGTGGTCAGCATGGAAGTAAAGAAGTCCTTGCAGGACAGTGTGGTAATCCCTACATTGACCTACGGAACCGAAGCATGGACGTTGGTGAAGAGACTCAAACCAAGAGTGAGAGGGGTGGAAATGAGTTACCTGAGAAGTGCGTGCGGAGTTACATAGAGGGATAGACAGACGAATGAGGAAGTACAAGAGAGGTGTGATGTGGAGGTAGATGTGCTGGAAAGTGTGAAAAGGAACACCTTGAGATGGTTCGGCCATGTGGAACGTATGGGAAGCGAGAGAATGACTAAGAGAGTGTACGAGAGTGAGGTGGAAGGACAGAGAGGAAGAGGTAGACCGAGTGAGAGGTGGAAGGATGGAGTTCAGGAGTACTGTATATAAGTGAAGGCGGTGCTGGTTGGGAGGAGGGGTGTCGACTGACTGGGGACAGAGGTGCATGGGGCCGTTTCGTTCATGGCCACCACTTCGGGGATCACGGCGTCCGGCAATAGATAGATAGATAGAGATTCCGTCCATCAATTAACAAGCTTTGAACAATTAACAAGCTTTGAACAATTAACAAGCTTCGAACTATCTCACTTAACCCTTTTTACTACCTCAGCTCCTACTTAAACTGCAGAAGACCGTTTAAATATAGCTAGAATAAAAAAAAAAAACAAAAAAAACATCGCCGGTACAGAAGGGGTTAAAAAAAATCAATATGGTAACATACTGTATATATATTATATTTCCTCTCAACCAGGAATTACTGAATACATTAATTATTAGTTTTCTCTCAAAATTATATCAATGAACAGATATGAACACTATTTGAGGAGAAACACTTTACTAGCTATTATAATGTAAAACTTGTAAAATATGCAAACCAAAACATGAATGGCACAATATAACGACAAAAGAACTCATCAAAATCACCATGTGGAAATAATATAAGTGAAATCTTGTAATTTAAGTGCTTCTCCTCAAATTATATTTATATTCATTAACCCAAGAACTGCTAGAACCTGTGCAAAATAAAAGGTCAAGTTGAGGGAGGGAAGGGGGTGGGGTATAAAGGGGGGAGGAGTGGAGGATGTGGTATGGAGAGACGCCACTACAGTACTTTCTATGCGTCACCCAATTTTGAGACATTTCCCAGCACTGACACGGTATTTGAAGGGTTGTTTTTACACGTTTAAATACCGTACTTCCGTAAGGACCGTCGCAGTCCCTGGGTTAATAACTTCTTGTAGATTATATTTACAACTGAATGACTGGTAACCCTTCGATACATTGGAAGCATTTCAATTTAATCTGGTTTACATAAAGACAAATTTATTCAACTTCACAAGGATCTACAGAACTCAAAGGGGTAAAAGTATCATAAATAACCCTTCGATTTCCATGGATCCTTCCCAAACTGAATAAAATCATCTACTGGCAGCCATAATGGAATAAAAAGAATGGTGTTAATGTACAGAAAAGGTTAATATTGGCTAATAAGCCCCCCACAATGTTACAGAAAATACAACTTGGAAACTGAACTCTCGTATGCTCAAGCGATCACAAAAGCTAACATGAAAACACCTGCTAACGTAAACGGCATTTAAGTCGCCACTGCATTAACTTTGCCATCCGTCCTAAAACTGTCACTGTAAACAAGATGACACTCATGACACCGTGGTCTTTGCCCAATAAGACACCTTTTCCCTTAGCTTTTTTAACTCTTTCTGTATGGATAATGTCTTCTTAATATCATTCTATTATTTATTATATTATACTCCCACTGCGGAAAGACAACCACGTCTGAGCCGTTACAATGTATGTAATGGAAAACGTTAAACTATTGTATAACATTAACTGAATTAAATTGTTTAACCCTTACACTGTGGGGACCGTTCAGGTACGTCCTGGCAATTCCCTGCAATTTAAAGCCCATTAACCCACTGAGCCCCAGCTAGTTATAAATAAATGTACCACCAGGGACCAGCAGGTTTTGATTTTTTTTTCCCAGAAACAATAGCAAATGGGTTAGGAATGAAGGAAGAAAGAAAGAAAAAAAAAAAAAAAAAAAAAAACGATCAAAAAGGGGTCCTACGGAGCCCCCAAAAGTCGATTTTACTAGAGTAAAAAATTGAAGGCAATAACCCCCAAAAACCATGTTTTTGCGCACTCACGCACACGCGGTTGGACTTTGAGAGTTTTCAACCATCGGCATGGTTGCGTGGCATACTTACACAGTTCCCATACAAATCTGAGCACTCTAGGTGCCATAGGACTGGAGTAATTAACACTGATGCAACGTATGTGACACTGGGGTTTAGCGTTACATACATTGCCGACTGGGGCTCAGTGGGTTAAAGCCTGTGGAGACGAGTGCGAGTAAGCAGGAGCGTGGCAGGCCACCGTCCGCTCTCCGGCATGTCTGCCGCAACACTGAGACTCTCACCTCATGTCTCACAAGATATATTCAGTGTTGCCAAAGGCTAATGTAGCGCGACATTGCTAATTTTTAGCGAATATTGCCGATGTCTATAATAACGCGGAAAGTGTGACATTAATGTAGTAACGACTTAAGTGTTGTTTACAATAATTGATTTCAATGGTTTCTAACTACCAAGACTACAGGCAGAGTTAGCTTAATAATAACAATATAAAAGTGGTGTGTCGCATGAGAAATGTTAGCCTCGGATTTCTTTGGAGTCTAAGTCAAAAGCATTAGCAAATAATCATTGTGTTGCATTTACACAAGGCATATGTAGGTCTTTAAATGACAATGTAAGAGTAAATACAGGCGTCATACCAATAAATCTATAAAAAATAAAATAACAATAACAACAATGCATATGACGAGAGTATGTTAATATATGTGCAACTAATTTGCTTGGGAAACAAATTCACTTACTCATATAGTGATGTAGCTTACATTCTATGTGGTGGTTTTGTGTTCTTTTATTTCAAAATAATATTTTGCTAAATCATTATTTCCACATAGTGATTTGGATTTTGTCTTCATATTATGTCGTCCCTGTTTTGGTTTGTATATTTTGCAAGTTTGACATTATAATATAGAAATACAACTCCCACAAAACTTCCAATGATCTGATAGCTAGTAGTGTTGTATTTCCAGACTCCAATAAAATCTTTGGCTAAAATTAATCGTGTCACACTCACTTACCCTTACCCTTGGTGTGGCTTCGGACTTTAAAAACAAATCTGGATGAGACAACTGCAGCTCTTATTAGGCTTAAGGTATTTGCAACACAAGTCCTTTCATACACTTTTGAGTGGGAGAGTTGGGCCTCCTTTTTCTCTGAGTTGTTACTTTGTTTACTTTGCCCTGCCTCTTACTGCAGTCATCTACTCCCTCAATCGACGACACCTGCCCAGGATGTAACACAGCACCCCATACTATTAAACACATCATAGAAGACTGCATTCCACACAATCACTTACGCCAACATAATCTACACTCCTTGAGAGCCCTGTGGGAGAGCCCGATCTCGGCCTTCCTTAGGGACTCGGGACTGTTCGGCCAGCATAGGGAACGACAACAACTCCCTCAATCATTTATACCTTACATCTTATTACAGTAGAGGTCTTTCGTGGCTCCAACTCCTTAGTATAATATTAATGGTAATTTCCAGTCTAATACAAGAAATTTTCTGTGTTATCATCTCCCATCTAACCTCTAGTATTATCGTGACTAAAGTGGATGGCTTATCACAGACCATTTTGGCCTCTTTAATTCAGTGACTATACAGTACTGTACTGTACATTAGGTATACAGTATTATACTGTATAATTATTAGGTACTGTATATACAGTATATTAGGTCTAAGTATTCGAGAATGGATAATAAGTCGTAGGCGTGTGCATAAACCTTTAACGGTCTTGGTGGTGTAATGGTTAGAGTGTTTAAACATCTGTGTGATAACCAAGGTTCGAATCCCGGTGGATCACATATATGCTTTCATTAGAGGTGTTTGGTGTTGTGGTGAAATTAATAAAATATAGAATACAGTATAGCAAGGATGAGTTAATGGTGAAATGTTGTCTGCTTTTAGTGGATGTCTTTCGGTATCTTCTTATTTATTGATTACCACTAAAGGTCTGTCTTCACTGCAGTTGGAATTTCCGGATAAGCTACTAAGAGTGCGAGGAAGGATGGGTGACACTGGTAACATAAATATCAGCAGATTGGAGGGCATAATGGGTCAGAGTGCAACATAAACACTATGGCAGCTTACAGTAAAGGTAGCAAAAGCCTCTCTATAGAAAAATGGCTCTGGATCAAATGCCCTACTATACCGAGCGAGAGATGGAAGGTGTTGATGAGCTGGAGAAATATAGATAGATAGATAGATAGATAGAGAGAGTAAGAGAATCCCCAAAGGGTACACACACACACACACACACATACACAGTAAATGAAGTTCCTGCATTTTTTTTTCTCTCAGGGTTGTATCCACATGACCCCATTCAGTCTACTGTTTTAAGACATTTATCTTCATCTAGGTGTCGATTTATACCTGGCAAGCGATAGCGAGCCACCATATTTTAGATAATGTGTTAGACAGCTAGCTAAATTTCTCCGGCAAAGCCGGATTTCACCATAAAATGCTGGCTCGCTATTGCTCGCCAGGAAAAAATCGACACCTGGATGGGATAAATGTCTTAAAACAGTAGGCTGAATGGATACAACCAAGAAAGATAAAACAGGTCACCCCTCATAAACTTTATAATGGGCCTATGAATCAAATGCAGAGTTTATTAGCTTCAGCCCATGAGGGAACGGCTTCATCTGGGGGGAGTGATGGCTTCACTCACCCTCACCCTCCTCCTCTTCCTCACACCCAGGCCTTGCCGTCGTCATTCATCGGCCTGGAACTAAATCAAGTGCATTCAATTTAACAATTATCCTATGATGATGATGATGCAGTTTTTACCACCATACACTCCCTGCTGAATAGCAAGGCTAGGGTGGGTGCCCTGATGAATCAGGGACTTAGCGACTAGTTGCCACAGATTGCTAGACCACGCCGTTCACCAACAGCACTGACATCTGCCAATAACTCACTGGCTGGCCCGAGGCTCGAACCGTCAACCTCACGGTTAGCAGGCGAACGCTAAACCAATCGAGCTACGGCCTGTGGCATAATTAGAGATCATGCTTTCTACAGTTGTGCCTAATGTCAGACAATACTGTTCAAGTTTTGAAAGGTCATTTGGCTTCCAGGTGTTATACAAACATAATGGTAATAAATTATGATGAAGAAGTATTTCATACTAGCCTACCGAGTCAAATCCCCTATACGACTTACAAGTATGTGGAAAGAAGATAATATTGCTATAGTATTACTGACATTAAAGAATGAAGCAGTCTTTAAACTTGTATGTACTGTATACAAGTACAGTAAAAGTCCTGTAATCCGAATAGCAGGGGACCGGGCCTCGTTCCGATTACCGGATTTTTCGGATTATTGGAATTTACCCCTATGAACCTGTGTATTAATGGCCTGACGAAAACCTGAACACAATATAGGCTATGCATATGCACAATATAATGCTATACATCCAATATGACACAATGGTAAACATATAAAGTGATTTCATGAACATATGATATGTGTGTGTACCATTATGTGTTATTTGGGTGGGTTTTGGGTAGCCTAATGCCTCAAAAAGGAAACTTCGGGACTTTTTGAAATTCGGACTATTGGGTGAATTCGGATTTGGCCTAATTTTCAAAAATTCGGACTATTAGGAGATTCCAATTATCGGTCGTCGGATTATCGGACTTTTACTGTATATGTAATTAGACAGACAAAGAGTAAATCCCGACGTACTTATGTTAGAAGCGAGGGGCTCCCGGAGCGGTGGACTGGCTGTTGATCTGGGAGCGGACGGCAGCGGAGGCAGCGTTAGCGGCCACACCCTGCACATGCTCGTTCCTCATCACGCCCTGCGAGAACTCCACTTGGGCCTTGGCAAAACTAGCGCCAGTACTGCGATAGATTCGGTGTACCTAAGGGGCCGGGCGGAAGGGATTATTTTGGGTTGTGGAGTAGTTTAGATGTGAATTAGTGTAGCTATAAGTGTGAAGTGGTTTAATTGAGATTGTGTGGGACTCATAAATGGCTAGAGCAAATGGGCTGTAAAATTAGCAAAGTAGTCAATTTATCTAACATTAGTATTATTAGAAAGCGATCTAGTGAACAAAGTGATAGACCTATGAAATGTTAGTACTATACAGGATATTGTAGAAACAGTTAGAGAATTAAAGGATAGGCCAATGAAATGTTAGTACAGGATATTGTGGAAAAAAGTTTTAGTGAACTAAGTGATTGGCCAATGAAATGAAAGTATTATATAGATTTTTTTTTTTTTTTTTGCAAAGTAGTTAAACTTGTTAGTTTATAAATGTTAGTATTGTTAAATAAGTTAAAGTACTGTAAGCAGATTACTTTAATACAAGATTAATAACTTGATTAATGCTACAACATTAAGGGGGTGACCTGCTTTTTTTCTATCTCTGGGTTGTATCCATTCAGCCCACTGTTTTAAGACGTTTATCTTCATACAGGTGTTAATATATATCTAGCGAGCGAAAGCGAGCCGCCATTTTTTGGATGAGTTAGCTAAATTTGTACATTTTTTGATAGAAAAAGGTCTCCGGCAAAGCCGGATTTCTCCATAAAATACTGGCTCGCTATCGCTCGCCAGGAAAAAATCAACACCTGCTTGAGGATAAATATCTTAAAACAGTAGGCTGAATAGGGCCAAATGGATACAACCAAGAAAGAGAAAAAAGCAGGTCACCCCCCTTAATGTAATTTTGCAGCTGATGGTAAATTGGCATGACTACATCATAATTGCCCATAACCAATGCCATTTTACCCTTTCCTACTTCTGTATTTTAGTATACACTCCATTAACCCTCGTCTAGCAGGGTGTTTTGGGCTCATTTGGGCATATTCAGGCCCTCCTGCATGATACATCAAGCATCTGCATGAAAATAAAATTATTTAGCAAAAAACTAGGCACTAAAAGCTTCAAAATGAGACCAGAACGAGCTACGTAGCACTCGTGGTTCTCTTGCAGTGATGCCACGAACATGGGAGTTTAGCATATATCGGTATATTTTTCCCAGCTATGCTCACTACTGGCTACACTGCCGGCCTCTCGAGAACACAGGGAACATGAGTTAATGGGCGGCGGTAAGCCCTGGGAGTCGGCTGTCTGGCCCGCTCCCGGCCATTTGTACTCGATTTTAACCCTTTAAAAGCCTTAATAATGCTCCTAACTTGCTGCAAATTGGTGCACGACTTAAGTCGAGCGCCGCCAATAAGGGGTTAAGGTGCTTCAATAACCACAAACCTATTGTTATTAATTATGTACTGTATATTGAATTAAATGATTTGTTATTCTATTAACTAATGCTATAGCCAAATAATTTTGCTAAGCATAAAAAGGACTTCCAGGAATCAAAGGGATCTATTTCAATAAACTCTTTTACCTCTGACAGGTCCTTCCTAAGTTACTAAAATCATCCAGATGTGTGTTAAACTAGTAGAGGAAAACTTAGAGGCTGCTCTAACTCAAAGAGAACACTGAATCCACATAATGGCACTAGAAAACTATTTAACTATATATTTGCTATATCTTACTATTTATTTACTATTTATTTATTTATTTTACTATTTATTACTATATAATACTGTATTTTGATTTTACTATTTATGCCTTGATCCCCAAGGGGGTGGCCACTAATGAATTACCTCCATATGCTGAGGTAATTCAATATCATTCTGCATAATCAATATTTTTGTTCTTCAGTTAAAACAGTTATATACATCCACTTTTAAGTATAAAGAGAACACTGTGTGGTATATACAGATCATTAGCACCATCTATATTAAAGGGCTTACTCCATGCAGGTAAAGCAACACACAACAATCACAGCACAACAAACATTTAGAGGCTTTAATCAATATTCAAAAGCAGCAGCAATCAAAATCTTTTGTAAATTACTTAAGGCAAATTATAAT
Source organism: Paralithodes platypus (assembly GCA_032716605.1). Lineage (NCBI taxonomy): Eukaryota > Metazoa > Arthropoda > Malacostraca > Decapoda > Lithodidae > Paralithodes > Paralithodes platypus. The sequence goes on from CM064573.1 coordinate 71,625,432, forward strand.
AAAATTATATTGTCCTTGTCCCAATTTTGGTTTGTTTAGTTTGCAAGTTTTACATTTTAATTAAAAAAAAAAAATATTCAGGCTGAGAGTATATGGTGATCTATTTAGTACATGATATAGATAAAGCACTGCCCATGAAAATTATCAGAAATGTTAAATACACGTACATCTTAGCATTAAAATGTACCCGAGTACAATTTGAAAATATATTTATTAATTTAAAATGTTTTGTTGGTACCAATAGTATTATTATTCATTTTGCATATTAATGGAAACAACCATGTACAAATTGGCTAGTTTTCCCTGTATTAATTAAATAAGAGATGATTAAATAATGTACAGATTAATGATTTGGTGACAATGATAAGATGAACAGATAAGGAGGAAGCTAAACAAATTCATACCATATTTACATAATACAGAATTGCTTTATTATATTCCTCTTGTTTATATACTGTACTGTGAGTCCACATTTTAGATTCAATATTAAGCAAAAGGGAAGTAATACAAATTTACTAAACCTATTTCAAGTACAGTACAGAACTCGTTCATAAACTACAGGATTCCTTTCACCGACCACACTCGTGTATCATCTATTTATCTTGGTGCCTATCATCCACTCCCTCCTAGGTACAAGTAAGGGTATATTACCGAGGTAGTGGGCATGCAGAGGGTCACTGTTAACCACAACTGTCCCAATATATATTAGAGGTGGTAAATCACCCACCGATCCATCCAGTCACTCAAAGGCAACACTCAGCTACATGCACAGCCCCCTGAAGTACATCCCCCAGAAGCCCTCCTTTCTAGTGAGGGCAAAGTTCACCTGGCTAGACTGCAATGTGGGCACCATCCAGCCCTTCTGAGTTATCCTTTCTAGTGAGGGCAAAGTCCACCTGGCTAGACTGCAATGTGGGCACCATCCAGCCATTCTTAGTTATCAGAAGAGGCTGGATGACTCCGTCCAGGACACCTGTCCAGGTTGTAACACAACACCGCACACTATCAAACACATCATGAAAGACTGCATAACACACAACCACTTACACCAACAACACAACACACACTCCTTGAGAACTTTGTGGGAATACTCGGTCTCGGCCATGACCTTCCTTAGGAGCTCGGGTCTTTTTGGCCAGGCAGCCTAGGGAACGACTACTACTACTACAGTACAACCTTTCTAGAGACAAATAAAGTCATTTAGATAAGGGCATAATAAGAGTCCATTCTGCAATCCCTTTTTTATATCTATGTATGTATCTATTGCCGGACGCCTTACTCTCCTTTATGAGGGTGGCCATACACAAAATGCCCCCAACTGGACCCATACCCAATTTACTCATACCATACTTAAATTTACTAACCCCTTGAGGATTATGACACCTTTTGACAGTATATTCTGGCTATAATTAGACGATTTTATACAACTTCAGAAGGAACTGTGGGAACTAGAAGGGTAAAGATAAAGGGTGAAGATATGACTTCCATACAGTATACCCTTCCAAATCTGTACAAAATCGTCTACAGATAGCCCGAATAAACTGTCAAACTGTGTCATGATCCTCAAGAGGTTAACAGAATTCTTTATGGGGTTTGTCCAACTCATGTGATTAATGGCTTGAATCAAGGCCTTACTGTGATCATCCAAAAGCTTTAATTTGCTCTTCAAGGGCATAATTAGATGGTCATAATGCCCCACATAATATTGCGTGTCGATGATGATGCAGTTATTAACGCCGTACACTCTCTTGATTGACAGGGCTGGGGATTGTCCTTTTTACAGTGACTTTACTTGACATTTGCCACAAACCACCAAAGCTGAGTTGTTTAACCCCTTATTAGCGGGGCCCGACTTAAGTCCGTATAGAGAACACCTGCCCAAAGAGCGGGGCCCGACTTTAGTCCGTGTGCAATTTTGGAGCAATATTGCCTCTGAGAGAGAGACGAGCAGTGGGCGGAGCGTAGGTCGGGCTCTGACCGTTCGACACGGGTCCCGAGGGCCTACTGACGTTTACTCCACACACATCCACCCTCCCTCCCTCACTACACAGGGTATTATGTCAAGAAATTACCGTATTTTAGGGATTTTGAACTCGTGTTGCACGATCGTTGCAAGAGAACGCGTGGTCGTAGAAGGATGGTTCTGGTGTCATTGGAAAGCTCAATTTACGCCCTTTCTGGGATACATAATTGTATTACGCTCTGGTTCTTGTTTATGCATGAAAAAGAGCACTGAAACAAGGCCATTTAGGGTAAAACCACCCGCTTGGCGGGTAGTAGAAATTCCTTACGGGCCCGCTCGTAAGGCATTAAGAGTTCGCCACCTGTAAGTGGCACCGATTAGCTTGACGCCCATCAGTAATTTGTTCAGGGTTTATTCCCCTAGATGGGTTACCCACCAAGGCTAACGAGTCCCATTCACCCTCATGACGTCTACCAATGGCAATGGCATGGGGTGGGATTGAAATGCCGACACTTTGATCAGCTGTCAGACGTGCTAAATATTCATTTACTTAGTGTAAAAAATAAATAACTATAATTTTGCATCATTTTAGCATACATATCAACTAAAATTAACCATATCTGTAGATGCAGCATAAAAAATTACAAATGAAGGAATACTGTATCATCACAATTAATTATGTTTACCACAAAACTGTGTAGAGAAAAATTAAATCAAAAGATGAACATAATTCATGATTGTAGCACAAAAAATAAAACAAGTATTTAACCCTTCTTTAGCGGGGTGTTTTGGGCTCATTTGGGCATATTCAGGCCCTCCTGAATGATCAATCAAGTATCTGCATGACAAGAAATGTATTCAGCAAAAAAACTAGGCGCTAAAAGCTTCAAAATGAGACCAGAACGAGCTATGTAGCACTCGTGGTTCAAATGCAGTGGTGCCACGAACATGGGAGTTTAGCGTATAGCGGTATATTTTTCCCAGCTATGCTCACTACTGGCTACGCTGCTGTCCTCTCGAGAACACAGGGAGGGTGAGTCAGTGTGCGGCGGTAAGCCCTGGGAGTCGGCTGTCTGGCCCGCTGCGCTCCCGGCCATTTGCACTCGATTTTAACCCTTTAAAAGCCTTAATAATGCTCCTAACTTGCTGCAAATTGGTGCACGACTTAAGTCGAGCGCCGCCAATAAGGGGTTAAAGAATATCAGTACTGTGATAGCGAAAGAACTCGTACCAATGGTTTCAAATTAGATAAATTAGTTTCAGAAAAGATATAGGCAAATATTGGTTTGGTAACAGAGTTGTAGATGGGTGGAATGGACTACCAAGTGCTATAGTGGGATCTAAAACGGTAGGGAGCTTTAAGATAAAATTGGATAAGCATATGGACGAGAAAGGTTGGGTGTGAAGGGGGATCAGCCGGGTTGGGCCAATCAGCGCTCTGCAGACCCCCATAATCCTGCATTAATCTCTAACCGTTTTGGTAAGATGATCCTCAGGGTATTAGAGTGTTGAGCCTATAATTGGGCTTTGTAATTGAATTGGGGTTGTGTGGGACAGGGATCTGCCTTGCTTAGGCCAATCGGCTTTCTGCAGACTCCCATTTTCTTATGTTCTTATGTTCTTATGTACTGTACACCGTTAAAAATGCATACCGAAAATTTGTACTGCTACTGTGACGATGATGATAATAAATTATGATGATGATGATAATACTGATGATCATGATGATCCCTACTTACCCAGAGTTGTCGTCAAAAAGATGACCACTGGTGATTTTAACTCTTTCTTTACCGACAACATTTTCAGTTTTAATTCCAGCTACATTTAGACAATTTCATTCAGCTTAGGAAGAAAGTCTAGTAATTAAAAGGCTGCAAGCTATCTTATTAGTTTTCCACATAGCGACTTTGATAAGTTCTTTTGTCTTTATAGTGTGTTTGTTTTGCAAGTTTTACATTATAATTAATCCTTTAAGCTACCACATATTCTTCTTAGGCCTCATAAAATATTCAAAATGTAGCTGGAATCAAATTAAATAAACATCGCCGGTACAGAAGGGGTGGACGAGCCTTACCCAGAGTAGAGCGTAGAACATGGTGAGGGCCAGCAGGGAGGAGCAGATGGCTAGTAGCGCCAGGAACACACCCAGACCGATCAGACTGCTTTTGAATGCACGACCCACCATCACCCAACCACTGAATGACAAGAACAACAACACCGCACGTTCAAGTTGGCTCTATGCTGCTACCGTGACGGGGACAAGGAACGCAGGAACGGAGGGGGGCTTAGAGTATATGAGGAAGGAGAGGGAGGAAGAGAAACGATACGGGAGGGATACGGAACAGAGGAATGATGGGGAACTTAGAATATATGAGAAGGGAGAGGGACGAAGAGAGACGATATGGGAGGGATACAAAAGAACAAAGTGACAAGATATGGAAAGGAAAACAAAAGGAGGAAGGAGAGGAAGAGAGACAATATGAGAGGGATACAAAAGAAAAAGAGGGAGGAAGAGAGACAATATGGGAGGGATACAAAAGAAAAGGAACAGGGGAACGGTGGGGAACTTAGAATATATGAGGAGGGAGAGTGGGAGGAAAAGAGACGATAAGGGAGGGAAGGAACGGAGAGGAACTTAGAATATATGAGGAGGGAGAGAGATGATATGGGAGGGCTACAAATGAGGAAAGTGAGAAGATATGGAAAGGAAAACAAAAGGAGGCAGGAGAGGCAGAAGATAACAAAATGGAAGGAAACCATAATATGTTAGAGGATGAAAAAGAAGGGAGGCAAAAGAGACAATATAACACAAAAAGAAAATGAGAAAAAGAAGATGAGGACTGAATAAAAAGGAGGAAAAAGAGAAAAAAACAAGTACAGTAGAAGGAAAAAAAAAAAGGATAGACAAGACAGAAAAGAAAAAGAAGGAAGAGAAAACAGTGGGATAAAAAGAAAACGGAGAAAAAAAGGCACAGATAAACATATAATAAATTGCTATTGTGAATCCAAGTGAAAACATAAAAAAAGCCACATATAAAACAAAGATAATGAAACAATAAAATACAAGTATACAGTACTGTATACTGTATAGGGAAAAAAGTAAGAAATTAAAGTGAGTAAGAAATAAAGTAGAAACAAAAACATTTATATGATACAAATAAGCAGAAGACCACATGTTAAAATATATACTCATAATTTAATAATACAGTATTCTGAAACAAACAACAATTAATGTGAAAAACAGACAAAAAAGAGGAAGAGAGAGACAGAGAGAGCAAAGACTGGCGACATTAAGGACACTCCACCCTCAGCCCAGCTATCCCGTAACGTACAACAAACATCTTGCCCATCGCAGCACAATGGTGTCCTTTTTAGTTATATTCTGGCTACCATTGGAAGATTTTAATCAGATTAGAAGGGACCTCCAGATATCAAATGGGCAATACTATCTCATTTAAATATCTGACGGGGCTGTTTAGCCAGGCAGCCTAGGGAACGATAGCAATAACAACCCTCAGACTACCACAGGCACAGGTCCTTCCTTAACTGCATAAAATCATCCACTAGCTAGAATAAAATTATATATAAACATTGTACTGACTGAGTTTAAAAGCTCAGGGTAACGTCATAATTATGTAACCGTCGATTTTCAAAACTCAAAAGTAACGTGAAATTTGTAACTACAGTACTTGCCATTTCCCATTTCGACAGCTGTGTGCTTCGTGTGGTGATCGAGTCTATACTAATATGTAAACTAGCAAACATATCATACAGTGCTAAAAACAAAAATCAACTACGAAAGCTTACAGAAAACTAAGTAAATAAGCAACGTAATTATAAAACTTGTAATAAAATAAAAGCCGAGCGAACCTACCATGAAGTGCGTACTAAAATTACATTGCTGCAGAGAAAGATAGAGAAAAACCACCACCACCATCACGCCTTAAAATGTTAAAGCTACGGTTGTTTGCGATAAATGCACTACCACCACAACCATAATCCCAAATATTAGAATATAAGTTTATATTTAATTCCCCATTACCACTATCAACAAAATATTTTTAATGCACAGTCATGAGCCATAAATATTATGTACTCATTTAAATCTGTATCAAACAAATGAGGCAATACAATGCTTTCTTATATAAGTCTCCCTCGATTAACGATTGGGTTACGTTCATAAAAACCCGATCTTGAATAGAAAAATCATATAGCAAACCCTAAAATTAATGGGGTAAATGGGGATGCGTTCTCGGACCAGCCAAAACCCAAACCCAAATACCAAAAATAATATCGTATATTGGGGCATCGGATAGTGAGGGAGACCTATATTCCAGATGATTAAGAACTTTGCTTCAAACTTTCAGATTCAAATGGATTTACATGGTGTGTTTATTATTGGTCATGGCTGTACAGTAACAAATACATTAAGTGCTACCACCACCACCCCATACTAATTAGAAGTACTGTATATTCAATACATGATCACCATTGCTTCAGCATAGAATTATCCACAGGCAAAGTATTCTACCAGGACAACCACTTCTTACAGCAATTTACAATCAGCAAAAAAAAATTGATACCCTTTTGGCATTTGTTTTGGTATTACTGGTTCACTAGCAATACACAGAAGGAATGGCAGATTCTTTAAGGAAAGCAAAAATCATGGTTGCCACAAATATGCTGCCTTGTGGAGATTGCCAGGAAAAGCTTATATCATTACGCCTCTATCCGCCAGCACCAAAAGATCAGAAGCGTCAACGGCCATCACCAAAACAGCATAACCCTCCACCACCACCACTGCTCCCAAGTCAACCCTTCTAGCAGTGACCACAAAACATTAGAGCAATCTTTCTGTGTTACCTAACACTGCACACATCACTCTCGTCTCTACCAGGAATATATCATTAGCAGTCCAGTAATCATTAGTATCACTAAACTCACAGGATTGAGACTTTTAAAAGTTTATTCTAGATACCACCAGGCATATGTCATTATTTATAATTTGAGGATGATTTATAGGGCACACATCATCAGTTTTGATTAACAAAATGAAGCTGTGAAAGTGAATACTGTATACAGCATTGCAATATAGAATTACTGTATAATAATTTACATTACAGAAAAATCCCTTTCCTTACGACCTCAAGATTTCAAAACCTTGTGGGTTTTATGCTAGGCATCCACTTGACTTTAATCTCTCTCTTTCAAGTATCTGGACACCTGATATCTAGTATGTGCTATCACCCGAGTCTTTCGGACAAATTAGAAAAAAAAATGGGATAAAAGTCAGAAATACCGAGGTGAAACATCATATTTTCGGAAAATTTGCAGTTTTAACTAGGTCTCTGTTACAAAGTTAAAATAGGACTTCAGAGGCTATCAAACCTTCTGAATTATTAAGCCAGCACACTGTAAGTAATGAATAGCATTAGGACTGGAGCTCCTTCTCGAGAACTCTAGTCCCTTCCTTGTACAAAGCACTGAATGGTTCCTGGTAGAGACACAGAGAGGTGGCAGTTCGTGCGTGTGGTTGAGGCGTGTTGTGCTCTACCTTTCCCAGAGCGACGGCATCAGTGACGGCCAGAGTGATCCAACCCACCGCCACCACCAATATGGCCGCCCCCAGCAGGATGTTGGACAAACCACCATTGTTCAACACTGTCAGTCCCTCCAACACACCACTGCCAACACCAGTACTCGAATATCAGTACAGTTGGCCTAATAAGTAATGTCTCGGCATATTTTGTTCTATTATTGGTGGTGTAATGGTTTAGATGCTCATGTTCTGGGTGTGGTGTCCCGAGTTCGAATCCCGGGAGGACCATATGCTTTCATTAGTTTATTCAAGTGCATTGGGGTTTGTAATTGATGATTAATGTTAAGAACGGGGTTTTACTTAATTATCTGTATCAGCAATATCTAAACAGGATTTCTTCATTTTAAGTGAGATATACAAACCTGTTCCTAAACTTATCCACCATATTCAACATCTGACAGACTTTAATACAGTACAGAGCGATCCAAACGTAATGAGAGCCGAGATATGACTTATTAGCGCTACCATACCTCACGTTTCATGCACTATTTTGTATTTATGTATATACTCAGGCACATACCCCACAGCTGGGGGTGGCCGACTCGAGACAGAGCCCGAATAGGGACAACACAACATAACAACCTTGATTATATTATAGTAGAACATTCTGATACTCAGTATCAGTTCATCACATTCATGAACAGCTGTAACATTCCACTCATCACACCAATCCCCTTCTGTGCTACTATAGTTAGAAAGCATAATAATTAGTAATGCAGCAGTCTCTCTGATGCCAATAGAGCCTTTCAGTTTGTTAATAAATGGGGTAAGCATCAATTTGTTAGTTTAGCAGTAAAATGGGTATGCACAATTCATTCATAGGTCTAAGATAAACCATAATGATCTTTTAAAATACCTCTACTGTATATAACAAAGTTTTGGAAACACTTGAATTAGTATTATAGCGTGTTAAAGCTAATTAATGCGAGACAATATGAACGAAATACCAGCCTTGTAAATCTCACCCATCTTATAATTGTGTATATGAAGGGAGGGAGGGGATTGGCTATGGATTCATTCTCACTGATCTCGTACCTAGTTAGAACAAAAGGGATATGGGCATCTCAAAACATTCCGAGGTTGCAGGACGCGGTTGCGTCCTTACAGGAATACTTTAAACCTTTGTAACCATCAGGGGTGTTTAAAAAGACTTTAGGTTAATCACTTCAACCTCTGCAGTTGTCTTTGAGCAAGTTGTAGGCAGAACACTAATTTTGGAGAGGTAATTATGAGATTGAGAGAATTCTATTTCTGAATACTAAACGGCAACCCCCGGACCTGAAAGGATTAAATTCAAACCCTGTCCATTGCATCCTATAGCTTGATCTTTTTACATCTATTATTAATTATCTTATATATATTCTAGATGGTTGGATGAGAGGGAGAAGGGTTGTTTTCCCACTGTAAAACTCATAAGTGCCTTAAAAAAGGCACATACCTGTACGATATGTACAGTATAATGTACATAATGTAGCTTTGCGCAGTGGCAGTATCGTAACCAATAGGGTCTTGCTGAGTACCGTGATAATTGTATTGTCACTGCTATAAGCTCAAAACAGTGTACAAAATTGGTTAAAGTTTTTGCACCACACACATCTGAGATCCTGTGCGTGGTCTCTCCACGCATCTCGGTTGGGCTACCCCCAAAGGGTAGCCAAGTCGATCCCCACCTGCCCGCGGTGACCTTGCAGACACCACTTTCCCTTTTTTTCTTTTCCATTTTATTTTTTTTCCATTGTGGTGGCACTGACGGGAACGGCGCTACCTGGGGTCTGTCCCAGGTAGTTATTTTCAAGTTTTTTTAAACTAGGGTTTTCTCTTATTTTTAATCAGATACGAAAAACAGGTGTTTTTGTTTTTAATTATTGGTTACTTCCACTGAAATGGCAGCAGGTAAGCAGAGTTGCAGTTGCAGGAAGGTTGTGGGCAAGGCCAAATCGCTGGGCTGCTACTTGTGTGGTACATATTTTCACGTTAACTGTATAAATGTTGATGATGAGGACCTCAGAGTACTTGCAAAGAAGAAACCTGGATTTAAATGGCATTGCACTGTTTGCGATACCACCCCCCTAGCTGCAAAGGACGCAGCAATTAGTCAGTAGACCTTGGATGACCTGACGGCTGCCCTAGTTGGTGAAGTGAAGACTGCCATTGTAAACGAAGTGAAGGGTGCCCTTGCTGCGGTGGCCGTGGAGATAGAGAGTATTGGTACCAGAATGGATATCCTTGAGACTAAAGTTGCTGCCCCCGACATTCCCTTGTTTGCCAAGATAGTTCAGCAAACATTTGAAGAGACCAAAAAGGAGCCGACCAAACGCACCACTGAGGTGGTAGATGGTGGAAAGAAAAAAACTGTCTGGGACCATCAGGTCCTGGTAGTGAAGCCAAAAGACCGATCCTCCGAGCCAGTAAGCCCACCAGATACAAAGGCAATCGAGACTGCTTTGGCTTCGGTTCCGGTTAACAAGTTAACTAGAACTGATTCAGGTGTACTGGTGGTACGACTTCCATCCAAGAAAGCCAAAGAAGACGCAGGAAGGGCCATCAATCAGTGTTTGGGGGTGGACAGTGCCTTCAGTGTCTCCGAACCGAAGAAGATGATGCCAAAAATGACTCTGGTAGGCATTGCTAATGACGCTGAGATCATTCCCAGCATCCTCAACAAGAACCCAAGAATAAAGTCCCTGGTCGACGATGGCTTAGCTATGAATTTGCTATTCACCAAGCAAAAGAGTGATGCACCCACAAAGACTGCGGTAGTAAAAATGTCACCTGAAATACGCTCTTCCATTGTGGATGATGGCAATTCTGTGTATGTTGGACTTGTGAGATGTCGTGCATACGATCGCTTCTGGGTAACACAATGTTACCATTGCCAGGGCTTTGGCCATACCAGTGACAGGTGTTATCGGAAAAATGAGGATCCAAAATGCAACTTCTGTGCCGGTACTCATAACTCAAAAGACTGCACGAACAAGACTTCCCCCAAATGTATAAATTGTATGAGCTCCACATCAGTTACGGAGCCGCCAAATCATTTCGCCTCAAGTAGAAATTGTCCTCTAATGACAGCTCAGAGAAATAAAGTTATTGAAAACACCAATTTTGTAGGTTCAAAAAACTGAAAAATTCACACGGGAGCCGGTTGAAACTGGGTCTGTTGAATGTTCGTTCCTTGCGTAACAAAATGGATCATATTTGCGAGATCTTGGATGAACGTAACCTTGATGTATTATGTCTCACTGAGACCTGGTTGTTCGAGTCAGATCTGAATATTATCCAGGCGGCATTGCCTAAAACCCATTCCATAATAAATGTTCCTAGGCCTATGGGAGATCATCCGGGTGGTGGAGTGGCAGTTGTCTACTCCACATCTCTGGTGAATATCTTGCAAATAAGCCATAACCCAGCCCCTCTTTATTATGAACTGTTGGAAGTGAAAATAAAACTCCATCAACAAATTCTAAGAATGGCAGTTGTCTATAGGCCTGGCCATCGTGGCACAGATAGGGGTTTTATGGAAGAGTTTGGGCAGTTTCTCCAGGAATTTTCTGCTAAAACTGGAAGACTTTTGATATGTGGAGATTTTAATTACTGGGTTGACAGCCCTCATCTGAAGCCATTTTCTCCTGAGTTCCTTGAGTTGACTGATCAGAACAATTTTGTAAACCATGTGTCCCACCCAACTCATATCTTAGGACACACCCTTGACTTGGTTTTCTCTCCTGTGGGTTGTGGTGGTGTTCTGGATGTTGATGTTGAGAATGCTGACCCTAATACCTCTGATCATGCTTTGATTACTTTCAGCTTTGATTTCCCTAAGCCACTCACACATGAAAAAGTAATCAGATTAAGAAATTATAAAAATACAGACCAAAATTTGGCTAGCAGTGAAGTAAAACAGTACTTGGGAAGTATTGATACTTCCAACCTTACTTCAGATGAGCTGGTGGAGGTACATGGAAATGCACTTAAATTAGTGTTCGATCATCACTCTCCAGAAGTAGAGAAGAAAATCATAGTACGAGATGATTCACCCTGGTATAGCACTCGAGTTAAATTTCTTAGAAGAGCGCGTAGAAGAGCTGAACGTGAATGGCGGAAAAATAAAACAGACTCTACATGGTTGCAATATCTGTCAGCCAGAAGAGCCGTGGTCCACACAATCAAAGATGAAAAGAAATGTATTATCAGAGAAAAGTTGACTCATGTGGTAACGACCAGAGGAGGTTGGCTTCAATTGTAAACAGTTTACTTGGAAAAACAAGAGTCGGTTTAAGACCTTCTGTACCCGATGCCGAGTTGGCTGCCAACTTTGTGTCATTTTTTGCTGGCAAGATAACTCGCATAAGACAGGAACTGGATGATGCTTCTGTTGGTGAAGAACTTTCAGTTGTACTCCAACCCCGACACATTCCTAATAATGTCCTCTCATCCTTTCACCCAGTAGAGGTGGACATGATCTCGTCCTATATAAGAAATCTCAATAAAACATTTTGCCCGTTGGATCCCATAAATGTTTCCAAGCTACCAAGAGTCTATGATCACACAGTTGAGTTTATTTCCAAAATAACTAATAAGTGCCTCTCTGAAGGTAGCTTCCCACATTCTGAAAAGCATGCACTACTCCGACCTAGTCTAAAGAATCCTGGACTTGATGTTGAGAACATGTTGAACTATCGTCCTGTCTCCAACCTATCCTTCATATCAAAGATATTAGAGCGTGCAATACTTGACCAATTACAACCACTACTTCAGCAGAATGAAACTATCCCAATTTTTCAGTCTGCTTACCGACAGCATCATTCAACTGAAAAAGCATTGATTAGAGTACATAATGATCTAGTTGAGAACATTTGCAATGGTGTGGCCTCACTATTGGTCTTGCTTGATCTCTCTGCGGCCTTTGACACAGTGGATCACGAGTTGTTATTGAGTGATCTTTATGATTGTGGTGTGCGTGACTCCGCTCTCTTGCTTCTTGGGTCGTACTTGTCAGGTAGATCCCAGAGTGTGATGGTAAATCAAATGGTCTCGGACTCGACACCCTTGCAGTATGGTGTTCCGCAGGGATCAGTTTTAGGTCCTATCCTATTTATAATTTATATCAGCAGTTTGTCTCTTCTGCTTCGTGCACATAATGTCACCTTTCACTTTTATGCAGATGACACCCAGATTTATGTGAGAATCACAAATATACTGTAGTTGATATACGGAGTAAGATGGAATTGTTGATGTCTGATATCAAGAAGTGGATGAGAGCGAGAAAACTTAAACTAAATGATGGTAAAACTGATATTCTCATCATCCGAGGAAATAGAAGAGCTGATGATATAGTAGGTGCCCTCTCCATCAATGTGGGTGGATCTCAGCTGCGACCGGCCAACTGTTCGAAATCTGGGTGTATATGTGAACTCCCGATTAGATTTCAAAGAGCATGTAAACCAGATAGTTAAAAGTTGTTACTTGCACATCAGAAATCTCTATTTGGTGAAGCCGTTTATAACCAGACGTTGCCTCCTGACGTTGGTTCACTCATTGGTCTTCTCTCGTGTTGATTATTGCAATGCCCTGTTGGTGGGTCTTCCAAATTATATTTTAAAGAAAGTTCAGTCTGTTCTTAACAGGGCCGCAAGACTCATTTTTGGTGTTCCACCTAGAACTCCTACTACATCTCTTCACATAGAACTGCACTGGCTGCCAGTAAGAGCAAGAATAGAATTTAAGTTGTGTTTGGTGACTTTTAAGGTTCTCAAATTTGGTGAGCCTAGGTACCTTGCGGAGCTGCTCAGGCACCCACCGGCACACCATGGTGTAGTTGTGCGTCATGACAATGACCCTTTTCGTCTTGATGAACCAAGGGCTTTCCAGCAGTCTTCTTTCTTTGAGAGGTCATTCTCCTACATGGCTCTGAGGTTGTATAACAGGTTGCCGCTGTCCATGAGACATAGATGTATTGACAAATGGAATGGGTTGGAGGAGGAGGTGGTGGGGGCAAGGAACATCCATATTTTCAAGAAAAAATTGGATAAAAAGTAGACTGAGAGACGGGACAACACGAGCTTAGCTCAACTCCTGTAAACTACAATTAGGTAAATACAATTAGGTAAATACAACTGAGTTCTGTTGAATGCTTCAAGAGACAACTTAAGACTTTTCTCTTTGAGAGAAGCTATGATCTTGTGAGAGGTGTCATGACAGATGGCTATAGAGTTTAGGCTATTTTGCCACTGCTAGTGATTGTAAAATGTGTGTTGTATATAAGCCTTCTTTTGATGCATTGATTTTGTTCTTTTTTCTTTCTCTTTCCGAGCGCTAGTGAATTCTTCGGAAAAATTGGCGCTTATGAGAAATAAGTAACATGCTTATTATTATTTATTATTATTATGTACAGGTATGTGTGTGTGTGTGTAAGTGTATTTACCGTATATATGTACAGTTGTTGTTGTCGTTCCCTAGGCTGCCTGGCCGAACAGCCCTGAGTCCACAAGGAAGGCCATGGTCATGATTGGGCTTTCCCACAGGGCTCTCAAGGAATGTAGATTATGTTGTTGATGTAAGTGATTGTGTGAAATGCAGTCTTCTATGATGTGTTTAATATGTATAATCTATGCATGTGCGTGTGAATGTGTATGTATTGGGGGGGAGGGAGAGATGTGGATGGTTAGATCTATATCAATGTGTAGGTACACTAATAGATAAACAGAAATGCATAACCTCATGTTAATGAAGGGTGAGAGAGTAATGGACAGTTAAAATGATGAAATGAAGGTACTGTACCACTTTCACACAAAAACAAATCTAGATAAATAAATCCTACGAAAATAAAACCGCCCCACAAATCTGACCAAAGTATTATAATGTGTAGCAAGATGATGATGTACTGGTATAGCAATGAAAAGAGAAATTTCATATACCATACGGTACTGTATGCAATAGGAAATGTGATGTGGTAATCCTGGTTCGAATCCCGGGACGATTACCCGGTACATGCTTACATTAATTTCATTGGGAGGTGTTTGGTGTTGGGAGTGAAATTAATAAATTAGAGTATACACCAAAATATGTATACACTTAGGCATATAAGGGACATAATTATCATTCATTGCACTGGGTATGTAAATTACCACATTTCACCATAGTCCTTGATCATGTATGAAATTCTTGTTAACATTGCTATTGTGTGTATAGAAGCAATACCAGTGAGGAGACGACCCAAAACAACACTGGAGTTCAATCATTGTAAACCACAGTTTTGAAGCCATCTTGCATGCAACTACCAGTATGTATGGTTCTTAAACCAATGGAGTACATAATCAACTCCTGCTAAACAAACCTTCTGTAAGACTTAACCAAGAAGCAGTATGTATATAGTACTGTATGTATGTATGTATTCAGGCCCATTCCCCATTTTTCCTTTTATTTATTCTTTTATTTATTTACTTTTTTTTCTGGGGGTGGCAGAATACAGTGTCAAATTTTACAGTAGGGATGGGCACTTTGAGCAGATGTAAATTTTTAGTTTCATATTTTAAATAGGCCTACTTTTGTTGTATGTATGCACATATCCAGGCACATACCCCATAGCTGGGGGTGGCTGACTCGAGACAAAGCCTACTTTTGTTAGTTTAGAACTTTAGACAATTACATTATACAGTACAGTATTTACCTTGGGAAGGATATCATGAAGCAACTAGGTGATACTTTTCAATCCCAAGATTGCTAGAGGCTCTTTTACAGAATCAAGAATGAGAACAAAATCCTCTGCTTGAAAGGTACAAATCTAGGTTCTGCAGGGCAATGAATATAGAGTATTGTGGTGGGGTAGAATTCTTATCATGCTGAGTGATGGATAGTGGTTCTGCTATATTCTATATAGGTACAATAATAATGATTGTATCTAATAAAAAAGCATAGTATGAATAGGGTTAGTTCCAAAGGTGAACAACATATACCTTACTGAATTAGGTGGGAGGGAAACACAATAAAGAGCTTGAATTCTTTATTTCTCTTACGTGTCGGGCTACACAGAACTCATCTTCAGAGAGACTGCTGGGTTCTGCGTAGCTCGAAACGTAAGAGAAATAAAGAATTCAAGCTCTTTCCTGTGTTTCCCTTCCACCTTATTCATACACTTGTCATAATGGATCAATCCTATACCTTACTCATTGCTCTATAATCATGCAGAAATATAAGTTGACAGCAGTACTATCATCCATAAAAGGAGCTACTTGTTTGCTGTTAAATAATCATGCAAGCAGCTGTCAAGAGGCATAGCAAAATTAAAATGACTACAAAATTGCTGTTGAACAGCCAAGCAAACAATGCTGAAGGGAGTGACATCAAAACTAGCACAATGTTTGCAGTGACAACTAAGCTAAAATCTGCTGAGGGATATGACAATGTAAACTGCCTTCTATGTGACAACCATGCTAAAAAAAACTGCCTAGGGATACTGAACTTGCTACAGATTCATTTTGTGATAACCATGCTAAAAACAATACTAACAAGGAATATGGCACAGCATATCACTTGACGTTTGCTGGGCGACAACCATGCTACCTTATTGCTGTGGGAACGCAACTCGCTAAACTCGCTGCTTAACAACCATGCACACAATAACAACAACTGCCGAGGGGGAGATGGCAAATATAACCAAGAAGAGTAACCGTATATCTTCCTGTGTTTATGGTACCTTGATGAGGAGGATGGCATCAACGGCCGCCACAACACTGAACCCCAGAGCCACCATGAACACTATGAAGATGGCAATATAACTGGCCGGGGACGTGTGGGGGCCCAGAGTGGAGAGACCCAAGAGGAAGCCACTGCCGACATACTCATAGTCAACAACAACACGTATAACTCAAGAGGTAAATTTTTTCACTATACGTAGCGCCAACGAACTTGACAATAATCTTGACCCCCTTAACTTCTTGTAACTCAAAATGAATTAAAGCAATCGGGCTGAAGTTTCTATTATTTGGGACTAGGCCACCGGGAAATAGGTGTGTATATTTACAGCCAGTTTGCTTTAGGCCCTTTTGAGTTACAGAGAGGTCAGGGATCAAGACTATTGTCAAGTTCGCTGGCGCTACCTATACCATCTTTTCCTGTTTACTTTTTATCTCGGGTATAGGTATAAGTTGTCAACGTTGGAGGTCACTTAAATGTATCCATCAAGGTAGTACAAAAGAGAAGGATTTATCTATACATACATACATACATACATACATACATAAAATTTTAAGACTGAGTGTTCCACACATCAGTGCAGTTTCAGTCTCTTGTCCTAATGGCGGCATTCCAGGCAACCCTGTTAAGGGCTGCTTCACTTGTCAAGTTCTTGGATTTGAGATCGGCACGTATAGTCCGATCCCAGGTCTTCCTCGGTCCACCCCTTGGTGCAGCTCCCTCCACAATCACAGACCTGCATTTTTTCACCCAATTTTGTTCATCCATTCTCTCCACATGTCCATACCATCCAAGTCTACTTGTACGCATCACCTCGCTAATACTCTTTATACCTAAACGTCTCCTCAGCTCATCATTTGTTATTCTATCCTGTAGCTTGGCCCCACACATCCATCTCACCATTCTCATCTCATTACGCTTCATTCTGTTGACATCCTCTACTTTAACGGCCCATGTTTCTGAGGCATACGTCATTGCACTTCTAACACATGAGGCATACACCTTTCCCTTCAGGGGGAGAGGCATTCTTTTCATGGTCAGGATTGGCATCAATTCTCTGAACTTCCCCCAGCCACACCTAATTCTAGCAACAGTGGCAGCCTATACCAAGTAGTCTATTATTTTGAGTTTATAGTTTATATGCATTCTTTCCCTGTGTTACCTCCCACTTCCTTTCCTTCCCTCCCTCCTCTTCCTCCTACTTTCTTCTATCCCTCTCTCGTTTCTTCCTAGTTTATTCTCCACTCCTCCAACCATTGTTTTCCACTTGGGACTAGAACCAGTGACCATAAGGTGTGTTTTGAGTAAGTGGTTAATGTCATGGTGTGGCCTATTATTATCTCAAGCTAAAAATAACTTTATCACTGTATCTAAATCAAACTACATAAAGCAAAATTTATTAATCTTGGGAAGGATTTCACAGTCAGGAGTTAAAGAAAAAATATTATTTCACAGATAATCTCTAAATACTCCAAGACATATACTTAAACATTGGAAATACTCCAGAACCTTCTTCTATAGCTATAATATAAAATTATCTGACTGACTGAGCTAAGGAAGAAGTATTTAATCACATTCACTATGCAGAGAAAAGTAGATAACTTGAGAATACTGAACATAAGGTCAATGTATGACCATTCAACATACAATCATGAGAATTTTCGAAAGTAAAAAGATTAGCTGAAATATTAAGTGAACATACTCTTACTGGTGCATATGAATAATATAAAGAAGATATGAAAGCTTAGTCACCTAATTGCATTAGTCAATAAAACATTTACACACTGTAATTATAAGTATTAAAGTACATTGTTATATCTAGAATTGATTACCGGTACTGTAATTCATTGTTCATTGGTCTACCAAATGTTACTTTGAAGAAACTCCAGTCAATAGGTGTCAATAGGTGTCAATAGGTGTTCTAGACTAATATTTTCACTTCCACCCAGAACACCCACCACATATTATCTAATAGATCTACTGTATTACTTCCTATAAACAGAATGGATAATATGCCTGATACATTTTCTTAAATACTGTACTCAAAAGACATCAGCGTAAGTTCTAAGAACTGAAATGGTATATTTTAATTAAACAAAGATATAATTCCTATAATAAAAGCTATAGACTCTAATGTCTAAAGATTATTGCAACATTGGAATACATGTACTGTACTAGCTATTCTACTACAGTCTATCTATCTATCTATCTATATGCTCAGGCCCAATCCCCATTTTGGGGGTAGCCGACTCAAGACAGAGCAAGAACAGGGAAAACACAAAAACAACATAAAACAAAAAATAAACACAGATAAAAAACACAAACTCACACACATCCAGGTCACCCAGGAGAAGACCCAGAGACCAGGGTTACCAAGGTCGCTCCAGCACTCCCCCGGCCCCTGACCACCCGGAGAGGTTCCGATCTCGGCAGGCAGACATGCAGCGGAGCCAAAGCCACAAGCCCTCCCACCACACTTCCAGGCACACCCTTCATATTAATCGTCTCCCCGGGCCAGGCGCCTGATGGGCTATTATCTAGTCCAACTTGCGCCCGACCCCTTACTCCAAATGACCACGTGTTCACTCAACTATTCACAAGCATTCTCCACTCACTCCTGTCCACCACCACTTCCCCTGCCCGATCTATAGTCATTCCTCTATCATCCAAAGCCTTTCTTACACAGTCTCTCCATCTCAATGGGGGTCTTCCTGCCCTTCTATCTCCCCTTGTACCTGACTCACATATTCTCTTTGTAAGCCTTTCATCTCCCATTCGTTCAACATGACCATACCAGCTCAGCACCCTTCTGTCCACTCTGGCTGACAAATGTTCCTGCTGCCCCACTCTCCTACGTATCTCTTCATTCCTCAATCTGTCTCTACGAGTAACTCCACACATACTCCTCAAGCAGCTCATCTCCTTCACATCCAGCCCTCTTTTCTCCTTTTTCTTCAGAGCCCATGTCTCAGCCCCATACATCACTGTTGGCACAATAATTCCTTGATACAGTGCACTTTTTACTTTCACTCCGAGATTTCTCGTCTTCCACATACTTCCCATTGCTCCGAAAACCTTCCTTCCTTCACACACTCTCTGTTTTACCTCCACTTCCATACCTCCACTCCTGCTTATCGTTCCTCCTAGATATTTAAAACACTCTACTTGTTCCAATATTTCCCCATCCAGCCTCACATCTAGATTCACCCTATGCTCTCCCCTATTACACACCATTACTTTACTTTTATCTACTACAGTAGGCCTACAATATACTATATCATTGAATATAGTAAATACAGTACTTCAATATAGTTCCAAAGAGGCCAGCACTGTGAGAGTTCCAGATCAAAACTCAGTGGTCTGGTTAATGAGAACAAAACAAAATTAATATAAAAAATAATAATAGTTCCAAAGGTAATTAATCTATGCGAGGAAATAAGAGTTGTTGTTGTGGTACTCACCAGCTGCCCATGGAGGGGATACCGATGGCGCTGATGATGCTGACTATGAGTTGGAAGGAGAAGATGAAGAAGAACACCATGAAGTTGAATGAACTGTCACTCCTGCAAAGGTTAAGGGAGGTCAGACGGTATTGTGCACCATAATTTACTGGTTCGGCTCAATGGTTTAAGGAGGGGGTTTAGTTTGCTCTCTAAACCTTCATCAAACTTAAAAGAACACCCACAAGACACCCCTTGT
Source organism: Paralithodes platypus (assembly GCA_032716605.1). Lineage (NCBI taxonomy): Eukaryota > Metazoa > Arthropoda > Malacostraca > Decapoda > Lithodidae > Paralithodes > Paralithodes platypus. The sequence continues at coordinate 71,645,387 of CM064573.1, forward strand.
ATATAAATTGCCGAAAAATGTCAAGGCCGAAGGCCGGTTACTTCTATAATTACAGGCTCGCTATCGCTCGCCAGGAAATAATCGAAACCTAAATGGCACAAAAGGTCTTAATATTGGCAAAGAAATGGGGCAAAAGGTCTGAATATCGCCAAACTAATGGGGCGAATGTCTTGAAATTTCATAACTAATAGGGCTAAAAATGAGGGAGGAGGACTCGAAAAACCAACTGCCTCCCCTTAATATACTGTACCAACTTAGAACTAGAAAACTATTTTCTGTTTATTTTCAGCTGACGGTAAATTGTCATGTCCTCACCTTAACCCTCTGTTCCCGGAAGGGCTCTTGAACGCCCATAAAAAAGCATACACGAGCTGCCCGGAAGGGCTCTTAAACACCCATGAGGTCAAAGCCTGTGAGCTTGGTGTGCGAGGCATCGGTCCGACGCATGTAAACAACAGCCGGCTGGACCGACGCCCCGCATCTCCGGCCACAAGAAGGAGAGCGTCGCTTGTTCGTGTGTGCCTGTATGTTGTTGTTAACCTAACAAGTGCGCATGGGGGTAATTGGAAACGTCCCCCTGTGCTGACGTATTTGAGGTGTTTCCGTCACTAAAATATTCATTGTACCATTAATAGCATTAATACTTATCCATATGCGCCTATTATGGGTTGATTATAAAGGTATTAACCTGAAACAACAATAAACCGAGTGAAAACAGCGTTTGGATGGTCAAAATCGGAGATATAGCCCGCGAGTTGTATAATGTATGGGTGAGGCAAGCTGCTTTCCCGCCAATTTCCCCCAAGGCCACTGAGACACAGTCGATCGATACTCTCTCTCTCTCTCTTGCATTCGCTTGCTATCAGTGATGACCACACCCTCCAACCGGATTTCTAATGTTAGCACGAAAATATACCTCAGAATAAGGGAATAACAGGGAAAATAGGTGATAACTGAAGGAGAGGAGGAAAGTGGGGAAGGAGGGGAGGTAGAGGACTGAGATTTTGCATGGCCCAGGGGCCAAAAATAAAATAAAAAAATAAAAATATATATATTTTTTTTTTTCGATGTCAAAAGTTGATTTTTGTTTTCACTCACTCTTAAGAGTCTCCCCGCAGTCCGCCGGGGGAACTCTTAAGAGTCTCCCCGCAGTTCCCGGGTTAAGTATCGAAAAGTAGTGTAAAGTGGCTGTTTTGGCCATAAAGTTATCTCCAATGAAATCATCATCACAACTCAACCAGTTGACTTAGAGAGCTCTACTTAATGCCATTCTACAGGTAAATAACACAGCTACGCTTGGGGATGCGCGGGAATGCGGGAAGCAGTCTGATTAACGAATATACGGTAGCCTAGCCTAGACGTTTTTCGGCCAAAACACCCGGGTTTCGAGGAATATATATATAATACATAGCCGGGGCTGGAGGGTTAATTACTCAGGTGCTACGGAGGTTATGAAGGGAAATATGTTGTCTAATGTGAAAACTTGGTATTTATAGGATGCGCGACAAAGTAGTTTCATACTTTTTTAATAGGTATAGGGAAATCCGCTACTAAGAGAATCAATTTACTGTAGATTGCCAATAAAGAGACTATAGCTCATTGACTAACTAATAACGAGATGAATCCTAAATAATAATAATACCGGTAATAGTATTTGTTTTCAAGTTTTATAATATAATTTAATCTACCTGTGACTGATATAGCCATCATATGAGAAAGAGCACTTTGTAGAATCCATAATTTTTTGCTTACAACTTCTTGATTTCAGAAGCAAAACCATCACCAATAAGTACACAGTTGTTGACACATTTAAGCTATCAGTAGCCTTGGTTCTTTTGTCTTTGTATTGTGTCGTCCCTGTTTTTGTTTGTATATTTTGCAAGTTATACATTATAATAAACATCTGGCCAGCTTACCTGAAGGCCTTGTAGACGGGCCTGAACCAGCAGATGAAGGAGAAGGGCGTGAAGATGAAGAAGTAGAGGATGGAGAGGCCGAAGGTGGTGCCGTCGTTCATGGCGATGAAGATCCCCAGCCCGCCCAGGATGTTCAACATTAGCATCAGCGCGTGGACTGTGTCGGAGGGAGAACAAGGACATGGAATTAGGAAAGGGTGGTGGGGTTGAATATAGTTTACAGAGGTATCAACAATGATCTGATTGAACTAAACATACATACAAGTTTAACACCTAACTGGCGGTACCCGTCATATGACGGGCTAGAGATAAATGGACAATGAAGCGGTACCCGTCATATGACGGGCGGCATTCTGAGCACATTAGGGGCTCTGAGAGAGAGTATGTGCATTGGGAGGATGATAGGCGGGCTCTGACCGTTCGGCACGACCACGGTGCCTCTACTGAGACCGCCGCTGCAACATCCCACACACTCGGCCTCGCGAGACCAGGGAAAAACTGGGGAAATGACCTCTTTTTAGGGTTTTTCACCTTCGGTTGCTCGATCGCTACAGGATAACCCATGGTCGTACAAGGATGATTCAGGTGTCATTGGAAAGCTCTATTATCGCCCTTTCACGGATACATAATTGTATTACGCTGTGACTCTTCTTTATGCATGAAAAAGAGCATGGAATGAAGCTCGTTAAGGGTAAATATGCCCGCTTGGCAGGTAGATGTTACAAACGGCCCCGCTCTTAGGGAGTTAAAGACCGCTTCATCCACAGAGAGCGTGGTTTTAGTCTCTTTACTGTAGTACAGTACAATAAAGACTTACCACAACACAGCCCCATCATGTCATCACAGTGGCCGATGTTGGTATACTCTCAGCAAGACTCAACAAAGTCCCCCTGAAGCACTTGCACCTGGCAAAATCGCACCACACCAGCCTTACCTGTGCTACAATAAGGTAGTAACAAGAAATCACCGTAACTGCTACAGAGGCTAACTGCACCACCCAAGTAGCGGGCGGTGGGGTCGCTGCAGCCCTATGCCAGATTGAACTATTTTTATTACTACTACCGTACAACAGAGATCAAACATATTATACTAATCCAAAACTCTAGAAATTCTCCAAAATAACCAAGGCACTTACACATCCATAGGTAATACAGCATGCGGACAATCTTCTGGAACTCGAGGGGAATGTCAACATTGATGTCCTGGTAGAAGCAGGGACCCACTGGACACACGGACGGCAGAGGAGGCCAGTTGTCTTGCCGAGCTAGGGAGTAAAGCAAAAGGGTATAAATTAGTCACAATCATTATCATCTATGACGCCTTGATTTACCTACACACACACATACATACAAGTTTAAAGACCGCTTCATCCACAGAGAGCGTGGTTTTAGTATCTTGCCGAGCTGGGGAGTAAAACAAAAGGGTGTAAAATAGTCAAAATCATCATCTATGATGCCTTGATTTCTCCTAGGAAACCCCTATTCTCTAAATATGATCATACTGCCCTAAAGTAATTCTATTTATCCACTCCACTTCACATTCAATACCCCAAGCTTTGCTTTTCCTTTCCACAATACTCGCACACCTCCCTATTACTTGGTCCATCTAGCACATTCTAGCCTATTCATACCAGCTGCCATTCTGAAATAATTAATTTCCAAAGCTCTCAGTAATCACACAACAACCACTGGATGTAGAGGGTTGTAGTCGTCAACATTTTCAAGTTGGTTTGTGCTACATTTAGACATATTAGTTACCTAGATTAGAATAGAAACATAGAAATAAGCCTAAAATTGAAGACCACTGATGATGATAGTAACTGCCAATCACAGCACTCGGATGAAGTGACGTAAGGATAAGTAGAGCAGATTAACCAGACCATATGTGACGTAAGGTCTTGCTTATAAGGGAGCAGATGGTTTCTGTTCATGGAATAAATCAACCTACTTATGCTATCAAGCGTAACAGCCAGAGGAGCCGACAAGTCCTTCCTGTTGAAGTGTATCCTCAGTCCCTTCAGGCGGACTGGGGTCTTGGCGGCTTTGGGGGGAGTTTCAACCAGCTGCCACACCCGACTATCCTCCTGGTAAACATATTGGCCGTCCCGCACGATCTGTGTGGCTTGGTGGTATATGTGCATCTGGCCATTGGTGGTGGTGTGGTAGTGGTGTTGTTGTGTGTGGCGGATCATGTGGGCCGACTCCAGTTCCGCCTCTTTATTTACAGAGTTTCTGCCACCCATTGTCACTTTCGTCTATACAGTATACTGTAATATCGTTCACAACACAGTTATTTTTTTAATCGTTATTTCCACATAGCGATTTTGATTAGTTCTTTTGCCTTTATATTGTCTCATCCTTGTTTTAGTTTGTTTTATTTTGCAAGTTTTACAATATACAGTAGTTACATTTTCTGTTTATACATACAGTACAGGTATATCTATGCATTTTCTTTTGCCCATTTTGACTCAGACTTCTAGGGAGTGTTAGTTATAACATAATTGGTATGTCATAAGATTTCAGTGCATATGCATATACAAGTACCACATACATTTTTCCATTGATATTTATTTTGGTATGGTTTTGTGTTCTTTTATTTCATAATTTCATTTGATTAAAGCGATATTTCCACATAGCGATTTTGATAAGTTCCTTTGCCTTTTTATTGTGTCATCCCCATTTTGGTTTGTTTATTTTGCAAGTTTTACATTATAATACTGTACAACAAATCTCTCACTTCAATATATACCGGTAATACAAGAAATAGCCGAGTCAAAGCATCTAATGTTAACAACAATAATATGAAGAAAGGCAGCCGAATACTAATGGGGTTAATATAAAGATAATATTTTTCTGGCACGTTCACCAACAATTCCTAGGCTATTATGACGATACACACGGCTTCCATAAATATTTCAATAAACTTCACGGTGTCAAATGAAAGCCGAGCCCATTATTTGTAGTCTCTATTTATTGTCGTTGTAAAGATAAAATTATGGTTTTTAGTTCGAATTATGTCTTAAGAAGTGATAAAATGGCCAAAACAATGCTATTTCATGTTACGTTTCTTCTATTCCTTTCCATATTCATTCAAGTCTTCAAACACAATTGCCGCAGTTTGACACCCTGATAGACTTTCTGGCACGTTCACCGAAAACTCCTAGGGCATTATGACGATATACAGGGCTTCCATAAATATTCCAATAAGCTCCCATAAAACCATGGCAATTTTGATAAGTTCTTTTGCCTATAAATTATATTGTGTCGTCCCTGTTTTGATTTGTTTATTTTGCAAGTTTTACAATTTAACCCTCTCCGACATATGACACAATGTTGAGCCTATTAGGGATACTTTAAAGCCTTTGTTACCATCAGGGGTATTTAGAAACCTTTAGTTTAGTTACTTCAACCTCTGCAGTTGTCTTTGAGTTAGCTGTGGGCAGAACACTAATTTTGGAGAGGTAATTATAAGAGTGAGAGAACTCTTATTCTTATTGCTAATCTGGCAACCTCTGCGTCATATGAGCGTGAAAGGGTTAATAACGTTCACAGACAATTCCTAGGGCATTATGGTGATACATGGGGCTTCTATAAATATTCCACTAAACTCCCAGAAAGCCAAGAGGTGTGTTGGGTAAATAGCACCAGGTATGTTCCGACACCACCACATGTGAACCAGTGACTCAATGGATGCACCACTACCCACCACTAGAGAGACCCTATAGGAACAGACTGGCCAACCTCTGCCATTTTGGGGGCTACTGGTACAATATCACTAACCTCTCTTTACACTCAAATCTTGTCTGTGTTAATTATACAGGAGCTGTATTTGTGTTTTGTGTTTTTATATTTCAAAATTATATTATGCTAAATCGTTATTTTCACATAGTGAGTTTGACAAGTTGTTTTGTCTATATATTGTGCAGTTCCTGTTTTGTAAGTTTTACATTCTAATATCTATAAACAAATATTTGGCAATGATGGTACAGGATAATATACAAGTACTGTACCGTAGTTTGGTCTTTGCATCTAAATTCTACAAAACCAAATATAAAATATGACTGTTGTTTGATAATTATAGTACCAAATTGAAGACCAAAAAAATACTGGATTGTCTCTCTTAATACAGGATCTCTATTCACCACAGTTGCCAGATACCACTATACACAGTAACTAACCACAGTTGCCAGATACCACTACACACGGTAACTAACATCACATATTTATTCAACTTCTACCTCACTTCATAATCTTAAAATATGCGTGGATGATAGTAATCGAGAATTTTATACGACACCGTAAATCAATGAAAATAACACTGCCAGATTTAGATATCTTGGTTTTATTAAAAGGAAGAGCTGTGAACACCTGCAGCTCACACCTGTGATAAAAACAAACCACACACACACATACCTACACCTGTTTCTACACCCCCTCTCCTCTCCAAGTATATCATCCATTATAAAAACACACACACACACACACACACACACACACACACACACACACACACAAACACACACACACCACACAACACACACACACACACACACACACACACACACACACACACACACACACACACACACACACACACACACACACACACACACATGCCCGTAGCCTAGTAGGTAGAGCTCTCGTCTCACACACGAGGGGTCGGGGGTTCAATCCCCGGCCGGACAAATTGGGCTTGTCTCCTTTCATGTGTTAGCCTCAGTTCACCTAGCTGTAAATAGGTACCTGGAATAAGTGGACGACGTTGTGACGTCCCATCTGGGGTTGGCAAAATGGTACAAGGCGAGATGGGTATCATATGGTTCACCTAAGCTGATGGCTACCTAAGCCTTCGGGCGAGACGGTACCGTCTATAGTGAGAATGGTACCATACAGATCCACCCTAAGCCTTCGTTTCCAATGTCGCCAATTAGCTAAAATACAGACTACAAACACATCCACAGCCATTCCAACAGTACATAAAACACTTAACATGCATTTCACGCAATACATTCCCAGTTAAGGAGGCGCGATAATAATGAGCTTAGCTCGCATTGCGTGGATTCCCCTTGACGAACAAGTAACTGAGTAACACACACACACACCTGTTTCTATACCCCTTTCCTCTCCATGTATATCACCCCTTATAAAAACAGTGACACACCCATACAGTTGTGGTCAGGAATAATTAACCCCTCCAGCACGATGATGTAATTTTCGTCTTCCTCCTGGTTACAATTAGAGGATTTTCTTTGGCTTATAATCTACATATAGGACTCAAAGGGGTAAATACAATCTCAATAAACCCACTGCATAACACAGGTCCTTCTGAAACTGCAATAAAATTAAAAACTTTCCTAACTGATAACCTTTGCGTTGCACCTACCTCCGTTCTTCAGCTGTTCTTCCTTACAAGCCAACTCCAGTGGTGATGGGCTGGTCTATCCGAGTGAGAACTGAGCGATCTCTGCCATACCCATAGCTTACTCTGACTGTTCCTTTTACTTATATATCTTCTAGATCTCAAGTGGCGGCGTCTTTTCCGTGGATTGACCTCCCTACTGCCAACCTAGAAGTTGGCAGATTGGCAGCCAAAGAGTCACATTTTTCCCTTACCCCTCAACTTTCCCTTCATAATTGCTGAGGGGCACAAGGCCTTGGGTGGGACTTTGGTTTCCCGGGCGTTTCCGCACCTTCCTCAGCTCCCTGCCTTGGAGTGGCTTCGGTCACCCGGGCTTTGTTAGTGGTAAGCAGGGAGGATTTTGTGGGGGCGCTCGTTTATGGCCTTGGCCTTGCTCGAGACCTTGGGGCTGTTCGGCCAGACAGCCTGGGGAACAACAACGAGCCAACTCCTTCCGCCTTCTTTTCCAACTCTTCCTGTCGCCTGTTATTTTTTTTTAGTTTCCACCCTAGACCTCCATCAAGCATAATTAACCCCCCCGACCCTCTTTCAAGATTAATTTGTATCACGGCCGATGGCCGATTCCTCTTAAAATACAGGCTCGCTATCACTCGCCAGGAAAATATCAACACCTAATGACACGAAAAGTCTTGACATTGACAAAGAAATGGGGCGAAAGTTATTAAAATCGCCAAACTAATGGACCGAACGTCATATCTTAAAACTAATGGGGCTAAACATGAAGGAGAAGGGGGACCAGAAAAACACCCCACCTTCCCCTTAGACTGATAACCCTTTGCGTTGCACCTACCTCCGGCTGTGGTGGCGTTCTTCAGCTGTTCTTCCTTACGGCTCAACTCCTCCGCCTTCCTCTCCAACTCTTCCTGTCGCCTCTGTCAACATAAGGCATATAGGTTAAAGTCTCTCCTTCTCTATCTCTCTCTCATACAAATTCTCTCTCTCTCAAAATAAGTCTCAAAGATTCAATTCTACCTCTCTCTCTCGCTCTTTTAAATACATACCACCAGTTAAATTCTCTCTCAACAAACTCCTCTGCCTTCTTCTCCAACTCCTCCTGTCGCCTCTGTCAATATAAGGCATTTAGGATAGTCTCTCCTCTTTCTTTCGTTCTCTCTCTCTCAATCAAGTCTCAAAGATTCAAGTCTCTCTCTCTTTCTATATCTCACACAAATTCTCTATCTCTCTCTCTCTTTTTCCATACATACCACCAGTTAAATTCTCACTCTTTCTCTCTCTCTCTCTGAACATACTCGTCTGCCTTCTTTTCAGCATAATGCATATAGGTTAAAGTCTCTCCTCTTTCTCTCTCAAGTCTCTCCTCTTTTTTTCTCTCTCTCTCTCTCAACGTAAGTCTCATATTCAATTCTCCCTTTTTCTCTCTTTCAATACAAATTACCACATTTAAACGCTCTCTCTCTCTCTCTTGTGGCGTGCTTCAGCTGTTCTTCCTAACGAGCCAACTCCTCTGCCTTCTCCAACTCTTCCTGTCAGTCACCTCTGTTAACATAATGCATACAGGGTTAAAATCTCTCCTCTCTTTCATTCTCTCTCTCTCTCTCTACATAAGTCTCTCAGATTCAATTCTCTCGCTCTTGCTCTCTTTTTCAATACAAATCACCAGTTTAATTCTCTTACCATACTGGTGGATAACAGCAAAACTCTCTCTCTCTCATTCCCTATTTTAGGCTCTATCTCACACAAAGCAGAAACACACAAATGCAAAAATCAAAAGCACAAGAACACAAAGCAAAAGTTTAATTCTTTACATCAGCACACTTTTCTTGAATTCATCCTAACTCTATCCCTATCCAATTTTATTAGCTTTAGATGGATCTCAAAACAGCCAGAGGTTATCGAAGATAACCTTATTTATAACTTTTTCCATCTTACTGACATGGAGTGCTAATAACTTAAAACTAATAATAAGTATTAAATCTGCTATTATTATGTTTAGATAAGTTAACCTTGTATTCCGCATGAGCAAGGTGGTCCACAAAAACGGTTCACTCTCCTGAATGAAAGGGTCCCTGTTTGCCAAAATGTCTCTCACACCATCTCTCTATTTTCTCCTTCTTACTCCCTTCACCCCTGCTTTGTACATCTATATACTCTATACCGGTATACCCATATCAATTGAGCTATCATTGATCTGCTCCCTCCAGTAAACTGTGCCTAACCTACAAATTTCACACCAGGTCCATCCAACATCATAAGCTATTCATATTATCACCAACCCACCAATTACCTTACAAATAAACCCAATCAATGAAACTAATGATAGATATAAAAGAACACACTGTAGTTCTAAAATGTGCATAATCCTCATAATCAAGCTCTCTAAGCATATAATTGTACCAAAATAAAATACACAATTCATACAGTTCACATGTACATAAGAAATGCAATGGTTACAAGTATCAAAGCCAGATTAAAATACAAAACTACTGTTCACTATTAGTAACGTATAGGGCTCAGTTGATAGCGTGCCTGATCCCCATCTTGAAGGTCTCGCGTTCAATCCCCGCTCAGATTGAAAAGATTTTCTGGGATATAGCCGGCGGTTACCATCTCCCCATGAGCAAGGGGGATGGGTAATGGTCTCTGGTAGACTAAAGAAAGCCAAGCGCTTGTGAATCCTCGAAGGAGGAGATACGGGCGCTATAAGTAACCAGACGATTATTATTATTATTATTATTATTATTATTATTATCATATAGGGTAAGACGGGGTAATTTCTCCGCGGCGCTAATAATTTGCATTCAAACGCCGATATCTCCGAAACTATTGCATGGCTTCGGCTGCAGTTTGGCTTAGGTTGTAGAGCAGTTTATGTTTAGGTTGTAGAGCAAGTTTGGCTTAGGTTGTTTAGCTAGTTTGGCTTAGGTTGTAGATCTAGTTTGGCTTAGGTTTTGTTGCAGTTTCGCGGGGCCTGGAGCCGGGGCTAGCGGCGCGTCTGACGGTATGGTCGGGTGTGTGTGGGGGTGTTTGTGAGTGGTTTGTATGTGTGTTTGTTTGTTTGTATGTTTGCGTGTGACATAGTGTTGGCAGTAGCAGTCAGCTGCTGCCTGGTACTTTGTACTAGCAACCTACACGCCGCACCCACACGAGACACGTCCACACCCGCACTAAATACTTCCACACCCGTAGGCCTAATAAATACGTCCACAACCGCACTAGACACGTCCACACCACATGTCCACAACTCCACACCCGCACTAGACACAGTGGTGCCTAGGCCTACACGTGACACACCTGCATCTCTGCCCGCCCTGTTCAGTTGTGTGTGTGTGCGTGCGACGTTTTTCTATTGGCATGTTTAGTATCAGTTTGGATTTGTGAATGTTTTCATTGCTTTTACCTGCGCACTAGTGTTTTGTCTGGCCATTAATCATATAATGTTATCTAGTTTACTAGCTAGATGATGCGTAAAATAGGTCGCGGCGAAATTACCCCGCCCGGCGGGGTAATTTTGCCGCGAGTGACTTTTTTCAAAAAATCGGCAGCATGACCAAAACATTATATATATATATATATTTTTTTTTTGGGCATCTATAGCAGAAAGGCTGAATGTATAGATAACAAATTAAAAATGTAAAAATTCCATTTGTGGCAGTTTCTATTCGTCAAAATACGCGATTTTCGGCGAAATTACCCTGTCTTACCCTACCTTTACTACCAAAATATTAGTACTGTACAACCTAATGTACATGTTGATATAATTTTAGTATTACATTCACTCTAATTTCCATAAACTGAACTTGACAATATATAAGTAGTATCTATAATAATACTTCTAAATAATTAATAGCTATGGGTAATACAGTAGATGGATTAGAACAAAGTAGCCGAGAGGGCCATTAAGTGTTAGGAAGTCCCCTGGAGTTGATGATGATGATGTCAATTTTTTATACTAGCCTTCTGAGCTAAAGCTACTTATAAGGCTAGGAGACCAATGACATGTTGAGAAAATGTAGGGACAGAACATAAATAGGTAAATTAAAATTAATTGAACACATGTATAGCTTTTAAATAGGTGCAGAAAAGTTTGATAGGTGCATAAAAGTTAAAGTCAGGAGAATAGCAAAGCAATATAGGAAGAGCCCTGTTACGAAGATAACGCATTCGTTCACATCTATATCTGTGGCATTCGCACAGTAGATGAGCTATAGTGGTACCCTGGGAGCAAAGGGTCTGAAAGAACAAGATAACTGTATAATAATAGTGGAAGTACAGTATACTGTATAAAGGAAAATGTGCTTCATAGTGCATGCAATCACACTAAAAAAAAATCATAAAAACACTACTAAATATCTTGCTATACCCTATTCCAAGTTAGTAGACCAAATCTCTTGAACATAAACGTCTATAACTCACGAATGACTAGAGTAATCTAGCCAATATTTCTACCATGTGGGAAGGGTCAGCCAGGGAATAGGTGTGGACATTTACATCCTATTTGCTCGAGCCCTTTTTGAGTTCTAGAGGTTAGGATTAATCCCTTCTGTACCGGCGACATCTTTGTAACTTTATTCTGGCTGCTATTAGACGATTATATTAAGTTTAAAAAGGGCCTCCAGCAATTAAAAGGCTGTGAACTATCTCACTTAACCCTTTTCACTACCACACATCCTTCCTAACCTTCACAAAATCGTCTAAATAGAGCTAGAATAAAATGAAAAAGACGTCACCGGTACAGAAGGGGTTAACGATATCTGGACTACCTATTTGGAACAGGGTATAGCCACAGCATGCAATAGGTACTAAAGCAGAAATGAAGTGCGGTGCTTGCCAGTATCACACAAGAGCTTTCATAGTCAAAATTCCATGATCAACATTTTTCTGGCAACATTTCTGGAATATTTTTCACTAGTATCGGTAAATAGACTGATGGTAGATAAATTTAGGTAACCAGAATATTCTAAATGTTGACCTCATAAGCTACCAGACCTGTGTTGAGGATAAAAGTTGAGGGAAAAAGCATTTGTGTGCTAACGGCTTAAGGTACACTTCTACTTCCATAAGTGAGACATGACAATACTGTACAGGGTCGGAGGGGGGTTAAGTTGCTTGCCAAGGCCTCACCTTCAATTCCTGGACAACAACCACAAACAGAGAATGAATCGTCAGTGTCTAATACAAACAACTGTACACTAAAAAGGTCTTCTCTAATGTATAAAAAAAAAAAAAATACCGGTAATATAAAAATTAAATTCACTTCTATACGATGGTGCTATTTTAATTCTTGCTAACATTTGACACTATGGCTTGATTTCTTTACTCTAGAAAATGCCTTAAGTTTAGGATAAAATTATATTGAACAAATTTGTGTAGAATATATGCCATTGAAACATCGAGGTGTATATACATATAAAACTTACAAAGCAGAAAGCTTTATTATATAGTACTGTATATAAAGGATACATAAATAATTTAATTTATTAATTTCACTCCCAACACCAAACACCCTTCCAATGAAATTAATGAAAGCATGTGATTCTCCCGGGATTTGAACCTGGGTTACCACATACAGATCGGGCTCGGGTACTCCGGTTCTATCTCAAAGTAAAGAACTTGACAACAGAGGCAGCCCTTGACAGGGCCGCCTAATGCCTATGTATGTAGGTATGTATCTTAAACACTCTAACCATTACACCATCAAGACAGTTAAAGATTAAGTACAGTGAACCCTCAAAATACGCGCAATTTATCTACGCGTAATCAAAGCTACGCTTGAACCACAATTGAGGTAACAAATCGAAAAATACGCTCGATTATTCAAATGTACGCGCCGAGCGAACGAGCGTGAGTCGATTCGTATATGTTGAAGAGTTTCGGGCGGCCATATTGGCGTGACGCCGGGCCCTCCGACGTCGTCACCGTTGACTGTGGAGAGAGACACATCTCCCGTACCAAACTATTATGTATCTATAAAGAACAACAGGATATTATGAATCTATTAAAAGATTGTTCTTCGTTTATCATTGCATGTATCATTTATTGAGCAAACAAAATCGGAAATGGAAAATCTGTTTCTGTTCAGGAGTTGGAGGTGAGATTGTTTACACTTCTCTCTAAAAGTCGCTTCAAAGCTTACTGCTCTCCCCAGGCTAAATTATGTGAAGCCAATTCCATAATATGTACAGTAGGGTAGAGGCACCAAAGGAGATGCAAAAAGTGTGAAAGTTTTCAAGAAAAAAATCAGTGTGTCAAGCTCATTCATTCTTTTAACTTGAAACTCACTTGATATATTACCAAATGGTTATGTCAATGTTTGATATATTTCAAGTATTTTCCGAAATAAGAGGTCCAATATCAAGTGCGTCTCCTTATGACCACCAAACCCTAAGTAGACGCACCCCAGTCCAGTGCAGACGAACGTCTGTTTTTTGTATTAATATGAGAGTAATTTGATTATTTAGTAGATAATATTTATACCACTTATACTTCTAGCTTAAACTAAAGTAGTTGCATGCTGATAGTGGGCCTACATTGTACATCTATAGAGAAAATAAATTGTGAAAGACTTTGCCCGAATCCTAAGCCATTTTTGGCAACATTTCCAAATAGCTACGAAAACTACATCAACGTGTAGTGAATACCAACCAACATCCGACTCTATATATTTTCTTTAAAATATCGCGCCGCAGTGAAGTTACAATGGTCGAGAATTGCAAATTTGTTGGTAAAAAGCAACCCCGCCACCCTTCCCCTGCCTACCTAGTTTGCGAGGGAGGGGGGAGGAAAGGAGGGGGAAAATACACAATAGTGCTTATATCTCTCATATATATCAATATTATATCACCACAAAGCACATGAATGCATATAAGATGCATAGTAACAAAGAAATATGCGAAATAACCCACAAATTACCGATTCGTGAAGTGGGGGAGGAGAGAGAAATAAAGGAGTGTCGATTTCCCTCTCTCCTTCGCCCCCCACTGGCACAACCCTCTACTAAAGGGTTGTGCCACTGGCCCCACCGCACGGAAGCACGAGGCACTCCAGTGAGGGAGTCAGAGGGACGTCCAAACAAATAGACCTATATCTCATTGATGTTCAGTCACGGTCAATGAAAAAGTGTAATTTGGCCACATTTAGACCCCTGAGTGTGTGAGTGTGTGGGTGTGTGTGTTGTGAAGCTGGGTATCGAAAGCTCACACTTAGACCTACGTGACAAAAACAAATTGTACGATTATTTCTGTCATTATTCGATAGTTCATACACTATTTATTTCTATTTTCCATTTCTGTTAGTTTGTAGTTGTAGTTCATGCACTATTAATTCAATATTCTTGCAACTGAAATAAGATATAATATTATAAATAGGGCAGATAACTTTGATAAATAACACTAAACCAATGGAGACGCACACCACCACCCCATCCAGACGCGTCTCTATATGGCCCGCACGTGTGCGTCTCCATTGGGCCTCGAAGTCAAATGAAGGTAGCTCCACCACCATCAAAGGAAACTCGACCATGAATACAGGAGGAGGTGGGGCGAGATTGGGGTTTACCATGCATGCGGTTTATGCCCTTCTAAACCCAGTTTGAAAAAATGGGTCTCCATTGGTTTTGGACCATATCATGAACCAATGGGGACGCACCCACTTTCACGAGCACTCGTTCATGCAAGAGTCATGAAACCATGCAGGAGTATAGTTCAAAACATGCTCTTTCCATTTGAAACAAAAGAAAAACGATCCGAGTTAGAGAAGTAGGAAAAAAATGAGCTGTGAAAAAATCTCTTTCTTAGGTTTGGGCTAAGAGATACCCCGAAAATCTAATTTTTATTTTTGTTTATTTTTTCTCAAGATAAATGTGTGTCCTATTAGGCTGGTAGTCTTTGAGAACATCACTAATAGCATAAAGTATTTTTTGATGTATTTGTTTTCTTTTCAGGTACGTACTTTAGTTTTTTGCATGGCAGTTTTTTTGCATGAAGTGCATCTCTACTGGACAATTCGTCTCCTTTGGTATCTCTACCCTATATGAGCTATTGAACTATCGCACTTGACACTATGTAGGCTATATGAAACTATAGGCCTATACAGATTGTATTACTTTTTGACTCAAAACTTTACCACTAGGCCTAGGCGGCTAGGCCTATTATTTCGGTCGATCCGTTTCGGGCGCAGTGCTATCGATCGATGGCGCAGATCCATAACATCGGCGTTGCTCAATCACTATCAATGTGAGTTAATTTACGTTTGTGTCTTATTTTTATACATTAAATGTATTTTGTGTGGTAGATTAGGTTATAAAAACATATTTGTACAGTAATATGTTATATATTTGTGGTTTTTAGGTGATGAAAGGTAGAATTTGTACAACTTTCGATTGGACCCAGACCAATACCTATTTTCCCCATTTATATTTAACTCCCATGTACGCGCAAACGAACGTACGCGCCGACAGCACAGTACGCATCCCCCGTGTAATTTGAGGGATCACTGTACATGACTACGATTGTACAGTAGGGTCTCGTATAAAACGTGTTCGCATAAAACGAGTCTCGATTAAAACGAGCAACCTAAAATATTTATATTTAATTTTCGATCAGAACGAATGTGATCACATAAAACGAGTCCGCCGCCAAAGTGGGTCAAATCCGAGGAGTTTTCGTATACAGCGCCGAAATATCGTACAAAACGTACAAAATATCGTACGCTTTCATATAGAACGCCGAAATATCGTACAAAACGTACAAAATATCGTACGCTCCTGACGGAAATTTACGCTTCCAGTGAACATTGACGATATTGGGCCACCAAAATGCTGTGTTCACATAAAACTAAATCGCATAAAACGCCCTCGTTTATCGACCATATACTCGTTTTATGTGAGACCCTACTGTATATCCATTTATCGAATAATGCAATCAATCTAATCATGTACCGTAAAATGCGGTAACTTCGGACATTTTTCGATGTTTTTTAACAATTTCTCCCGAGTGTAAACACATTATAGAGATTTAACTAGGTCAAGTGATGTATGGTGGTAGTGCACCGTAATCCAGGAAGCCTCCTAAAATTATCCCCCATAAGAAGAGAGCTATCCTTATCCTAAATGATGTCCGAAGTTTGCTTGAAAAGTTGATAACTTCGGACATACGGTGTTTCTTATGGAAAATGGTTGCCAAGAAAGCTGAGATAACTTCGGACGAATGGAGGAGAACTTCGGACCTACGTTCGTGGCCTTATTTCATTCATTTTTCGGCTCCTACTATTTTTATATGAATATTTTATTATTGCTGCTTATTCCTGTCCGATGTTATAGTGGAAAATGCACAGTCAATACTTTTAGGCCTGTATAATCAGTATAGGAGGGGGTTATATACGATGTTTAACATATATTCTGTTTGGATGTGTTCTCGTTAGGCATTGAGCTCACTCCTAGAAAAAATTGAGCAGGAAAAATAACCAATGCTGTCAAATCAATAACTCGAAAATTAACTAGGCCTAGTGAAAATATATAGGTATGTATAATATATCAATGCATATACACTTTTATGAATTTGAGCATTTTTATAGGTATAACATATTTGTTGGCGTTTCTTTCGGCAGATAAAAAAAATTTGGACAAGATATATGCCTCTCCTAATTTATATATATTATATATCCAGAATTATCCGAAATACATAAATCGGTTAGCATAGTATCATATTTTTATGGGTTTTTGGACTCAGAGAATGATTATTTGATCTTTTACCACCATGTTAATGATGTACAAGTATTATGAATGATTTTCATAGGGCAAATAATAACAAACGATTGTTTTGTTCCATGTCCGAAGTTACCATGTTTTTTTTTTTAAACACAATCGGTTAAATGATACTGTTCTAGCTAGAGCGTTATACAAGTGTAACAAATTTCCTTTGGTGGATGTTGTCTCTGGTAATGTTACTACAAAATTATATCAGTCACAACATCATTCATACAAACAAATTTCTTCAGGGTGATAGAAGTTTGGCAGGGTAGCGAAAAATTTACATATTTTCGTCACATATATATTTTTTGTGTGTACATATACTCATGTCAGTTCCCTAGGACTTTTACATGCTCTTCCTTTGCCATTTCTCTAAACGGACCCCACAAAAAAAACAATAAAAAGAGTTTCCATTATATAATGACAATGTCTAATTACTTATTATCGCCGATGTCCGAAGTTATGACCCAAGTCCGGAGTTACCCCACTTTACGGTACTCAGACCCAACTGCACACTGAATAGCCTAATGTTTAAGTGAAAGGAAAAAAACAATTTATGAGGCACAAATCTCTAAGGACCGGCCTCGCTATGAAATTTTTCGACCGAAAAATGTGTTATATGTAAGCAGACTCTCTGCTAGCATGTGTTCCTTGTCTGGTTAACTTCAGAGGTAGACTACTGACTAGAAATTGATCATACAACTAGCTATTACATTTATGGCTACCTTTGTATTAACCCTTTGGCTGCGGCTATGTTTGGGCTATTTAGGGCATATTCAGGCACTCCTGAATGATAAATCAAGCATCTGCATTAAATGAAGTGTATTCTGCCGAAAACTAGGTGAAAATAGCTTCAAAATGACACCAGAACGGACCCTGTACGTGGTCTGGTTCACCCGCAGTGGTTCCAGTGAAACGCGGGAACCCCGCTATTATGTAACACTCGCTCGCTTGGCTACACTGGTGAGAGAGAGAGAGAGAGAGAGAGACCCGTGTGAGACACAGCCTAGCTCAGTGAGCCGCTCGGTGCTCTGAGGGTCGGAGGTGGGCCCCTCACGCTCCCGCCCACTGACACTCGATTTTTACGTTTGTTACAGGCTTTTAAAGCCTGGAAATTGCTGTAACTTGCCAAAACATTCCAGAACGTCACCCGCACCGAAAGGGTTAAAACTGTTAAGAGTTAATAATTTATTTTTATGTTATGTATGAAAGTATTCACTAAACTTGCTGGGCCCAATATTAACCCCCTCTGTACAGGGGCCATCCCATTAACTTTATTCTGGATACTACAGGTATTAGACGATTTTATTCAGTTTCAAAAGTGCCTCCAGCAATTAACAGACTTCGAACTATCTCACTTATCCCTTTGTACTACCACAGATCCTTCTTAAACTGCAAAAAATTGTCTAAGTACAGTATAGCTAGAATATAATGAAAAAGCCGTTGCCGGTACAGAAGGGGTTAATGAAGAACAGGCTGATGTAGAGTAGTGAAATACAGTGTGCATCTAATATTTAAGAATATAAAAATAGTACATCAGTGCAAGTGCTTGAAAATCTATAAACACATACATATTCAAGAAAAGCAAGTACAGTATGAAATTAAATATGCTTTCATAATGTAAAATGATAAACAGTGTATGAAGAGAAGTAATGAATGAGAACTGTTGCAGTGGGAAGAGAGAACAAATACACTGCATAAAACATACATCTTTATATTGCAAAAACATTCAGTTCCTCAATAGTTACTAGACATTTCTTTACTTGCAAGAGATGATTTATATTTCCACAACATAGGTGTAGTGTTACCGACTGGTGAGGGAATATATGTATTTTATGATACCTTTTTTTTTTTTTTTTTTTTAAAGAGACAATGAACGGAGGAAGGAAAAACACAGATAAAACAAAAAGGTCCATGTGCCTAAAGGCATCCTCCATTCATAAAATGTTTGTAACAACTGGATTTAAAGGTGTATGGTGTTACATGTATGATATGTAGTGGGAAGGGTAGTGTTTTATGGATAGAGGATAGCGATGTAGGGCAATGTCGTGAAGTTGGATGTGTATGTTATATAAAGAGGGTTTTCCTGATACCCCTGATGTGTGAGGCAGAAAGATATGTATCCAGCTACCAAGGCCTGGGAGAGAAAATGGAATTCAGGCTATTCCTTGAGTCTCCCGAAACCTTGGCGGTAGTATTTCCCTGGGCGGGGCTGCCTACCCCTACTACCTACCTACCTGGGCGGGTGCCCAACCCCGAAAGGGGTTGAAATAGGGGAGCTATCCCCCCGCCAAAGGCGGCTTTCTAGGGCCTTTCCTAGCTGATGCTGAGAGGATTGGGTTCTAGTCATATGGTGATGGGCTGGTCTATCAGAGTGAGAACTGAGCGATCTCTGCCATACCCATAGCTTACTCCGACTGTTCCTTTTACTTATGTATTTCCTAGATCTCAAGTGACGGCGTCTTTTCCGTGGATTGACCTCCCAATCTACCAAGATTGGAAGCCAAGCGTCACGCCAAGTTGAGGGGCAAAGGAAAGATGTGACGCTTTGGCTTCCAATCTTGGTAGATTAGGAGGTCAATCCACGCAAACCTATATAGTAGTTGACCTGACTAGCCAGAGCATGCAAATTTGTACCACATATTTTGAATTATTAAGTAAATAATTCACCCCGATATACATCAAAACTATCGTATTATTTTCATCGTCAAACGAGAACCATTTGGTGTAGATTGTTCTAGTCTTCGACATTTGCAAAAATAACCGTGAGTGCTGAATTTGATGTACCATACTACAGTATAAAAATTACCTAGGTTTGTCCATTTCATTGTGGAAATATGAATATATGAACAACACAAAATTGACACAACAAAGGATACGAGTGGCGCAAAAATAAAGTACAGGTCTCCCTCACTATCCGATGCCCCGATTTACGATATTATTATAGGCTTTTAGGTGTTTGGGTTTTGGCTGGTCCGAGAACGCATCTCCATTCACCCCATCAATTTTAGGGTTCGATATATGACTTTTCTATTAAAGATCGGGTTTTCAGGAATGTAACCCAATTGTAAATCGAGGGAGACCTGTACCATCCTCGCCGGGCTACGAGGGTAAACAACAAAAATAATACTGTAATGGTTTAGATGATTATGTTCTGGGTGTGGTGTCCCGAGTTTGAATCCCGGGAGGACCATATGCTTTCATTAGTTTATTCAAGTACACTGGGGTTTGTAATTGATGATTAATGTTAAGAATGGGGTGTTACTTATAATAAATCCCACCTGGAACTCAGCGGAGGAGACTTGCTGCTGTGCGCTGGGAGTGTAGGTGGGAGGGTTGGAAGGTGAGGGGTTGACTACTGCCGGCTGGGTCCCCACACCACCACCACCACCGCCTCCTACACCCGGACCCCCCGTGGTTGGCTGCACATAGTTCTGGGTCGGCTGGGCCTGTGGGGGGAGGACGGGAGACATTAATGTAGTTATAAAAAAATTGTGCTAAAGAGATACATAGGCAGCCTCGGGAGTTGAATGGAACCTATATTGAGTGGTCAATCCTGTCATAAAGGAAAGTAAGGCGCCCGGCAATAGATAGATAGAGAAGGATTGAAGAACACTTTCAGTACGATGGTGACCTTAACCCTTTGAGATCATGACGCGTTTTGATAGTTTATTCTGACTAAAGCGTTGTTACCACATAGCGATTTTGATAAGTTCTTTGGTCTTTATACTGTGTCGTCCCAGTTTTGGTTTGTTTATTTTGCAAGTTTTACATTATAAAGAATACCTATAAGCCTAGTCTAGCTGTGTTTTTGTCACCCACACAGTTGTTTATACACCTGGTCCCAACATAATATTTCTGAATTTTGCCAATTTGTAGCTGGTGTTTATCCCATATAATGATGGAAGGGATTCCTGGAGATGATGGGACCATTTACTACATACCGTACCAAACAACCATGGGCAACAGATCTCCTTCAACCCTATCTCAACACACTACATGGCTGGTGCACTACAAACAGACTTAATCTAGCCCCAGCCAAATCCACTGCAACCCTGCTCACAAGTTGGACAGGAGAACACGAATACATCCCTCAACTCACCATAAACAACACACCCCTAACACATACACACACACCCAAAATCCTAGGAGTAACATATGATACTCATATGACATTCAAACAGCACACCACAAACATTAAAAAGAAACTGACACCCAGACTTAACGCCCTCAGGTCACTTGCTCACACAAAATTTGGACACAACAAAGAAACTACCACCACAGTATATAAACAATACATAAGATCAGTGATGGAATACGCAAGCCCAGCCTGGGCTTCTAACCTAGCTGAAACACATCATAAGACCTTACAGACTATTCAAAACAAAGCCCTGAAGATCATTACAGGCTGCACAGCTACTGCACCCACAGATCACCTACATCAAGAAACCAAAATCCTCAAAGTCAAAGACCATCTGGACATGAGAGGCACTCAATTCCTGGCAGCAGCCTCCACGAACCAAGACCACCCACTAAACTACATGGCAACACACCCACAGACACCAAGAAATATCAAAACAACACCCAGCACACGGTATCACACACAATTATTGTCCTCTCTCCCTCCCTGCCCACCCCGAACCAACTTCCAGAAGCACATCCATACTCATATCTCTCACCGATCCATCCACTCACTCACAGACAACACGCAGCTGCATGCACGACCTCCCGAAATCCATTCTTCCGAATCCTCCCTTCCTCGCGAGGACAGAGTCCACCTGGCCAGGCTGAGATGCGGACACCATCCAGCTCTCCTGAGCTATCAGAAGAGACTGGATGACTCCGTTGTCGACGCCTGCCCGGGATGTAACACAGCACCCGATACCATTAAACACATCATAGAAGACTGCATTTCACACAACCACTTACGCCAACAACACAATCTACACTCAATGAGAGCTCTGTGGGAAAGCCCGATCGTGGCCATGGCCTTTCTCAGGGACTCGGGGCTGTTCGGCCAGGCAGCTTAGGGAACAAGAACAAGAACAAGAACAACAACAACAACAACCATGGGCTTAAACGTTATACACATTTTTGTTTTAAGGACACGGTCGTGTTGCCAAAGTTAGGCAAATCCGCGGTTTCCTTTACGGTAAAATTTACTAGGTGGATCGTGTCTTGAAACACATTTACAGGTCTCCCTCACTATCCGATACCCCGATTTACGATATTATTATAGGTTTTTAGGAGTTTGTGTTTGTGTTTTGGCTGGTCCGAGAATGCATCCCCATTTACCCCATTAATTTTAGGTCTTGCTATACGATTTTCCTATTTAAGATCGGATTTTCAAGAACGTAACCCAATTGTATATCGAGGGATACCTGTACTACAAGGATGGTCTGTGCTACCTAAACAGTGGCCCAACAGAGGGTTACTGCTCATAACAATGACCCAAGATACAGTGATGTGGGATGGTGGTGCTAGATCCAGAGACTCTCAAATAACAGTATGTTGTACTGTAATTGGGGAATACCCCCGTTTCTACTACCAGACATTTTGACTCTAACAATTCGGACCTGTCAGTCTTTCAACTTTGGGGAGGGGACACTTGTTACAGGCAGCTTTGTATTTTGTCTCCTTCATACAAATAGAAAAAAACAGAAAAAAATGCCAAATTTAGATAACCAAGACTCATGTGCATGCATGGCTATCATGCTTGTATGTACAGTATACTATATAGGCCTTTTTATTTTAAAATTACTTATATTTTTGTGGATATTAAATCAGATCCCCTGCTAACATGTGCTCCTAGCCTGGTTAACTGCATAGGTAGCCTATTACCTGCTAATTACTCATGAGAAGATTACATATGTGGCTCATATTATAATAACCCCTTCTGTACTGGTGACGTTTTTATTAAGTACCGGTATATACTAGCTACTATTAGACAATTATATTCAGCTGAAATAGTGCCTTCATCAATTAACAGGCTTCTCACTTTACCATTTTTGCTACCACAGATCCTTCTTAAACTGCATAAAATCGTCTAAATATAGCTAGAAATTTGTCATGACATCGTCGGTACAGAAGGGGGTTAAAACTGCTAAACCTGTCTTGATGGTGTAATGGTTAGAGCGTGTGAGTTCTGTATGCGATATCCTAGGTTCAAATCCTGGGAGAATCAAATGCTTTCATTAAATTAATTTGGGGTGTCATTGGTGTTAAGAACGAGGTTAAAAATATACCTGTAGGTAATGATATTTTTTAATAATTAATAAATAAGACAATATAATGAACATCTAAATTGTAAGTGAGGAGTAAACAAGAGGAAATAGGTGCCGTAATCAGGTGGGAATTGACGCACATGAGTTGGACTATCTTATCAGCTTTATCAGCATTCATACCCG
This sequence comes from Paralithodes platypus, assembly GCA_032716605.1. Taxonomy (NCBI): domain Eukaryota; kingdom Metazoa; phylum Arthropoda; class Malacostraca; order Decapoda; family Lithodidae; genus Paralithodes; species Paralithodes platypus. The sequence goes on from CM064573.1 coordinate 71,668,834, forward strand.
ACGATAGCAATGTACAGTGTCTTCAGAAACACTAATATGCTGCTATACACACAACAATGATACACTTCCTAAGCTGCACAATATCCTCTAAATATAGCTAGAATAAAAGATAACATTCGTCGCTGGTACTCAAAGGGTTAAAAGTATATACCAGTACAGTATATATATACCTGTATAGGTCTACTTTTGTCAACATTCCTTTCTATTTCTATCCCTCCTTACCCTTATCAGGAACTTTGGGATTATTTTTCTACTGACAAAATGATTATCAAACCAACTTATTACAACAGATTCAATAGCTAAATCATAATAATGAATAAAACTAATATATTATAGTACTGTAGTTCCAATAGGCTAAGTCGAAAAACGAAAATTAACCAAATGTAAAATGTTAAAACTAAATTTAGCCTATTTTGTTACTGACTCCAGATAACAAAACAATTCTATATTCTAGAATATTAAGTTATTGACAAGATAAAAAAAAATGCTATATTCTAGAAGTTATCTAGCGTTATTTCGTTATTTTAATACATTATTTTGCCTATATGTTGTGTTGTCCCTGTTTTGGTTTATTATTTTGCAAGTTTTACATTATCATATTGGATTTTGACAAGAGAAAAAAGTTCAATATTCTATTAGTCAAGCCAAATATATATAACACAAAAATTATACAGTACAAGCCTTGCTTTGTTCCCACACTCATCATACCTACCAAGTCCTTCACCCTTTCCCACTACCATAACCCATTTACCACCATAACGTAATTTTTAGCATATTCTGGTTAACAATAGACGATTCTCTTTAGTATATAATCAATCTCTAAGACTCAAAGGGGTAAATACGATGTCAATAATCCCTCTGAATAACATAGGTCCTTCTTAAACTGCATAAAATCATCTAATTTTAGCCAGAATCAAAGGTAAAAAAGGTGTCCTGGTGCTGAAGGGGTTTGTTAATTTACCTACAGTACTATCAAATTATTATATCTAGCTTAGACAATACCTCTAAATGTTGAAATCTCCAACAGGTCCTCCATTCATTATAAGTACTGTACCGTACTGTAGGCCAGAAATTGTGACTTCTAAAATCTGTGACTCAAAAAGGGCTACAGCAAATGGGCTATAAAATTCCACACCTATTACCTGGCCGACTCTTTCTAAATGGTAGAAATATTAGCTCTATTATTTTAGTCCTTAATGAGTTCTAGAGGTTAATGGTCAAGATTTTTGGCCAACCTAAAATTAATGGACTATAGGATCCAGGCTCTCAACATGCTGACTTGGCCCTGTCATGGCATACGGTTATCACTATAGCCTACCCTGTTAAAAATAGTTAGTCCAGAAATTTTGAACCCTAACTTCTTTAACTCAAAAAGGGCTAGAGCAAATAGGATGTAAGTTTCCCCACCTATTCCTTGGCTGACCCTTCCCTAATGGTAGAAATATTAGCTTGATTACTCTAGTCATTTGTGAGTTATAGAGGTTAATGTTCCAGAGTTTTGACCTACTTATTTGGAACAGGGTATAGAGACTATAGTTGTTGTTGTTCCCTAAGCTGCCGGGCCGAACAGCCCAGAGTCCCTAAGGAAGGCCATGGCCACGGTCGGGCTTTCCCACAGAGCTCTCAAGGAGTGTAGATTGTGTTGTTGGCGTAAGTGGTTGTGTGAAATGCAGTCTTCTATGATGTGTTTAATGGTGGTATGGGGTGCTATGTTACAACCGGCAAGAATGTTAAATGTGGGCGTACCGCCATCCTTGTTTACACTACGCGTAGTGGCGTCGGACCTTTGCCATCATGTTCCCGTCTATTTTAACTGCCTTTGGATACAATATGTTGAGGAGGGGCTTTGCCCCCCCTCATCCCCCCCATGACATATTGTCATCATCATATATATTGCCAGCAGGGGCCAAATTACCGAAACAAATCGCCGTCAAAATAGACGAGAACTTAACCACGCCGCCCTATGTAAACATGACGACCGTACGCCACAACTCTACATCCATCCCTTACAACCTGGGCAGGTGTCAACGACTGAGTCATCCAGTCTCTTCTGATAGCTCAGAAGAGCTGGATGGTGTCCGCATCTCAGCCTGGCCAGGTGGACTCTGTCCTCGCGAGGAAGGGAGGATTCAGAAGGATAGATTTCGGGAGGTCGTGGCTGCAGCTGCATGTTGTCTATGAGTGAGTGGATGGAACGGCGAGAGATATGAGTATGGATGTGCTTCTGGAAGCTGGTTTGGGGTGGGCAGGGAGGGAGAGAAGATAGTATTTGTGTGTGATAGCATGTGCTGGGTGTTGTTTTGATATTTCTTGGTGTCTATGGGTGTGTTGCCATGTAGTGTAGTGGGTGGTGTTGGTTCGTGGAGGCTGCTGCCCGGAATTGAGTGCCTCTCATGTCCAGAAGAAACTATAGTAATAGAGATTGGCTAACCCATGCCATATTGTAGTAACTGTACTTCACTATCGACCAATCTAATTACACAAGGGGAAACGGTTGCAAAATTATTGGTAAATCTTTTAACTCACACGAATCTAAGAATTTCTTCTTCCATCGAGTTGTCAACTTATGGAATGGGCTTCCCCGAGACGTTATAAACTGCAGCACCGTTGATTCATTTAAGCTTCGCCTAGACAAATATCTTGCATCAAACCCGCGCCTGACTGCATTTGTAAATTAATAACTTTATTTTATTCCCCCCTCAGTTACTAACCCATCTGTCCCCTACTAACTTCCTAATCCTGCCACGGACATTAGTTCCAGGGCAGTAGTTCCCTTACCCACTCTAAACCACTGTTTGGACACTTGATCCTCGTGTTTTGGAGGACAAGCAACCTAGAAGGGTCACTAGACCTGTTGTTGCTTGATTTCCTTTGTACTCCTTTGTAAATATTGGTGTCATTAGCCACTCTTTACTATCAAATTTGTCCAAACCAAAAATAATGATTCAGCAACACAGGTACAGGACATATAGTTTGGTCTTTGTATCTACATTTCACATACCGGTAAAACAAAATAATATACAGTATCCCCATGTTGTTTGATCATTACAATCCAAAATAGCATCCAAATACATGGTTTGATAATTAAAACTCAAAAATGGCATCCAAAGAATATTATGGCCATCCCCTCTTTGTACAGGATTTCTAGTACATACCGGTACTGTATAAGGGCTCGGCCACACGGTAGGGAGACATGTATTGAGGCATGTTCGAAACATTGCTTTGGCCATGTTCGCATACATGTTCGACATCTTTCGTTTAGACGTTTCATGGCTGTGTGTTCGTAGCATTTCGAACCTAAACTGGACGGCATGTTTACCATCATGTTTTGGGCTTGTTCAGGTGCTTGTATGGAGGATGTTCAAAACATGCTACCAGTCATGTTTTGTGCAATGTTTTGGGCTTCGTGTGGACGAGCCTTAAGCTGAACATGAATGTAGGACTTAAAAACCACATACCGTACTGAATATACTGTTTATACATACCGGTACTGTACATATATTTCAACACTTCTATTTCTATCTAAAATGTTCTCCCACAATCCTTGAATTACTGTATATACTGACCAAAAATAGTACTCTGTGGGTCCAACAATGTATTGAACTTCACTAACATACTGACAGAGATCATTCATCACTCACACACCATTTCTCTATCTCGCTCTCTCTCCGGACCTTTACAACTACAGTATACTATTACTACACCTACCGGTACTGTGGTGTTGTTGGTTGTGGGTGTGGCACTGAACGGGTCATATTCCTCCAGGCCATTCTGAGTTGTGTTGTTGCGGGTAGCCTGCTGGATAGAAGGCTCCTGAAAATGAATTGAGTTATATTAAATACAATACAGACCACACTTGTAGTTGGTTCTGCCATCTCTCAATGACCTCGACAAGAGCTCCCCCCACCCCCCACGTACAGTTGCCCATATAAGTTCTGTTTCTCGTTGTGATCTTATGTATGCAAGTAGAATTAGTATGAATGAACTGCGAGTGTGGTTTAATTGAATTATCAGTTTAGTTAGATAAGTTAACCACTGCATAAGAAACTACACTCGTAATTCAATCATGCGCAATAGATTTCCATGGATAAGGTAACAGAGATTAACATAACTTATGTGGGCAACTGTACATATAATAGCCTATCCATATTGTAACATACCACCCTAGATTCCTAGAGAGGTTAGAGGTACAGCTGAAAATATGGGTTTCAAAGTACATAACCAGGTCAAAGTTGCAGCTGCGAAACGTCTAACGGGTTGGATTCTACGTACAGTACATTTAAAAAACGCGGTGAATTACCTATGATAACGCTCTTCAAATCTCTAGTGCTACCGCGGCTTGAATACTGTAGCGTATTAACATCCCCATACAAAGCAGGTGAAATCAATGACTTAGAGAGTGTACAAAGAAATATCACTTCGCATATAAGTTCGATAAAACATCTACACTATTGGGAGCGTTTAAGAGCACTGAATCTGTACTCGCTGGAACGTAGAAGAGAACGTTACCTAATAATATACACGTGGAAAATCGCAGAGGGTTTAGTACCAAACCTACATACTCCGATAGTCATGAAATTCAGTGATAGGAGAGGCTGGGAATGCGAAATCCCCACGATGAATAACAGGGGTGCTATGGGCTCTCTGCGAGAGGGCTGGTTATCACACAGAGGCCCACGTCTCTTCAACAAACTCCCACGGCGAGTAAGACACATGAGGGACGTCTCGTTAGACAACTTCAAGAGAGCCCTCGATGTCGAACTGCAAAAAGTGCCAGACGAGCCCATCCTCGCGAGGGAGCGAGCTGTCGCTTCAAACAGTCTACTACACCAAAATCACCACCCATAACGAGGGGCGCCACGCTCCTTGGTGCCGCTAGAAGAGTGGCAAACATATCAAAAGTATCAAAAGTATAAGTAAGTAAGTAAGTTGTGAGCGGATGCAGAAGTCAAATTGGAGCAACTTCGTTTGAAGACTTGAATGAATATGAGAAGGAATACAAGAAAATTAACGTGAAATAGAATTGTTTTGGTCATTTTATCACTTCAGAGGACACAATTTGCACTATAAACCACAATTTTATCACTACATACACAATACTAAAGACTAATAATAATGGACTCGGCATTAGTTTGACACCCTGAATTGCAGATGCTGTGGAGGTGTGGCTAGATTTAACCCTGTCATGCACCAGGAGTTACTGTTTAGCAATCAGATGATTCAGATATATAATTCTTCACTTGATCTCATGATTACCTCTCCATTCCGGTACCTCGCTCAAAGAAGTGATAATATTCATAAAACAACGCTACTATAGCCTATATACATTTTTGTTTATTCCTTCACATAATAAAAAATCATTCAAATCTTCAAACAAAATTGGGGTAGGATGTAGTGAGCGGGTGTACCGCCATCTTTGTTTACATTACGTGTAGTGGTGTCGGACCTTTCCCATCATGTTCCCGTCTATTTTAACCTAACCTAACCTAGTATTCACGTAGTAATGACAGGGGGCAAATAGCAGAAAACAGAGCGTCGAAATAGACGGGAATGTAAGTGCGACCGCGGCGATCGCCCTATGTAAACAATGACGACCGTACGACCGTACGCCCGAACTCTACATCCATCCCCAAAATTGCTCCGGTTTGACACCCTGCGCTAGTGACGGTCCAGAAGAAAAGTGTCAACACCCTTTGAAATTATAACTACTGTATTTGAGTGCACTTTACTACAGTATCGTGCACTTCACAAGTTCACATAATCCACCACACCACAGTCCACCTTATTAGAGGTTCTGGATGTTATTAGTTGAAAAACACATCTAATACAAAGCTAAAACATTTTCTGGTCTTCTAAAAGAAGAGAAAACTATCAAATAAAAAAATGTCTATAGTTTTCAACAAGAATAAAATGGTGCGTTTGGTTGTCGATCGAAAATCGGAAGTTCGTCATATCGGCCTTTAGGCTAATTGCAGGATCTAGTATTGTTTTGGCCATTTTCTCACTTCCAAGTTCCAAAGACACAATATTAGCTATGAACCATAATTTTAGCATCACATAGCCTATACAATAATAAATGCAATGGACTCTGCTTTCATTTGACACCCTTCTAGGTTTGTATTTAATGTATTATGATGTATTGGGTGTGTGAAAATGTGTCCAAAGCCTCTCTAGGCTAATAAGGCCGTCGTGCCATGTGCACAACACCAAAAGTTGTAACTTCAGAGGGTGTTGTCACTTTTCTTCTGGACTGTCAGCTTTCAGGAAGTTCAGGAGTAGGCTAGGCCTAGGCTATAGATCCTTAGCCTTAGGTTAGGGAATAGGACAGTTACTGGTTAGCCTAGGGATATTGTTGATTGGACAATTAGTAAATTGAGAATAGGCCTAGGCTAAATTATAGTGGTCTGATTGCGTAAATGATAGAAAGATTACGGATTACCTAGCCTAGGCCGACTTCACATTAGGCTATGTAAGCTACAGGTAACCTAGACTAGCCAATCCAACAGCTGATCAGATGACCGAGAATTAGAGAAACCCATTAATTCCTAGCCCTCATTAGCACTTAACCCGGGAACTGCGGGGAGACTCTTAAGAGTTCCCCCGGCGGACTGCGGGAAGACTCTTAAGAGTAAGGGAAAACAAAATCCATTTAAAACACCCCAAAAAAAATATATATTTTGTTTTTATTTTTTTATTTTATTTTTTGTTTTTTTGCCCCTGGGCCATGCCAAATATCACTCCTCCACCTCCCCTCCTTCCCCACTTTCCTCCCCTCCTTCAGTTATTACCTATTTTCCCTGTTATTCCCTTATTCTGTGGTCTATTTTCGTGCTAACAGTAGCGAGTTAGTAGCAGGGCGTTGTCATCACTGTTATCAAGCGTGGGAAAGAGCGAGAGAGAGACTATTGCGTAACAGTGTCTCTCCAGACAAGGGGAGGGGAGGAGGGCAGGGAGGTTGCCTCAGCCATACATTATGTAACTCCCGGCCTGTATCGCCGATTTTGACCATCCAAACACTGTTTCCACTTGTTTTATTGTTGTAACAGGTTAATACCTTTATAATCAACCTATAATAGGCGCATATGGATAAGTATTAATGCTGTTTATGGTAAAATAACGATGTTAGTGATGGGAACAGCTCAAATACGTCAGCACAGGAGTGTGGTGTCTCATACCCCCCATGCACACTTCTTAAGTTAAATGAAGCAAGACTAATGGGCCTGATAATATTCAAGACCTCTTTCGCCGCCCTATTAGAAATAATGGTAATTTTGTTGAAAAGACTCTCAGCGTTATTATACATAATTTATTAGGGAAAGTGAAGCTCTATGGAATCCTTATAATATACTCCCATAGATTCCACTGTGGGAGAATAGTTTTGATAGTTAACTATAGTTTTGATAGTTAACTATAGTTTTGATGTAAATACTACCGCAACTATGAATCTTGTTTCCGAGACCTAGTATATTAACCTAACCTAACCTAACCCTAGAGTGCCCTAGACCCAGTACGTGGGATACAACACTAGCCCTTGCAAGTTGCATGCCAGCTACTGTGGGTTCATATATTAGACATACAGTAACATCTTTGTAGAACATAACACTTTACCGTAGCGAGTGTACTCCATTTCGAACACGTCCGTAGCGGAGCTCTAAAAGATTGTGGGACTATTTATATCGACAAAATCGAGTTACAAAACTTATCAAAACTAGGCTAGTTGGGGGGCTTCAGTGACTAATTTTGAGTAGTTTTTCATTCCTCATTCTATGATTTTCCCCTTCTATTCTTATTCTGTCCCATCTAAACGCCTGTGCAGTAATCTGGAGACAACCCTCCAAGCAAACTGCACATTTAAACAATAAGAAGAAGATTCTACCACAACAGAATCTATGTGAGTATATTATAAGGATTCCATAGAGCTTCACTTTCCCTAATGAATTATGTATAATAACGCTGCGAGTCTATTCGCGATAATTATCGAAATAATTTATTAGGGAAAATAGGGACCAAATAGACTTGCCATATTTTTTCTCATTATAGTCCACATGGGAGGAATTTCGTTATAGACACTTTAAAAAAACCCGATTAGGCCTAGGCCTACACCGAAAAATAACACAAAAATAATTTCCCGAACGTAAACAAAGCATTGCACCCAATGAATCCTTCGACCTGGGTCCTCTTCTTCTTGTTTTGAAAGATGCGGTGAATGCGATTCACCCAATGGGCTAAATGGCTTGAACGTTACTCACAAAAACTATATTATATCATATTATATTAGGGTTGGGTTAGATTAGGTTAGGTTAAGTTAGGTTAATCTAATTAATATAATATTTGTACATTTTGGAAGCGTGCATGGCCTCCCCACAATTTCCCTTACCTACTGTAAAAGCGCGATTCACCCAATAAATGGCACCATTTGACGGAGTATCTTCAGATTAATGAATAATGAGTAAGTTAATGCAAATCCTCCACTCCAACCATGAAAAACAACAATAAAACACTAGGCCTAGCCTATTCCTTGAAAACAATAGGCCTATACAGAAACTTGGTAAATAAGGCGGCTCTAGCTGTCTTGAATTTTACCATGAGCCTAACACTGTAATTGGTAAATACCCATTATTGTAACCCATAGGCCAATCATTACTTGCCGCTGTTTCACTGTCATATGACAACACCTACAGCTGCTGACCCGTATGGGATAATTTCCTTGCCACTAGTTTAACAGTCAATTACAACACCCACACCCGCCATATTAACTCCACAGCCACCCCCAATACTCACGGCAAACGGGTCAGCAAAAGGGTTATCATCGAAGCCAGACATTATTCCAGTTTTTGTGTCATAAACTAGACATCCACCAGCGATTCTTTCGATCTGTTGTCGTCAAACAGAAGAGCCCAGTGTTGCCAACCCCGCCTATCCCCCCCCCCCCCAGACCCACACACCGGAGATACCAACACCTGCGTCTTTACCCACAAACTGTGGGAATACAACAAAAGATAATCACATAACTATACCCTGTTCCGAATAAGTAGGCCAAAGCTCTTGACGAATAGCCTCTATAACTCACAAACGACTATACCATGTTTATTTTTAACTGGCGATAAATTGCAAAGTTCCCATCAAAATGTCTCAGTTATTTTGAAGATATTGTAGTGAAGTATGGTGCTAATTATATAAAATTGGTCTTAACATAATGCAGACACGCAGTAGTCTCATATCTTCCCATTAAGTATCGATAAATTAACTGCTAAGGGATTCAATTTACCGTCAGATGAAATGGTCGAAACAGAGTAGAGAAATCGAGCTAAGGGTCAGGCAGGGAATAGGTGTGGAATTATAGGCTACATGCAGCCCATTTGCTCTAGCTCTTTTTGAGTTACAGAGGTTAGGATTCACGATTTCAGGACTACAGTCTACTTATTTGGAACAGGGCATACCTGCAAAAAGCATAAAGTAATATTAATTATTCACTCATTTATATCACTGCTAGCATGTATATGTAGCCTATTCCTTGTAATGTTAAGGAACGTAACTACGACTCATTATCAAAGGTATTTAAAACTACATAATATAACCTATTAAGTCACATACTGCATTACTGTCATCTTATAAGCAATAGAACTTTATCACCGTCACTACAATGACATTTCCTCACGCATTTGATGTCTCTATAGTAATATTTATTATGTTCTATCCAACAACCAACTCTACTCCTAAAATCGATTAATGAAATATTACAAACACATGTGGCAGTCCGTGGATTCGAACCCAGGACGCTCACACCGAATATCAACACCTTATACATTACACCACGAAGGCAGTTTTAAAATAAGTCATATCGGTCAGTTTTATACACTCTAAGGGCAGATCAAGCCATATATAGATATGTAGTCGCGATATATCCAAAGGTCAATATCAATTACGAAAAGATGGGCTGCATTTGTTTTCTTCTATGTGAGTGAGGGAGACAAAAGGCAGAACTGCCTGTAGCGAGTGCCTCCCCTAAAGTTGAAAGAGTGACAGGGCCAAAATCAAGGGACGTTCGAGCCAAAATGCCTAGACACACGGAGTTTGAAGCAATTTAAGTCATAGGAAGAAGGAAAGAAGGAAAGAAATAATTAAATAATTAAACTCATGTTGTATGAAGCTTTTTCAACATACGATGATCATTTTCAACTTTCTTCTGCTTTAGAAGACCCCTTGGAATCAAAAGCTATAGGCTATTTCAATTAGCACTCCACAATTCCTTCCGAAATTGAATGCAATTGTATATTAATAGCTAAGACAAAGGAAAGAAAAGCTCAATCATCTACTGAAATGTCTCAACTTTGATTAGAAATGAGAACATCGTGACTCATCGAACGTCAACTTCCGTGACTTGGCTATACTGGGAGCCGTACCAATAATCTAGTTTTCTCCGGTCAACAAAAGAACATCACAACTTTCATTCCAATAGTTCTCCTGTGCTTACTATTAAACTCCTTAAAATATATATTTATTATAAGGGTAACTTATGAATATGCTATTGACCAAATTTGTCATGTTTCACAGCAAATGTATTGATTCCCCTTCACTTTTAATGATTATGAAAATGATGGTTAGTCGGAGGTATAACCTTGAAAGCGAGACTTTTGCTTGTCCTCCCTCGAAAGTTGCCATTTCCTTAAATTTGTTTTTGTTTTTGCTCTCTCTCTCTCTCTTTAGCTTTGCTATCCTTGCCTTCACTTTGTAGCAAATTCTATTTTAGAATTAAGTCCTGACTGCCTAGTAGGGACCGCAAGGTCTGTGCCGTCTGTGTATCTATGTAACATATAGTCCATGAGCCAGGCCAGATATCGGTACCACCTGGGGTGACTAAACACGAATGGTACTAAAATGTTTATAGAGTGACTGTAAGTACATTAAGATATGATAGCCTTCTCGCACTGGTAGCTTAGTCTAATTTTTTTGATGCAATAGGGGCGCTACCCAAAAATAAAGATTTTTAGCGTGACGCTCGGCGTTTTCCTCATTTTCTTTAAAATCCATCACACAATCATCGCGAAACTTTGAACACCTATGTAGAATTATATTCTCTACCAGAGTTGTTCCTAGGTATTTTTCAAATTTCCTCATATTTCGGAATATACTCTATATTTTGGGTATTTTCCTCTAAATCTAGAATAAATCCTTAAATATGGGGAACATTGAAAAATATATTCTAACAGCTCTTGTAGCTTATTTGATTCTCTACAAGAATTATTCCGATGTGTATTTCAAGTTTCTCCATATTTAGGGGTTTATTTCATATTTGGGGATTTTTGTTTTATTTTGGGGATAATTTATTATTGGAAGGAGCAAACATATGTAGAGTGGTTTCCATGTAATGTGTTTGTTTGTTCATGGTTTAATGGTGATATTTTTTGCAGGTGTGTGTCGACTGTTTGACGGCAGGATGGAACCATCTGCGAGGAAGAGAGCACGGATCGACTGTATCATCCACTGCTCTGATGATGACAGCGATGCTCTGGTGTCACCACAGGATTTGGACTCCTGGAACACATTGCTCAGGGCTGCAGAAATCAGGCAGCATGATCCAGTCCTGGAAGCAGCCAAGGGCCTTGAAGAAGGAGGAATACCCCACATACATTATCACCGTAAATGTCGTAGTCTCTTTACAATGAAGAAGTCACTGGATTCTATCCTTGCCAAGGGTGTCAAGATAGAATCAGCAAGCGTCGACCCCAGGAGGAGGGCATCAAGGGATGCCCCTAGTACTAGCAGGGTGTATGCCAAAGTATGTATCTTCTGCGAGAAGTCAAGCAAGTACATAAAAACAACAAAGACAAGGGAGCCACTCATACAGTGTGTTGAGCTACGAGCAGATGAGAAGATTCGCAGAGCAGCAATAAGGAAACTCAACCAGAGAATCCTTGGTTTAGTTAGCAGAGACCTTGTTGCTGCAGAGGGTCACTACCACAAGTCGTGCTACAAACTCTTCACAAAAGATGATTTCCCAGCGGCCGCCAGGTCGGGTGCAGGTGAAAATCAGGAAGAAAGCGAGGAAGCACGCTACGAAGAGGTTGAGACAGAAGCCCTCGAGGAACTCTGCTTGTATATAAGGACCAAATTATTCCCCAACCCAGAGGTACTGCCTATGACAAACCTCACATCTAGGCTTGAGAGATCCATGATGTCCCGTGGTATTATCCAACTGAAACCAGCGACAAAGAAACATGTTCGCCGAAAGATTGAAACCGAGTTTGGAGAATCACTACGCTTTGTCCCAGATGAGAAAGGAAAGCTTCTAATCTATCCACGCAGCCTCTCAATGGACGACCTTGCCCGGCAAGCACACAAAATGGCAAAAGACCTGCAAGAAGCAAGAGCAGCTAACTCTGAAGATGTCTTAACCAAAGCAGGAATGCAGCTGAGGAATGAGATCAATAAACAAGATGTGAGTCAGCCATGGCCTCCCGATACAGATCAGAATGTCATTCCTGCAGCAGTCACTCAATTCCTGCACACCCTGCTGACAGGAGAGTGTGAGTGTGAAACTCCCTCTGAAAGAGCTCAACGTCTTGCCACTTCCTTTGGCAGTGACTTGGTCTTTGCTGTTACCAGTGGCAAGACAAAACCACCCAAGCACGTACTGCTGACCAATGCTGTAAAGTCTTTGACAGGAAACACAGAACTGATCCGAACTCTGAATCGTCTTGGTCACTGTGTGTCTTACTCAATGTTTGAGGAGATCGATACAGCCCTTTGTATCCAGAAGCTGGAATGCTCAAAGGATGACATTCCACTGCCAGCAAACATCTACCCTGGTGTGTTCACAACCCTGGCCTGGGATAACATTGACCGACTTGAAGAGACCCTAAGTGGAGCAGGTACTTCTCATAGAGTCAATGGCATTGCTGTCCAGTCCAAGGTTGCAGGCTCTGTGCCAGAGAAAGTCCTGCCAGAGATTACCAAGTCCAAGATAAGAAGCATCACTCAGACATCATCAATGCTGCCAATATACAATGTTGGGCGGCGGGCAGGGCCACCTAGGATTGAGACTGCGTATGTCGACACTACCAAGGAAGTCCAGGATTCAAAGACAAAGAACCATATCTGGCTTCTTACTCGAATGTCAGACCATGAGGACCAGTCCATCAGCAGTTGGGCTGGGTTCAACATCAAAATGCGCAGAGACATTGCAGTGGTTCAGGACACTGTAAGCTACCTGCCCACTATCAATGCTCCCGCAACAGAAATGTCCACCGTTAATGAAATCTTGGAACAAACGCATGCTATCATGCAGTCCTTACAGCTTAACAAGATTGTGTGCGTGTTTGATCAAGCACTCTATGCCAAAGCTGCCGAAGTTATCTGGAAACAAGAGAAGTTCAAGAACATTATCATCAGGATGGGCGTCTTCCACACAATCTGTAATCTCATCTCCACCATAGGAAAGAGGTTTCAAGATGCAGGTCTTAGAGATCTGTGTGTGGAATCAGGTATCATCGCAGAAGGATCAGTGTCAGGAGTGATGAACGGCAAGAGGTACAACAGAGCAGTGAGACTACACAAGCTCGTGTATGAAGCACTGATGAGGCTTGCATGGAAAGGCTTCCTTTCATGGCTAGAAGAAAACCATTCAAGGGACATACACCATCTAGATGAAACACTGAAGGACATCAACAGCTTTCACAGCAATGTGTCTCAGGGACTCTTTCAAGAGCTGATGGAGAGTGAATCATGCACACATATCATGAAGCTTTTCCAAGTTTATCTTGAGACCCTCAGAGATGAACACAACCTCTCAGCATTCTGGATGTCATACCTGGACATGGTTGAGATCATGCTGGACTTAATTCGAGCCTCCAGAGAAGGCAACTGGATGCTCCACCTAGGAGCAATCCGACAGATGATACCGTGGTGTTTGCCTATGACAAAGTGAACTATGCCCGGTTCCTAACCTACTACTATGCCTTGATGTCTCGACTGCCCATTGAACACCCAGAGGTCCATGAACACTTCATGCAAGGTGGCTTTTCGGTCCAGATCGGTAGCAAGAATCCCTTTGGACGGATCCCTGTGGACCAGACAATCGAAGAGACGATCAACAAAGACACCCAGACACCAGGGGGCACAAAAGGCTTCAGCCTGAAAGGCGGAGCTGTCGCCAGGTACTACCTGACATCGGAGTATCGCAGCAGGTACTTAAGGCAGCTCAGGACTATGGTAGTAGGCCAAAAGTATACTGACTTCAGCCACCCAGACCTACAGATGCCCAGGATTAGAAGAGATGAGGCCGATGTCCAATCTTTAGTTCAACTGATGGAGACCAGCTGGTTGAACCCCTTCAACGCAGAGCAAGAAGATCTTGTCAGTTTGTCAACTGCGACTATGGCACCACCAGAAGTTGTCAAAGACCTTCTAGGGGCCTACAGAATAGGAGAGGATGCATATCAAGCCTTCAAGGAAGAGCGCCTGGAGATCGATACGCCAACTATACAGTTTCATGACACGATGACGAAGACGAAACTGAGAACGTTCACTAACATCAGAATGAAGCCACGCTCACAAGACCATGCCAAGGAGGTTATCTTAAAGGCTGACAGGAACCTATTTGGCCAGATGATCCTTGTTGCCGAGAACAGAAAGCTCAAAATGAGTGATGTCTTGGCTCATCCCCTGGGGCCTTTGCCTTGGGCACTTGCCAGCGGTGATGGGTCTCTCCGCAAGACCAACAAGGCTGCCCTCGCAAAGGAGTTAGAGAGGAATGTTTCTCCTGCAGAAGTGATACCCGAGCCCTCTGCTACCATAATTGATGGGATGAGCCTGGTCCACAAACTGAAGGGAAACGACAAAACTTTTTCACAGCTTGCAGGTACAGCACTGAGTCACGCTGTTCATGAAGGTGCTAAGAGCAGGCGCATTGATGTTGTGTTTGATATCTACAAGGAGACATCCATCAAGGATGCAGAACGAGCCAAAAGAAGTGCAGGCACAGGAATTCATTTCAAGAACATTCAACCTGGGCACAACATCCAGCAGTGGAGAAAGTTACTCGATAGTTCCTCCAACAAGGCAAGTCTTATCAAGTTCTTGGTAGAAGAATGGAAGGCACCACAGCACAGGGAGAAGCTCAAGGACAAGGAGCTGTATGTCACATGTGAGCAGCGCTGCTTCAAGATCACCAAAGAGCAGTGGGAAGAGGCTCCTGAGCTTAAGTCAACTCAAGAAGAAGCAGACACACGCCTTCTTCTCCATGCACTTCATGCAGCAGAATCTGGGAACAAGTCTGTCATCATCACTGCAGAAGATACAGACGTCATGGTGTTGTGTCTTGGCATGTGCCACAAGATCCCATCCCATCTGTTCCAGAAGTGCGGGACGAAGAACCGGACAAGATTCCTGGATATCACCACACTGAGCCGCACACTGGGAGGCAGCGTGTGTGATTCATTGATTGGTATGCATGCCTTTACAGGCTGTGATACCGTCAGTGCATTCGCTGGCCGAGGGAAGATGACGACACTCAAGCAGGTGAAGATGGACAAGACATACCAGCATGCTTTTCACGAACTTGGACGCTCATGGGAAGTGTCTCCTGAACTCTTTGAGAAGCTACAGGAAATCACCTGCCACATGTACCTACCATCTACCCACACAACTAAGGTAAACAAGCTTCGGTATGAGCTGTTCTGTGCAAGACGTGGAGAGGTAGAGTCAAGTCAACTCCCTCCTTGTGAGGACTGCCTCTTCATGCATGCACTGCGTGCAAACTACCAGGCTGCGATCTGGAGGAGAAGTCTTCAGAGCCAGCCATTTGTTGCGAACCCAACAGACTGCGGTTGGATGACAGATGAGGACGGTAAGCTTGCCGTCAACTGGATGCGAGGCTCACCAGCACCAGATGCTGTTATGCAGCTACTGTCTTGCAAGTGTGTGCGGTCATGCGAACTCCCTAAGTGTACTTGCCTCAGCAATGGTCTAAAATGCACGGACATGTGCAGGTTACAGACATGTCAGAACAAGGCTATTGAAGAAGAGCCGGTGGCACAACAGTCAGATTCCGAGTCTGACGTAGATGATATTTAGGAGTAGTAATTTGCCATAATAGTATGTACAAGCCCATGGCATGCTTAGTATGTATTTACAGGACTTGTATTAAATGTGACAATTACTATATGCATTTTGTTGACATTTAGGCATTCCTGTCCCCAAATTTGACATTTTAAAAAATTTCGGAATTTTCGGTAGGGTATGTCTATTCAAGAAGTGATAACGACCATTAAGCTACCAATGTGCAAGGGCTATCATATCAAAACATAAACTAGAGACATGTAGCAAGCTAAAAACACCTAAGAGAATTAGTCACCCCGGGTGGTACCGATATCCCAAAATTCGGGTCTTGGCTCATGGACTAATACGACCCCTAAACCTCCTTTCAAGATTAATTTATACATTTGTCGGTAGAACAAAACTAGTTTGGGGTTTCCCCTAAATTGCTGGCTCGCCCTGAATTTGATCGACACATGAAGGAGTTGACATGTATCATAATCGCCAAACTAATGAGGCGAAAAGTCTTTATATCGCCCAACTAATGGGGCAAAACAGAGCGATGTATATAAGAGACCACCTTCAAATATGTCGAAGTAAGGGAGGGATGGGGGTTTTTTTCTGGACCCCCTTCTTCCTCATGTTTAACCCCATTAGTTTTATTTTGAGACCTTTCCTACTATTTCTTTGAAGAATAACTAATACGGATAATCGTGAGGGAGAAGGGGGTCCAGAAAAAAAATCCTTATTTTTGTCATCGGTTTGGAAGAGCTTACTGATTCTTTTAAGAGGAGATGGGCGTATTTATTTGCACATTTGTATATTTTTTCATAATTTATTTTAGTTTCCTCCCTAGACCCCCATCAAACATAACAAAATACACCACCCAAGACCCTCCTTCAAGATAAATTTGTAAATTTTTCGATAGATAAATGTCCTGGCCGAAGGAGGGTTCCTCTTCAATTACAGGCTCGCTATCGTTCACCAGGAAAACAATCGACAACTAAATGACACGAAAAGTATTAATATTGACAAAGAAATGGGGCGAAAGGTCTTAAAATCGCCAAACTAATGAGCCGAACGTCATAAAATCTGAAAACCAATGGAGCTAAACATGAGGAAGAAGGGGGCCCAGAAAAACAACCCATCTCCCCTTAATTATTTATTTACACTCTATGACTTAAGTATCATCCAAGCCTTAATCCTTTCAAGACACTATTACAAATTTTTTGTCTGTTTTCTGACTGTTTTTAGAATATTGTATTTAGATTAGGAAGGATATATGGAAGTCAGACGGTTGTTGTTGTTGTTGTTCCCCAAGCTGCCTGGCCGAACAGCCCCAAGGCCCTGATCAAGAACAAGGCCATAACCGAGCGCCCCCACAAAACCCTCCCTGCCTACCACAATAAAGCCTGGGTGACCGAAGCCACTCCATGGCGGGGAGCTGAGGAGGGCGCGGAAACGCCCGGGAAACCAAAGCCTCACCCAGGGCCCTGTGCCCCTCAGCAATTATGAAGAGAAAGTTGAAGGGCAAAGGAAAAATATGACGCTTTGGCTTCCAATCTTGGTGATTGGGAGGTCAATCTACGGAAGAGACGCCGTCACTTGAGATCTAGAAAATATATAAGTAAAAGGAACAGTCAGAGTAAGCTATGGGTATGGCAGAGATCGCTCAGTTCTCACTCTGATAGACGGTTAATTGAGATACTGTAGTCTTTACCCTTATAATTCCCACAGATCATTCCTAAATAAACATGATATATAACATAAACAAAACACTTCCCACCACACACACACACACACACACACACACACACACACACACACACACACACACAGGTCAGTCAGTTATGATGGATGACCGCCATATGGTGCCAGTGGAAGGCCAGAATCTACACTGAACGTTATATAAAACATATATACAACACTAGACCACCACACACACACACACACAGACACACACACACAGGTTACTCAGAGCTATGATGGATGACCGTCATATGGTGTTAGTGGAAGGCCAGGATCTACACTGAACGTTATATAAAGCATAAATACTTGACCACTACACACACACACACACACACACACACACACACACACACACACACACACACACACACACACACACACACACACACACACACACACACACACCACACACACACCACACACACACACACACACACACACACACACACACACACACACACACACACACACACACACACACACACAGTGGTTGAGTGGTTGAACTGTGCAAAGTGATCAAAATAAGTTCAGCAGTTAACTTATTTATGGCTATTTTTGTGAGGTTTGAGGGTGATGATAGGGTCAGGGGAAGATGGTCGCCAAAAGTTAATGGTTTCTATTCAGGTACCATGTGAAGGTACTGTTAAAGTTTCATCTAAATCTGTCTATTATCCTTTGAGAAATCTTGCTTTGAAACATGCAGACAGGCAGAGGAATGAACAAGCAGACAGTGACAATCATGATCAAATCTACGGTACACAAACTTAACGTTTCATTTGTATATGTGAATGAAGGATACAAAAGGCAGAGCTGTTGGAGGATAGACAATGAAATCCCAAAACAATAACACACCCTAATCCTACCACAGCCACAATCACCCCCTTCCCATACCCTACCACAATCACCCCCCCTACCACAATCACCCCCACCCTTACCACAATCACACCCCATCCTTACCACAATCACACCCCCACCCTACCACAATCACCATAACAACCCCCCCCTCTCCCCCATCCAACCCCATTACCTAACCCCTTGTCTGGGCGGTGTGGGGGGGGGGGGGGAGGAGAGGTCCCCCCCCCCATGAAGTGCCATATGGTGGAGGGTTTTGCAAAGGTTGTTGTGGTGGTGATGGCCGCAACACTTACTATATGACCTTGTTTGTTCCCCACCCCCTACCCCCCTCCCCCCTCCAGGCATTGTACGCTTAGGGCCTCTCATTCTCTCATATTCTGTAATTTTCTCATATTCGCTCATTCTGTAATTTTCTCATTGTCTCTCATATTCTGTAATTTTCTCATAATTACTCGCTCATTCTGTCATTTTCTCATTGTCTCTCATATTCTGTAATGTTCTCTCATTCCATCATATGCTCATACTTTCATTCACTTGCATTTTCTCATATTCTCATTCACTCATATTGTGCTCTCACATTCTCATTCTCTTTAATGTTCTCATTCATTCGCATTCTCTTGCATTTTCTCACATTCTCATGCTCTCACATTCTAATTTACTCGCATTCTCTCACATTTTCTCATTCACTAGTCTCTCTCTCTCTCTCTCTCTCTCTCTCTCTCTCACTCTCTCTCTCTCTCACTCTGACACTATTTGCTCCATAACCTCTTGTATACGGTATGTCGAAGGCGATTGCACTGGGAACACAAATTGCGCAAACTACTTAGATGGAAAAAGTTGGCTATACAAAAGGCAACACATTAATTATGATTAAGGGGAGATGGGCGTTATTTATTTGCTCATGTATGTATCTTTTTATATATTTTTAGTTTCCTCCCTAGACCTCCATCAAGCTTAAAGAAAAACACCCCCAAGTTTCAAGATAAACTTGTACATTTTTCGGTAGAAAAATGTCCAGGCCGAAGGCCGGTTCCTTTTAAATTACAAGCTCGCTATCGCTCGCCAGGAAAATATCGACACCTAAATGGCACGAAAGGTCTTATAATTGAAATAAATTGGGCGAAAGTTCATAACATCGCCAAACTAATGAGACGAACGTCATAAAATCTGAAAACTAATGGGGCTAAATATGAGGAAGAATGGAGACCAGAAAAAACAGCCCATCTCCCCTTAATGGTGTTTATTTGAACGACTTCCCGTCACTTTTGGAGTTTCACAAGGATCTGTCCTTGACCCACTGCTGTTCCTTACTATACTGTATGTGTTCGTGTGCCGAGTGTAATTTCCAAGAATGCAAGTAACATGAAAATTGGCGTCAATATTTACAATACTGAAGGGGTTAAGGGGGGATGGTTCACTTGTTGGTCGATTTTGTTCATGTATTTCATTATTTTTCTAGTTTCCTCCCTAGACCTCCATCAAACTTAAACAAAACATCCATTAGATCCCCCTTCTAGATTAATTTATAAATTTTTCGGCAGAAAAATGTCCCGGCCGAAGGCCGCTTCTTCCAAAACTGCAGGGTCACTATCGTTCGCCAGGAAAAAAATCGACACCTAAATAACACGAAAGGTCTTAATATTGACAAGGAAATGGGGCGGAAGGTCTTAAAATCGACAAACTAATGGGGCAAACATTTTAAAATCTGAAAACAAATGGGGCTAAACATGAGGGAGAAGACATGAGGGAGAAGACATTTGCTAGAAGATCTAGCAAAACGACCCATCTCCCCTTAACAAGCTGTATACATGGACTGAGTGAATAATTCGAGACATGCCACATCTAATTTAACTCTGAAAAGTGAAATATCCTATACTGCATGTCAACCAATGTAAATCATATCAGAATATTTAGTTCTATTCTCTTCCATATACTCAGGACCAATCCTCACTTTTTTTTTTTTTTTTTTTTTTTTAGGGGGGGGGGGGGTGGCTGACTCGATTGAGCCAGAATAGGGACAACACAACATCAAATAATGAACACACACAAAAACAAAATACAAATTCACACACATATATAGTATTGTGAAATATATATGTAAAGTGTAAATGAATGTGCGTAAACAAATAACATAAAAATAAACACAAATAAATTAACAATAAAGTCGTAAATTATAACGTTGGCAGATCTTATTCAAAATGATGATGTCTTAACTGTATTATGTCTCTTAAGGGGAGGTTTTTAGTTGATTCCCTAGATATCCTTCAAGCTTAAGATTACACCCCCTTGAGCCCCTTTCAAGATACATTTGTAAATTTTTCGGTAGAAAAATGTCCCGGCTGAAAGCCGGTTCCTCTTAAATTACAGGCTCGCTATCGCTCGCCAGGATAAAATCGACACCTAAATGGCACGAAAGGTCTTAAAATTGACAGAAATGGGTTGAAAGTTCTTAAAATCGTCAAAATAATGGAGCAAACGTCTTACAATTAGAAAAACAATGGGGCTAAACATGAGGGAGAAAGGAGTCAAGAAAAAAATCCCTCAAGTGGATATCTCCCCTTAATTACGACAATAAGACAACGTAAATAACTATACCCTGTTCCAAATAAACAGGCCAAAACTCTTGAACATTAATTAACCTCTGTAAATCCCAAACTAGAGTAATCGAGCTAATATGTCTACCATTCGGGAAGGGTCAGCCAGGGAATAGGTGTGAAAGTTTACAGCCCATTTGTTCTAGCCCTTTTTGAGTTACAGAGGTTAGGGTTCACGATTCCTGGCCTACCTTTTTGGATCAGGGTATAGTAATATTTAAAGTTAGGTATGCTTTTGACCGATATAATTACGGTATGTTGTTGGTAATACTGCTGCCTGTCCTGTGACAAAATAAGTTTGTATTTTTTTGGTAGAACAGTGTCCCAGCTGAAGGCGGTTCCTCCTAAATTGCAGGCTCGTTATCGCTCGCCAGAAAAAATAGACACCTAAATTCCATGAAAGGTCTTAATATTTACAAAGAAATGTATCCGGCCTTTGGCCGGAATTTTGTTTTCTATCGAAAAAATGTACACATGTATCTCTATGTGGGGTCTTTGGGGTGTGTTTACATTTGTTGTTTTAATACATATTGCTTAAGCTTGTTGGAGGTCTAGGGTGGAAACTAAGAACATAATATATAGATAAATAAACATGAACATATATACGCCCATCTCCCAACATATATACGCCCATCTCCCATTAAACATATATACGCCCATCTCCCATTAAACGGAGATGAACGGAGATAACAAGGAAAACGGATGTCTAGAGGAAAGAGAGAACAAAATATATACGAAAAATTTACTTATGATAAAAAGGAAAAATATGTGAGAGTAGCAAAGACCTGGATGAAAGGAAGAGTGCGACATATGGTAAGAGTCAACCAGGTCAACCACAGGAATGGATAGATACAAGCCCCAGTTTTCCAGAGGTATTCACTTGTGCTTGAATCAGGAGACAATACTTACTAACACAACGACACCATTCATACATAATTTGCAGCCGTAGAATAGTCCACACACACACACACACACACACACACACACACACACACACACACACACACACACACACACACACACACACACACACACACACACACACACACACACACACACACACACACACACACACACACACACACACACACACACACACACACACACACACACACACACACACACACACACACACACACACACACACACACACACACACACACACACACACACACACACACACACACACACACACACACAACACACACACACACACACACACACACCACACACACACACACACACACACACACACACACACACACACACACACACACACACACACACACACACACACACACACACACACACACACACTATTGAACGAGTTCAACGCAGTCACTAAAATTATACCCAGTCTAAAGAACAAACCATATGAGAAACGTCTTGAAGAATTACATCTGTTTCCCCTAACAAAGCTTTGATTAAGAGGCGACCTAATTCAAGTCTTTAAAATCATCAGAGGCATCGACAATATGAACTGTAGTAAATACTTTACGATTGACCGATCAAACTACACACGGGGAAATGGTTGCAAAACCATTGGGTAAATCATTCAACTCGCACGAATCCAAGAATGTCTTCTTCAATCGAGCCGTCAACTTGTGGAATGGACTTCCCCAAGATGTTATGGACTGCAACACCGTTTCAAAGTTCGCCTTGACAAGCACCTTGCTCTAAATCCAAGATTGACTGCATTTGCAAACGAATCAAATATTTCCTTAATTGTGCTATTTCATTAATATTGTCCCCCCTCCCTGCCATGTTTAATCCCCAGGGAGGTATTTCCTTTTCACATCTTTATATCTCTGAAATACTGTTGGACACTAGAAACAGCAGTATTTTGGAGGGCATTTTTTATTTATTTTTTTCTATGTGAATGAGGGAGACAAAAGGCATAACTGCCTGCAGCGAGTGCCTCTCCCAAATTTCAAAGAGTGACAGGGCCGAAATCAAGGGACGTTCGAGCTAAAATGCCTGGACACACGGAGTTTGAAGCAACTTAAGTCGTAGGAAGAGGGAAAGACTGATTCTGGGAGAGAGTTCAAGAGCTCAGCAGTTGAATATAAGAAAGTCTGAGAATAGCGTTTCACTCTTGGGTTGGACAGTTGCACAGAGTAGGGTTGGGATTGTGTTGCAAGGCGGGTACTACGTACCCTACGTAGAGGAGGTGCCATACACTGGGAAAGCTCCGAGGAACACTGATTATTATAGTAGCGATAGAATAGCGCGAAAGATGCAACATTGCGGCGAAGAGAGAGAGATTGCAGAGAGTTGGTGAGTGGACGGGAGTTAATGATACGAAAGGCTTTCCTTTCTACTTTGTTTAGGAGTGCGGTGTGAGAGGATCCTCCGCACACATGTGAACAATACTCAATACAAGGACGCACTGTGCCCCTGTACAGAGCAACAAGATGCGCAGGGGTAAAGAACCCCTTGAGGCGGTTGAGCACACCCAGCTCGAGGGGTCGCAAGAACTGTTGTTGCTTGTTTTCCTTTGTACTCATTTGTACTACACACCACACACACACACACACACACACACCACACACACACACACATGTATAGGTCAGTCAGCTGTGATGCATGACAGTGATTTGGTGTCGGTTGAGGACCATTAATTTATATTGACCATACTATAACAACTGGGAAATAACACTTAAGCCACACACACACACACACACACACACACAGCCCGTAGCCTAGTAGGTAGAGCTCTCGTCTCACACACGAGGGGTCGGGGGTTCATTTCCCCGCCGGGCGGAGACAAATTGGGCTTGTCTCCTTTCATGTGTTAGCCTCAGTTCACCTAGCTGTAAATAGGTACCTGAAATAAGTGGACGACGTTGTGACGTTCCATCTGGGGTTGGCAAAAATGGTACAAGGCGAGATGGGTATCATATGGTTCACCTAAGCTGATGGCTACCTAAGCCTTCGGGCGAGACGGTACCGTCTATAGTGAGAATGGTACCATACAGATCCACCCTAAGCCTTCGTTTCCGATGACGCCAATTGGCTAAAATACAGACTACACACACATCCACAGCCATTCCAACAGTACATAAAACACTTAACATGCATTTCACGCAATACATTCCCAGTTAAGGAGGCGCGATAATAATGAGCTTAGCTCGCATTGCGTGGATTCCCCTTGACGAACAAGTAACTGAGTAACACACACACACACACACACACACACACACACACATTTCGCTTTGATGGATGATAGTGAATGTAGCGTCAGTTGAACATACTATTAGAACATAAAAACACAACTCATGCTACATCCACACACACACACACACCATACACATCTATAGGTCAGTGATGGTGATGAATGACAGTAATTTGGCGCCAGTTGAGAGCCACATACTGTTCTATATGGATCATGATAGATAACCATCAATAACACACACACACACACACACACACACACACACACACACACACAACTATAGGTCAGTGATGGTGATGAATGACAGTAATTTGGCGCCAGTTGAGAGCCACATACTGTTCTATATGGATCATGATAGATAACCATCAATAACACACACACACACACACACACAACTATAGGTCAGTGATGGTGATGAATGACAGTAATTTGGCGCCAGTTGAGAGCCACATACTGTTCTATATGGATCATGATAGATAACCATCAATAACACACACACACACACACACACACACACACACACACACGAATCATGAGAGAAAACCCTAAAAAACACTCAAACCACATACATACCGGTATAGTACACACACGTAAATACACATACCGGTATAGTACACACACGTAAATACACATACCGGTATAGTACACACACGTAAATACACATACCGGTATAGTACACACACGTAAATACACCAAAACACAAACAAACGGATAAAACACGCAAGCACACCTGATTGTTAAGGTAGATAGAGGTCTAACGAGGAAACTAATAACAAAATATATACATAAACAATTAAATAGACCAACAAATAATCACTACCCCTTTAAGGGGAGGTTTTTAGTTGATTCCCTAGACTTCCATCAAACTTAAAATTACTCCTCCTAGACACCCTTTCAAGATAAATTTGTACATTTTTCGGTAGAAAAATGTCCCGGCCGAAGGCCGGTGCCCATTAAATTACAGGCTCGCTATCGCTCACCAGGAAAAAAACGACACCTAAATGGCACGAATGGTCTTAAAATTGACAGAAATGGGGCGAGGGTTCTTAAAATCGCCAAACTAATGGGGCGAACGTCTTAAAATCTCAAACACAATGGGGCTAAACATGAGGGAGAAAGGGGTCGTCCAGAAAAAAAATCCTCCAGGTGGAAATCTCTCTCTCCTTTAAATATCTAAACATAGTTAACTCTAAGGGCTTCAGTTTACCCCCAGGTGAAATCAAAGAGACTGTGTAGTGTGGATAAGTTATATAGGAACCTATACTCCATTTTTTTTTTTTTTTTTTTTTTTAAGGAGACAATGAACGGAGGAAGGAAAAACACAGATAAAACAAAAAGGTCCATGTGCCTAAAGGCATCCTCCATTCATAAAATGTTTGTAACAACTGGATTTAAACATTTGTAGATTGTAAGTTTGTGGAAAGCAATTCGAGGGAAGTGAATTCCAAAGAGTAGTAGCTCTGGGGATAAATGAATTCTGATAAACAGAAGTTCTGCATTGTGGAGGAGAAAGTGTAAATTCATGGGCGCTCTCAGCTGCCCTAGTTCTACGGGGAAAGATGTGGAGAGGCGGCACAATTGAAGCAAGTTCCTCGGAACAATTGCTGTGAAAATATCTGTAGAATAATGCAAGGGATGCAACGTTTCTTCGTATGGATAATGTAGGAAGGTCCTGTGTGATTGCAGGGTTATTGATTAATCTAATAGCTTTATTTTGAATTTTGTCCAACTGCCTCAATGCAACCACTCCACTTCCAACCCACAGAGGTGAACAGTAATCCATCTGAGAACGCACATGACTTTTATATATCATGGCCAACTGCTCGTCAGTGAAGAATTCTCGAACTCTGTACAGGAGTCCCAGTTTTTTAGAGGCATTCTTAGCAATGCTTCTAACATAATGTGTCCAGCTCAAGTTAGTAGTTAATGTTACACCGAGAATGTCAATACTAGGGGAAGTGGGAATATTTACATCATTAAAAAATATATGGGAGTCAGTGAGATTCTGTCGGTTAGAAAATTAAATGTACTTGGTTTTCTGTGCATTAAAGGAAACTAGATTCTTTTGTCCCCATCCATTAATTCTAGAAAGGTCCTGGTTCAGAGAAATTGCAGTGTTTATTTTTGAATTTATAAGATCGGGTTGGGTGACAGAATTGGTAAATGTGAAGGAACTGTGGAGTGTTGAGTCATCTGCGTAGGAATGTATTGGATTATGAGTGGTAGATATGAGATCATTGATATGAATGAGGAACAGAATTGGGGCCAAAACTGATCCCTGGGGAACACCAGCATTTATTGAGTGAAATTGAGAATAAAGGCCATCTACCATTACACATATTTTTCTGTTATGAAGATAAGAAGAAATTAGTGGAACTAATGATGCAAGGCCGTAGTGTGACATCTTCGACAATAAGGATTGATGCCAGACTCTATCAAATGCCTTTGATATATCCAGTGCTATTGTATGTGTTTCACCATGTTGGTCTGTAGCTTGGTTGATTTGATGCGTAAGAAGGCAAATGTCTGCAGTTGATCGACATCGTCTAAAACCATATTGCCTATCACTGATTAATTTATTATTCTCAAGATGCTTAATTATGTGATTATTTAATATAATTTCAAAGACTTTACCAAGAGTGGAAGTTATAGCTATTGGTCTGTAGTTTGATGGATCTGAAGAGGCACCTTTTTTAGGAACTGGATGGATGTTTGCTTCTTTCCAGGGTACTGGGAAGCATGAGGTATGAGTACACAGACGGAAATTTTTTGCCAATACAGGAGCGAGCACCAAGGAGCAATTCTTAAGTACTATTGGAGGAATTTCATCTGGACCAGGAGCCTTATCTACCGAGAGATTCTGCAAAATAGTTTTGACATGTCTGGTGTGGATCTTAAGTGAGGGAATTTCAGGCGAATTAAAATTAAGTACAGGGACATCTTGATTTATTTCATCTAAGGTTGAGTTGGTGGAGAAAATATCCGCAAGAAGGTTAGCTTTACCTCGTGGGTCACTTACAAGATTGCCAGTCGGAGATTTTAATGGTGGAATGGATGAAGCAGTAGTGAAGTTGGATTTAAATGAGTTAAGAGTAGACCAAAATATTTTGTTATCATTTGGATTATTTAGAAGTTTATTTGCCTGCTTGTGGAGAAAGTTTGATTTAGTTAGGTTTAATACAGTTTTGGCATGATTTCTGATGTTTCTAAAGTAATTAAAGGCTTCATGTGTTTTTGATCTTGTGTATGCATTGTAGGCTATTGCTTTTTGTTCAGTTACTCTAGCACAATTATGGTCAAACCATTTAGGTGAATTAGATCTTTTACTGTACTTTTGATGAGGAATAAAAGTTTCCATTCCAATTTTTACAAAATCTTGTATGTGGCTCAAGGTGGAGTGTGCATCATTAGAAAAGAAAGAGGTCCAGGGAATATCAATAAAGAAACCTTGAAGACCCTCCCAGTCTGCCCTATCGTAATGCCATTTAGTCACCAAGACAGGTTCAGAGTGGGAAGGTGTGGTAGGTGATAGACAGGTGGCCTGTATCAGACAGTGATCAGAAGATCCAAGCGGGGACCTCACTGTAACATCATAATTTTCTGAATTGGTTGTTAAAAATAAGTCCAGTAGGTGGGAATTATGATTAGGATTATCTGGTACACGGGTGGGTTGGTTGACTAGTTGAGTGAGATTAAATGAGTCTGCAAATAGCTCACATTCAAGACCAGCATCATCAGTCCTGGCTGAATAAGTGAGCCATTCAACATTATGGACATTAAAATCACCCAACACAGTGATTTCAGAAGAAGCATTTAAGTTGAGGACACTGAGTTGTGAGGACAGAGAATCAAAAAGACTTTGCTCTGGAGGAGTATTTGGGGAACGGAAGATGCAACATATGTATTTAAATTTACCAGCAGAAATTAATTTGTATATAGAATAATCAAAATAGGGACAATTGAAACTAGTAACCTCCTCCAGGGCAATTTCAGATTTTGTGAAGCAACATACACCTCCTTTAGGTCTGAAATTTTGGAGCAGTTGATAACCTGGAAAATTAAATCTAGACGTGTCAGATGTGGATGTTACTTGAGTCTCTGTCAAAAAAAGGAGAGTAGGGGATTCTGCTTGAAGAAATTGGTGTACAGAATTGATGTTAGAGTGAAGTCCCCTTATATTGCTAAAGAAAAAGCTGCACCGACGAGCAGCTTTGGGACGTTGCAATGCTCTTGACACAGTCGCATGATGACGACCGGGAGGGCCCTGTGTCAATGACCCAACCCTGCCGGGGGTGGATATCCGAGGGACCACCAGGTTTGCTCTTAACAATTGTACTGCCATGTTTATTGGGTAAGGTGTATGGTGTTACATGTATGATATGTAGTGGGAAGAGTAGTGTTTTATGGATAGAGGATAGCAATGTAGGGCAAGTCGTGAAGTTGGATGTGTATGTTATATAAATAGGGTTTTCCTGATACCCCTGATGTGTGAGGCAGAAAGATATGTATCCAGCTACCAAGGCCTGGGAGAGAAAATGGAATTCAGGCTATTCCCTGAGTCTCCCGAAACCTTGGCGGTAGTACTTCCCTGGGCGGGGCTGCCTACCCCTACTACCTACTATTTCATTTCATCTGACTTAGGTCAATTGCATCCCTTAAGGAGAGATTTCCACTTGAGTTATTATTTTCTGGACACCTTTCTCCCTCACGTTTAGCCCCATTGTTTTTTAGATTTTAAGACGTTCGCCCCATTAGTTTGGCGATTTTAAGAACTGTCACCCCATTTATGTCAATTTTAAGACTTTTCGTGCCATTTTGGTGTCAACTTTTTCCTGGCGAGCGATAGCGAGCCTGTATTTTAAGAGGAACCGGCCTTTGGCCGGGAAGTTTTTCTACCGAAAAATTTACACATTTATCTTGAAAGGGGGTCTAGGGGGTGTAATTTTAAGCTAGATGTAAGTCTAGGGAACACACTTAAAAACCTCCCCTTAACAGCTAATTTCTCGATTCTTAATGGAAAAATATGAAACTACTATATCTCTGCATTACATTAAGGTAAAGTTTATATAATTAGCAGCATATTTCACGACACAATCTTCAAAATAAATGAGAAATCTTGATGGGAACCTTGCAATTTACCGCCAGTTGAAAAGAAACAGAGTATAATTGGTCCTATTATATCCCTCAGTAATAATTAACCCTTTCTGTACCGGTGACGTCTGTTATATTATATGCTAGCTATATTTAGATGATTTTATGCAGTTTAGGAGGGATCTGTGGTAGTTAAAATGGTTGATTGAGATAGTTCGAGGCCTTATAATAATTGTTACAGATCCTTCCTGATCTTCCTGGTGAGGGAGGTATTATACACTTTCATCACCACATATTTTCACCATCTCAACACACGTCAATGGTAAAACTAGGGAGAGACTATTACAAACATGCATGGTACATAACAATATTATCACAAACACACCAACACACGCGCGCACATTAAGAAAAGATGGATGATTTACTTGGAAAACAAAAATAATCTACTGTCAAGCAGGCAATTTGGATTCAGGGAGGGTACCTCATATTCAGGGTAGTTTGTTAAATTGGATAGAAAACTATCTTTTAGGGAGACAGATGAGGACTAATATCAGAGATAAATTTTCTACGTGGAAAGACGTCACAAGTGGAGTTCCGCAGGGAGCGGTGCTGGCACCCATAATGTTACTAATATACATTAACGACATGCCAAAGGATATAAAAGCATATATGAATATGTTCGCAGATGATGCCAAGATCATGAAACGTATAGAAGATGAAAACAGTGGAAGGGAATTACAGAGGGATTTGGATAGGATAGATCAATGGAGCAAGAAGTGGAAAATGGAATTCAACACAAATAAATGTCATGTAGTGGAAATGGGAGTAAGTAAAAGAAGGCCTCATATGGAATATAAGTTAGGAGAACATACTATTAACCCATCAGAGAAAGAAAAGGACTTCGGGATAACTGTTAGGGGTGAAAATCTTTCACCTGAGAATCATATTAATAAGATACTGGGATAAACATATGGACTGTTAAACAGAATAAAAATAGCCTTTAACTATATAAACGAAGAGATGCTGGAGAAAATAATAAAAACATTGGTGAGACCAAGACTGGAGTATGCGGCAGTGGTGTGGGCACCACATCTAAAAAAGCATATAAAGAAGCTGGAACAGGTTCAGAGAGCTGCAACTAGGATGATACCAGAACGGAGAGAATTGCCATATGAGGAGATATTAAAGAAATTAGATTTACCATCTGTAAGAGATAGGAGGGAGAGAGGTGATATGATTATGATGTACACATGTGTGAGAGGACTCGAGAAGGTGGACAAGAAGGATTATATTGTGAAAGATAATGGTAGAACTAGGGGGCATAGATATAAACTAATGAAAGGAAGATGCAAAGGAGAAGTGAGAAAGCATAGTTTCCCTTACAGAAGTATAAGTAAATGGAATCAGTTAGAAGAGGGAGTGGTGTGTGCAAAAAACATTCATATTTTTAAGGCAAAGTTAGATAAATGTACCGGTAACTCAGGAAGCGGAACGATACGAGCATAAAAAGCTCAACTCCTGTATACTACAAATAGGTAAATACACACACACACACACACACACACACACACACACACACACACACACACATCTATAGGTCAGTGAAGGTGATGAATGACAGTAATTTAGTGCCAGTTGAGAGCCACATACTGTTCTATATGGATCATGATAGATAACCATCAATAACACTCATACCACACCCACAAACACACACACACACACACACATCTATAGGTCAGTGAAGGTGATGAATGACAACAATTTAGCGCCCTGTTGAGAGCCACATACTGTTCTATATGGATCATGATAGATAACCATCAATAACAAACACACACGTACACATGTACACTAGTCTTTTTTTAAACCGTCAATAACACTCACACTACACACAACCTATTAAATTAAACAATTTGATTCAGTTTACGGAGATTTTGTGGGCGCTAGAGTTCAGTGAGATTGTGTTTACCCATATAATTCCAAAAGATCCTTCCTAAATGGCATAACATCGTCTAATGGTAGCCAGAATGAAATGTCAAAACGCGTCATTATCCCCAAAGGGTTAACCCTTTATGTACCGACTACATCTTTTAAACTTTATTCGGACTACTTTCAGACGATTATATTCAGTTAAAAAGGGGACTTTAGAAATTAAGAGGCTTCGAACTATCTCACTTAACCCTTTTTACTACCAGATCCTTCTCAAACTGCACAATACAATTTAAAAGACGTTGCCGGTACAGAAGGGGTTAAACAATAAATATCACATAATAAAGGTATATGCTAATTATTACTCATGTGGGTCTAATGCTTTTATTTATAATTACTATACACCATTCATTATAGGTAGGCCAAAAATCTTCACCACTAACCTCTATAACTAAACAAAAAAGACTGGAATAATCGAGCTAATATTTCTACCATTTGGGAAGGGCAAGCCAGGGAATTAGCCCTATACCTGTTAGTAGTCTCGAAATCGTGAACCCTAACCTCTGCAACTCAAAAAGGGCTAGAGTAAATGGGCTGTAAAATTCCACACCTATTCCCTGGCTGACCCTTCCCACATGGTAGAAGTATTAGCTCGATTACTCTAGTCGTTTGTGAGTAATAGAGGTTAATGATCAAGAGTTTTGGCCTACTAAGTTGGAATATGGTATAGTTGTTTCTGTTCGATCCATCAGTAATAATATATTCTAATTTATCCCATAATTGTAGAGAAATCCAACAGAATTTCGTAATGCCGAAACTTATTCACACTTTTATACAACCGAGCATTATTAATGCAATAATGAATGCAACTGTACGAATCAATGAAAGGAGGGAAATGAGGTGGGAAGGGAAGGTAAGGAGGAAGACAAGGATGGTAGGAAGGTGGTGGAAAGGAAGTGATAAAGGAAGGAAGCAAAGGAAAGGAGGTGATAAAGGAAGGAAAGGAGGAAGACAAGGATGGTAGGAAGGTGGTGGAAAGGAGGTGATAAAGGAAGGAAGGGAAGGAAAGGAGGAAGACAAGGATGGTAGGAAGGTGGTGGAAAGGAGGTGATAAGGGAAGAAAGGGAAGGAAAGGAGGAAGACAAGGATGGTAGGCAGGTGGTGGAAAGGAGGTGATAAAGGAAGGAAGGGAAGGAAAGGAGGTGATAAATGAAGGAAAGGAGGAAGACAAGGATGGTAGGAAGGTGGTGGAAAGGAGGTGATAAAGGAAGGAAGGGAAGGAAAGGAGGTGATAAAGGAAGGAAAGGAAGAAGACAAGGATGGTAGGAAGGTGGAAGGAAAGGAGGTGAAGGAGGAAGAAAGGGAAGGGAAGGAGGAAGACAAGGATGGTAGGAAGGTGGAAGAAAGGGAAGGGAAGGAGGAAGACAAGGATGGTAGGAAGGTGGTTCACTATCTATACTTATCTTCAAACGTCAATAATCAATATGTCTATCATCGGTATGTTGACTGTGTAATGATGTGTGTGTGTGTGTGTGTGTGTGATGAGGGGTGAGGTGCGGGAGGTATACACTTTCATCACACACACTCACTCACATTATCACTCTCTCTCTCATATATATATATATAATGTGTGTGTGTATGTATATACTGTATATACAGTATGTGTGATGAGTGATGGGTGGTGACGGATGAGGTGAGGGAGGTTTATACACTTTCATCACTACATATTTTCACCATCTCACCACACACTATCTCTCTCTCTCTCTCTCTCTCTCTCTCTCTCTCTCCAATTGAAATAACCCCAATTGCCAGTTAATTTTTCTATGTAACTATGTAATCGCTCTACACAACCTCGAATTACCGTCAATTACAATTACCGATGACAACTGAAACAAACAAGATATATATTTAGCAATGTCAAATATAATTATAGTAAAGTATACTCCGTGTGTGTGTGTGTATGTGTGTGTATGTGTGTGCGTGTGTGTGTGTGTGTGTGTGTGTGTGTGTGTGTGTGTGTGTGTGTGTGTGTGTGTGTGTGTGTGTGTGTGTGTGTGTGTGTGAGATATAATGACATATATATATATATATAGAGAGAGAGGTGCTATGATGATATAGTGATTAGAAGCAAAGGTTATCCTCATTAGTGCGCAGTAACCAATGGGCTGTAAATGTCCACACCTTTTCACTGGCTGAACCTTCCCAAATGCTAGAAATATTTGCTCGATTACCCTAATCGTTTATGAGTTGGTGATCAAAGCGGTAGAAATATCCAGGGATCTGCCTTGTTTGGGCCAATTGGCTTTCTGCAGACTCCCATTTTCTTATATTATGTTAAATATTAGCTTAATTACCCTAGTCGTTTGTGAGTTATAGAGATTAATGGTCAAGACGGTAGAAATATTAGCTTGATTACTCTATAGTCGGTTTCTTCTCAGCTGACGGTAAATTGAATCCCTTGGTAACCTTTGTTTCTGGATAGTTAATGGAAGAATGTGAAACTATTATATCTCTTTACCATATTAATATCAAGCTTTCATAATTAACAACATATTTCACTACACAATCTTTATAATAGGTAAGAAATCAAGAGGAAGACATGGCAATTTACCGTCAGCTGGAAAGAAACAGAGTATAGTCGTTTCTGGGTTATAGGGGTTAAGGGGACAGTGGCTGTTTGTTTGGTCTATTAATTCATGTATTCATATATATTTTTTTTTAGTTTCCTCCCTAGACCTCCATCAAGCTTAGAAAAACACCCCCTAGATCCCCCTTCAAGATAAATTTGTAAATTTTTCGGAGGATAAATGTCCCGGCCAAAGGCCAAATCCTCCTAAAATTACAGGCTCGCTATCGCTCACCAGGAAAAAATAGACACCTAAATGGCAAGAAAGGGCCCTAATATTGACAAAGAAATGGGGTGAAAGGTCATAAAATCCCCAAACTGATGGAACCAACGTCTTAAAATCTCAAAACTAGTGGGGCTAAACATTAGGGAGAAGTTGGTCCAGAAAAACGGTCTGTCTCCCCTTAATAGACAATAGTTTTGGCCTACAAATAATGAACAGTGTATATTTATGTAAACAAAGACAACTATGCAACATACTCTCACTTTCAAGCATTTCTACATTTTCAAGATTGCACATTTTACCTTCATTTGTGCAACATTCTCGCAACAACGTGCGCATATGTTTTATAGATTATGTGATTGTTATAATGTACTCATGCAAACGTAACACACACACACAAGTACACAGCTACATACATAACCATACATACATACACACACACACACACCTGGTGATCCTGGTGATAAGTTGAGGACGTCTGGTCGTCCCTCGGTCATGCTGATGCACCACCGCCAGTAGTAGTCAACCACCGCTCGTCCCCGTCCCCAGTGGAAGACACGGGGGCAAGGGGACCAGTAGATGGACTGTCCATGGTAGACAGATCGGTAATAAAATTACCGTCTGCCCTAATCAGGGCAAGCTGATCAGGAATGCTATTACTCAGTGCCCTGATGTCGTAGTGGGGCATTTTTGGCTGGTCAGGGACACTTTTGAGGAACCTGTCCAGCACCCTCTTGAACTGGTCAGCCGAGGAGCACTCTGCATCACGCACATATCTTGGCAGCGCGTTAAAGAGTGTTGGGCCCCGGTATGATATTGAGGTCATTCTCTGAGTCACCACTCTGGCCAAGGCTCTATTATTGATGTTTCCCAATTCACAGAGCTTGCCTCGCCTCTTGCTGATTTTCTCACTTATTTTCGACTCATTGTTTAAGTTTGGGACATGGCCATTTAGCATTTTCCAAACGTAGATTATGATGTACCGCTCACGCCGTCGCTCCAACGAGTACAATTCAAGTGCTTTAAGTCTTCCCCAGTAGTCGAGATGTTGCACGGAGGAGATCTTGTTTGTAAATGTACGTTGGACGCCTTCAAGTGATTGTCGTTCTCCAACCCTCCACGGGTCCCAGAGTTGGCAGCAGTACTCGAGGATTGGCATTATTAGAGATTTGTATAATATTATCATTGATTTGTCTTCCCTTGTGGCAAACGTCCGTAGAATCCAACCCATTTGATTGCGAGCAGAATGGACTATGTCTTGGGTGTGTTTGGTAAATGTTGCATCACTGCTTATTGTTACCCCTAGATCTTTAATATTGGCCACTGAATTGATACTGTTTCCATCATAGGTTGAGTACACAGTATTTTCTTTTAGTTTGATATCAGGTCCATATCTAATGAGGTCAAATTTGCAGCTATTAAAAGACATGTTATTATTTTCCGCCCAGTGGTACAGCACATTCAGATCCTGCTGGAGTGATGCTGCATCGTTCTCATTCTTCACTCTGCCAGACACCGTGTATCGTCGGCAAAAGATGAAACTCGAGCCATCTGAACCTCAGCATCTATGTCTGACAAGAGTATTAGGAACAATATTGGTCCAAGAACAGAACCTTGGGGAACTCCACTGGTCATGTTTGAATCTGTAGACACACATCCACCAACTGCTACAGACTGGACTCTATCTCTGAGGAAGGCACATATCCAACGTCCTACGCGTCCACTGATCCCGAGTTTCCGAATCTTATGGAGGAGGACGTCATGGTCGACTTTATCAAAGGCCTTCTCGAAGTCAAGGTACACCACATCCAGGTTGGCTCCATCCTCCAGTGTTTGCAGAATATAGTCATGGTGCTCCAGCAATTGAGACAAACAGGACCTCCCTCCTCTGAAGCCATGTTGTCCATTGTTCATCTTATTGTTGTTTTCTAAGAAAAACACTATTTGCTTACTGATAACTCAATATCTTAATAATGTGAGAAGTCAGTGCAATCGGTCGGTAGTTCTTGGGTAGGGATCTTGGTCCTCCTTTGTAGATTGGGGTAATCTTTGCAGTCCTCAATAACATTGGTATAGTTCCCTCTCTCATAGATGCCTTCCACAGCATGTATAGTGGGACTGAAATCTCTGAAGCGCACTCTTTCAGGAGGATTGCTGGAAATTGATCGGGTCCAGCCGCAGAGATTGCTTTAAGCTCACCTATTGCTTCAGCAATATCACACACACACACACACACACAAGAGCAAGAAAGCAGTTATACACATATGCATGTATACTGTACACATACACACGTACGCTCACATATTACACACACACACACACACACACAGTCTCTCTCTTTCTGGCACACACACATACAGACACTGAGACACACAAACACACACACACACTATCTCTCTCGCGCTGTCTCTCTCTCTTTCTCCCACACACACACACACACACACAGTAGCTCTCTCACACACACATAAAACACACACACACACACACATATATATATATATATATATATGTGTCTATAATGTATACTGTTTGTGGTTCGAGCCCGGCTGAGAGTATCAGGTAGAGGAGAGCATATATGCATGTAATGTGCATATATTTATGTATATGTATGTCTGTGTGTATGTGCTGTCAATGGTTCGAGCCCGGTTGAGAGTATAAGGTATATAATATTATATATATGTACTGTACGTGTATTTGTATAATCATATGCACATATGTATGTAAATACATATGAGCGAGAACATATTGCTCACTAGCGCAACTTCTGATTATAAATCTATGCATAAGCATTATCTATTATTAAGTGTTCGTGTATCTTCATCCATGTATTTCCACCCTTAACAATAGAACGCCCAGCTTTTCCACATTTCGCCTTCTATCACACACACACACACACACACACACACACACACGAACGAACACACACACACACACCTACACTAAAGAATGTCCTATATACTACAATTCCCCCAAGCTGGCTCTACTGTTTATATCCTTGTTTTGTTCTCTACCGAGGATTAACCTCCCATTGTAGTAGGCTTTACCTGACTCTACCTGTACGGACTTGTATGCCGCACCCTCTTTACCCTTTTCAACTCATCACCTGACCCTACCAAAACAGTTTTTGTATGTATGTATGTTTGTGTGCATACGTGAGCGTTTGTGTATACGGACATGTGCACACTTACTGCATGTTCTTATGTTCTTATATATGTATGTATATGTATGCGTATGTATGTGCGTACGTACGTGTATATATGTATGTTCTGTATGTGAGTAAGTAAAATAAATGTGTATATGTACTGTATATCACTTACTCTCATGGTTATTTTATGATAATTTGTATTCTGCACCTGCATCATTATTGTATTTATTTATTTATTTTTTATTTTTTTGTAAACTGAGCTTACCATCTTCATATCTGTACATCTCATGTTCATCCACTAAATTGTAAAATGTGTATTTTCAGCTCATGAGGCTGCCATTCTTTAATAAACCGTTTATTATTATTTATTATTACACACACAATATCTCAACCGCTCTCTCTCTCCCCCCCCCCCCCCCCCACACACACACAGTATCTCTCTCACACACACACACACAGTATCTCTCTCTCTCTCTCACACACTGAAGACCAATTATGCCTGTGAGGTGCCAGCATTAACCCTTTCACGCACATATGACGCAGACGTTGCCAGATTAGCAATAAGAAATAGAGTTCTCTCTCTTATAATTACCTCTCCAAAATTAGTTTTCTGCCCACAGCTAACTCAAAGACAACTGCAGAGGTTGAAGTAACTAAACTAAAGGTTTCTAAATATCCCTGATGGTAACAAAGGCTTTAAAGTATCCCTAATAGGCTCAAAATCGCGTCATATGTCGGAGAGGGTTAACAAGCAGGTCTGACACACAGGGATACAAAACACCCCCATCAAATTAATTAGCATACAACCTTGCTCAACACAATTCTAATTTAACTTAGCATAGTCTAGCATAAGATAACTAAAGGAAGTATAATTTAACTTAACATAATATAATCTATTTAACCCCTTCTGTCCCGCAGTTTTTTTCATTATAAATTTGCTATATTTAGACGATTTTAAGAAGGATCTGAAATAGTAATAAGGGTTAAGTGAGATAGTTCGAAGCCTATTCATTGCTTGAGGCCCTTTTTAAACTGAATACAACCGTCTAATAGTAGCCAGAATATAGTTAAAATGACGTCGCCGGTACATAAGGGGTTAAGAACATAGCATGTGCCAACATTAACCCTTTGAGTACCAGCCACGTGTGTTATATTTTATTCAAGCTATATTTAGACGATATTATGAAGCTTAGGAATGATCTGCGGTACTTAAAAAGGTTGTTTGTGATAGTTTGAAGCCTTATTGTTGCTAGAGGTACTTCCTAATCTGCATGAAATCGTCTAATTGTAAAAATATAATGAAAAGAACGTCACCGGTACTGTACGGGTTAAGGGGAGGTTTTTAGTTGATTTTCTAGACTTCCATCAAGTTTAAAATTACTCCCCCTAGACCCCCCCCCCCCCTTTCAAGATAAATTTGTAAATTTTTCGGTAGAAAAATTTCCCGGCCGAAGGCCGGTTCCCCTTAAATTACAGGCTCGCTATCGCTCGCCAGGAAAAAATCGACACCTAAATGGCACGAATGGTCTTAAAATGGCCAGAAATGGGGCGAGGGTTCTTAAAATCGCCAAACTAATGGGGCGAACGTCTTAAAATATAAAAAACAATGGGGCTAAACATGAGGGAGAAAGGGGTCAAGAAAAAAATCCTCCAGGTGGAAATCTCCCGTTAATGCACACTCACGCAGCCTAATATGAATACAACTGTTTGAATAGTTGAAAAAATAAAGCCAACCTTTGAAAGATTGGGAGATATTATAGAGCACTGCATAATAGTTGAACAAATAAAGCCAACCTTTGAAAGATTGGGAGATATTATAGAGCACTGCATAATAGTTGAACAAATAAAGCCAACCTTTGAAAGATTGGGAGATATTATAGAGCACTGCATAATAGTTGAACAAATAAAGCCAACCTTTGAAAGATTGGAGATATTATAGAGCACTGCATAATAGTTGAACAAATAAAGCCAACCTTTGAAAGATTGGGAGATATTATAGAGCACTGCATAATAGTTGAACAAATAAAGCCAACCTTTGAAAGATTGGGAGATATTATAGAGCACTGCATAATAGTTGAACAAATAAAGCCAACCTTTGAAAGATTGGAGATATTATAGAGCACTGCATAATAGTTGAACAAATAAAGCCAACCTTTGAAAGATTGGAGATATTATAGAGCACTGCATAATAGTTTGAACAAATAAAGCCAACCTTTGAAAGATTGGAGATATTATAGAGCACTGCATAATAGTTGAACAAATAAAGCCAACCTTTGAAAGATTGGAGATATTATAGAGCACTGCATAATAGTTGAACAAATAAAGCCAACCTTTGAAAGATTGGAGATATTATAGAGCACTGCATAATAGTTGAACAAATAAAGCCAACCTTTGAAAGATTGGAGATATTATAGAGCACTGCATAATCTCATTTTGTGTCGATACTGATTAAGAGTGCGTGTATAATTATGGCTATACCCTGTTCCAAATAAGTGGGCCAAAACTCTATAACTCTATACTCACAAACGACTGGAGTAATCGAGCTATTATTTCTAATAGTATTTTCTACCATTTGGGAAGGCTCAGCCAGGGAATAGGTGTGGAAATGTACAGCCCATTTGTTCCAGCACTTTTTAAGTTATAGAGGGCAGGGTTCACGATTTCTTGCCTACCTCCTTGGAACAGGGTATAGTGAATGTATATAATTATAGATATACAATAAATAATCGAACAAGAAAGGTAATCGCCTAACTAATGGGAAGAATGTATTAAAATCTCAAAACCAATGGGGCTAAACATGAGGGAGAGGGGGGGGGGGGGGCAGCATTACCCCCCCCCCCATAAGTAAGTAGGTTGGTAGGTAAGTAGGTTAGTAGGCAGACAAGCAGGCATTTATGTGAGCGAGAATATTCATGAGGCGATTCCTCCATGTCCGCCCCATAATTCACCCTTGTATACAGTACCGGTGCCGTCCTCTTAACTTTATTCTGGCTACTGTTAAACGATATTATTCAGTATAATATGGGCCTCCAGCAATTAACAGGCTTTGAACTATCTCACATAACCCATTTTGTTACCACAGATCCTCCTTAAATTGCACACAATCGTCTAAATATAGCAAGAATAAACTTTAAAGAGATGTCGCCTGTACAGAAAGGGTTAACCACTTGCGAGTTTTAGGCGATAAGGAAGTTGGAGCCGTACACATCGATATTTAACAGAACTACCAGCTAAAGAATACGGATTTCGTACATTTATAAATTCATAAAATAAAATTCAACATACTTTCTATCCATCAGAAGCCTTCATTAGTATTGCATTTCTGTTTAATATCCATGTTTACGGCACCAACTTCCTTATAGTCTGAAACTCACAAGTGGTCAATTAAACTGTAACACACAATATCTCCAGGAAAAACATACGTGGAAGATGGTGACAAAACAAATAATAATAGTGATGGAAATATTGATGATAATTATGAGTTTGTGTTTTAGTTACGATAAACAAAAATAAGCCAACAAGATATCTCGCTCTCTCTCTTTCTCTCTCTCTCTCTCTCTCTTTCTCTCTCTTTCTCTCTCTCTCTCTCTCTCTCTCTCTCTCTCTCTCTCTCTCTCTCTCTCTCTCTCTCTCTCTCTCTCTGTTATTAAGTTGTTAACCTGGTTTTTAATCATAGTGTCACCTACCACCTATTAAATAGTGTCATTGAAGCTCTGTGTGTGTGTGTGTGTGTGTGTGTGTGTGTGTGTGTGTGTGTGTGTGTGTGTGTGTGTGTGTTAAATCTTCCTGATCACAGTTAAT
Organism: Paralithodes platypus; assembly: GCA_032716605.1. Taxonomy (NCBI): domain Eukaryota; kingdom Metazoa; phylum Arthropoda; class Malacostraca; order Decapoda; family Lithodidae; genus Paralithodes; species Paralithodes platypus. The sequence continues at coordinate 71,710,054 of CM064573.1, forward strand.
ATCTTCCTTGTCACTAGAAATATGGGTAACTCATTAAGTAAGCAACTATCAAGGATGATTAGATTAAATCAAAACAATGACCAAGACAGTATCTACAAGAAAATATCAAAGTATATGGGAATAATTTAACAGAGGAAATAAAATAACCCGAGAAATAACGAAGACTAATGACAAATGGTCAGACAAATAGCGCCGACCCAAAGGCCGGACCAAAATATATGGGTAGAAGGTGTTGCGGTGGTAATTATGGGGGATGATTTAGTGGACAAGGTTGACAGGAACGGCTCAAGACGAAGGGAACGTGGTGGGTGTGTGGTTCGCGAGTTCTCACAGCCTTCAACTAGTTTCCTACTCTTACTTTTGAATATCTAGACTCTACTCATATTTCACTCTCAAATCCGTGTTCCTGTTCTTCATGTTTCTTTTGATGTTTTTAACCCGTTCAGTATTCATGACTTTCTGACAGAAAAAAAACAAAAACAAAAACGGAACACAAAATTCTTGACTTTCTGACAAAGAGAACGAACAAAACAAAGAATTCCCGATTTTCTAAAAAACAAAGCAACTAACAAAACAAATAACAAAGAAAGCAAAGAATTCCCGCCATTCTGACCAACACAAAGGTTATTTCTGCGTACTATCTGACCACCAAGGAAGATTCCAGCCCCGAGGTGCACTATAGAATTTATGTGTGAAACTCTTAAGGTTGTGTTCACGCCCCACACCCACACCTATTATGGAAGGTTAGAGATCCTCAACACGGTGGAGATCGCTCAACTTAACCCCTTCCGGTGATGGGCTGGTCTATCAGAATAAAAGTTGAGCATTCTATGCCAAACCCATAGCATACTCTGACTGTTCCTTTTACTAATATATTTTCTAGATCTCAAGTGGCGGCATCTCTTATGTGAATTGACCACTCTACTGCCAACCTAGAAGTTGGCAGACTGGGAGCCAAAACGTTACATTTTTCCTTTGCCCCTCAACTTTCCCTTCATAATTGTTAAGGGGCACAGGGCCCTGGGTGGGGCTATGGTATCCTGGGCGTTTCCGCACCCTCCTTAGCCCCTCGCCTGGGAGCGGCTTCGGTCACCTGCGCATTCTTTAGTGATAAAGCTGGGAGGGTTCTGTGGGGGCGCTCGGTTATGGCCTTGGCCTTGCTCGGGACCTTGGGGCTGCTCGGCCAGACAGCCTGGGGAACAACAACTACCGATACCCCTTCTGTACCAGCGACGTCCTTTTCACTATATTCTGGCAACTACTATACGATTTTATTCAGCATAAGAAGGACATCTAGCAATTAAGAGGCTACAGACTATCTCAATTAATCCTTTTAGCTACCATATATCCTTCCCAAGCTGCATAAAATCGTCTAAATATAGCTAATATAATATTAAAAAGACGTCGCCGGTGCAGAAAGGATTAAGGGGACGTATTTGCTTTGGTTCTTGACCCCCTTCTCCCCCATGTTTAATCCCATTAGTTTTGAGATTGTAAGACGTTCGCCCCCCCCCCCCCCCATTCATTTGGCGATTCTAAGACCTTTTACCACATTTCTTTGTCATTAAGATGTCGATTTTTTCCTTCAGACTTCACTGAGTTACAAGAGGTTAGGGAATCATAATCTAAACTTTTTACTGGCCATCCCGTCAGAGGATAAGGACGTCTGGCGATAGATAGATAGATAGATAGATAGATAGATAGATAGAGAGAGAGAGAGAGAGAGAGAGAGAGAGAGAGAGAGAGAGAGAGAGAGATGGATAGATAGAGAGGTAGATGGATAGATAGATAGATAGATAGAGAGAGAGAGAGAGAGAGAGAGAGAGAGAGAGAGAGAGAGAGAGAGAGAGAGAGAGAGAGAGAGAGAGAGAGAGAGAGAGAGAGAGAGAGAGAGAGAGAGATCATAATGAATAAACTATGATTTAACAGATGAAAGTAACCCATTAAGGGGAGATGGTTCACTTTTTGGGCGATTTTTGTATGTATTCGTTATTTTTTGTAGTTTCCTCCTTAGGCTAGACCTCCATCTAAGTGAAAAAAAAAAAAAAAAAAATCCATTAAAATCCCTTCTAGATTAATTTGTACATTTTTCGGTAGCAAAAATGTCCCGGCTGAAGGCCGGTTCTTCCAACATTACAGGCTCACTATCGTTCGCCAGGGAAAAAATCGACACCTAAATAGCACGAAAGGTCTACATATTGACGAAGAAATGGGGCGAAAGGTCTTAAAATCGTCAAACTAATGGGCCGAACGTCTTATAATCTCAAAAGAAATGGGGCTTAACACGAGGGAGAAAGGGGACCCGAAAAACGACCCCCCCCCCCTTAAGTGGAGGCTATGTATACTATCAAAACTATTGGAGGTAAGTGAATTATATAACAACAAGAGGGGCGGTTCGTTCGTGGCCACCCCTTCGGAGATCACGGCGTCGGGCAATAGATAGATAGATAGAACCGGTGAATATACAACAGAGACGCCTTTCATCACTCTCCTCAACCATACAGTAAAGTGCTGTGAAATGGCCAGGTGAAGTTAACCCCTTCTGTGCCGGCTACGTCTGTTTAACTTAATTTTGGCTACTAATAGAAGATTTTCTTCAGTTTAGAAAGGGCCTACTACAGCAATCAACAGGCTTCGAAATGTCTCACTTAACCGTATTTACTACCGCAGATCCTTCTTAAACTGCACAATATCGTCTAAATATAGCTAGAAAACTATTGATAAAACGTCTCGGTACAGAAGGGGTTAAAGTAGTGATGATAAGCTGGGATGAGTAAAAGGGGGGGGGGGGTATTTATGTGCTCATTTATGTATTTTTTTTATTATTGTATATGTTTCCCTTCTAGACCTCCATCAAGCTTAAAATTACACCCCATAGACCCCTTCGAGATAAATTTGTATAGTTTTCTGTAGAAAAATGTCGCGGCCGAAGGCCGATTCCTGCTAAAATGTCAGGCTCGCTTTCGCTCGCCAAGAAATAATCGACACCTAAACGGCATGCAAGGTCTTAAACTTGACAACACAATGGGACGAAAGGTGTTAAAATCGCCAAACTAATGGGGCGAACGTCTTAAAATCTCAAAAATAATGAGGCTAAACACGAGGGAGAAAGGGGTCAAGACAAAAATCCCTCAAATGGAAATCTCCCCTGTTGTGAAAAGCCGAGGTTAAGTTAAAGAGAGTTAGTGATGATGATGATGATGGTTTGTGTTGTTTGTTGTGGTCTAACTCGTTACTGTGACGTCTATGGGGAGATTATTACCATATGTTGTACAGTGGCTAATATAATTCGCTGAGGAACATGAAAGCACACACTCACCCAGGTATAAATACATACACACACATGCACATACACACATACATTACATACACAGACACACATACATTACATACACAGACACACACACACACATACTGCATACATAATACTGTATTGTATATATATATATATATATGGTGACCCTGGTCTCTGGGTCTTCTCCTGGGTGACCTGGATGTGTGTGAGTTTGTGCTTTTTATCTGTGTTTATTTGTTGTTTTATGTTGTTTTGTGTTTTCCCTGTTCTTGCTCTGTCTTGAGTCGGCTACCCCCAAAATGGGGATTGGGCCTGAGCATATAGATAGATAGATAGATAGATAGATAGATAGATAGATAGATAGATAGATAGATAGATAGATAGATAAATATAGATAGCCAGAGACACACACATACATGCATATTGATGTATTTATCAATAGACATAAAGATCTATTATCATACCTGTACTAAAAACCAAGCATAAACACTAATGAGGGATGGCCGTACTTATTTGATCATTTATGTATCTTTTTATTATTGTTTAAGCTTCCTCCCTAGACCTCCAGCAAACTTTGAAAAATACCTCGCCAAGACCCTCCTTCAAAATAAATGTGTCGAAAAATGCCCCCGCCGAAAAATGTACAAATTTATCTTGAAAGAGGGTCTGGGGGGGATATTTTAAAAGCTTTATTAAAGGGTTAAAGGAACTGAGGCATGAGGCATGAATCTCCCGGCGTGAAAAGACCTAACGACTCTAGAAACCACAAACGGTAACGCAATGTGACATACGGGAGACGATATAGTATAATTTATATTACCTTGGACTGAAACATTCAAACCACAGACGAGCTGAATTATTACAAAGGTACATCTTCCCCATATGTGTTCTCATTAGCGCCATCTTGCTACCCATGGATTGTATTCCACTGAAGTAGTACAACAGGCTTATAATTATTTGCTTGTAGAGGGGGGGGGGGGGGGGGGGGGGGCTAAGCATGAGGGACAAGGGGGTCATGAATAAATAAACTTTGGTGATGTGGTATCACACAAGCTATTTTTCCGTAATTTGTTTAAGGGCAATCAGTCTAGCATCTTAAAATTAAGTTCCAACCAAAGTATATTTGAGAAATGTATACACATGAAATCCACTTAATTGCGTAGTGAGCATCGCAAAGATTGACATAAATCAATCTGTGAGAGTAATTATGATAAATGTAATTTCTGAGGTCATTAAATAGGGCAAAAGACCGAGAGAGAGCAGAGATGAGAGGCGTGAGAGATGATGAGAGATAGCGGCAGATGAAGAGCAGTGATCCGAGCCAACGGACGAGAACGAGAGATGTCGAGAGAGAGAGCATGAGATAGAGGATGCGAGGAGAGAGAGAGAGAGAGATGATTGAGAGATGCGTAGCTAGAGCCGAGAGAGAAGAGCATAGACGTAGACGGAGAGATTGAGAGAGAGAGCGATGAGAGAGAGAGGACGAGAGAGGGAGAGGGGAGAGAGGGACGATGGACGAGATATGGCGAGAGAGAGAGAGAGAGATGCGGAGATGAGATGGTGAGAGGAGAGAGAGAGAAGGAGATGAGACGAGAGGGGGAGCATGAGGGGATGACAAGAGAGACTGGAGGGACGGGGGAGAGAGATGGTGAGGGAGAAACGAGGAGACGAGCGGAGAGGGATGAGTGAGAGAGGATGGGCAGAGTAGACGTAGAGTGGATGGAGGGAGAGAGATGGGGAGAGATACATAAAATACTGTCTGCATGACCTGAATCCACTTAAAGAAGCGGCCAACATATATTAATGACCCAAGACAACTGCTCCCAATTACTAGCTCTTTAGGCGCCTCCATTAATAATACCTCCAATAATTATTTTAGCTATCGATGTAGTGACCTTGAGAGAGAGAGAGAGAGAGAGTGTGAAAGTGTTATACATTCTTTATTAAGGACGCTCTTCTTTAATCTATAAATGGATAATGTTAAGGGGAGATCATTATTTGTATTCTTGTTCATCATTATTATTACTTTTTATTTTATTATATTTTAAAGGGTGCTGGGGAGTTTGCTTTCGACTTCGCTCTCCTAGACGTCTCTTTGCCATCAAGCGTAAAAAATACTCCCTGCGAGATCAATTCCTAAATTTTTCGGTAGAAAAATTAATCATAAATTCCAGGTTCACTATCGCTCGCCAGCAACAATTCGACACGTAAATGGCACGAAAGGTTTACATATTGATAAATAAAGAAGGCAAAACGTTTTAAAATCGTCTAACTAATGGGGCGAATGTCTTACAATTTAATAACTAATGGATCTAAGCATGAGGCTCCTCCCTTGCGGAGAATGGGTGACACCTGCCTTTCAACACATTCCCACCCATTTGCTGTCAAACTCTCTAACCCAAGAGTGAACGTGGTCGATGTATGTCCTAGTCCTTTCTGCTGGCCTAAAAAAGGTTCAACTCATGGTAATCTCGCCCTCATTCCTATGACTGCTGATTAAGCAAGCCTTCAAGCTCCTTGTGGTACAGATATGTTTGACCATAAACGCACCTTTGAATGTGGCTACCCTATCATTCTGTCAATATTGGGGGTGGGGGGGGCACTTGTTAGCAAAGCTAGCACTTGTTATTATGTAGTATTTCACACCACAAAGATAATACATATGTCAACTCATACATTTTACAGTCGGAAATAGTAATGCTCCAAAATCTGCTCTAACGTAACGCCTAACTAAATTGAGACATATATGCTGACCAAGTCGGACGTCCTAATGCTAATAGGACTAGATTGGCCAAAAGACGAGGACACACACGCCCACAATAACATAATACAGCCATAAAAAAAGAACGGAAGTAATTATGGTGTAGAGAGGTCTGGGTCCTAATAATAGCTAGCGAGGGTCGTTAAGGTGGTCGATTTACTTCCTGGCGAGGTGAGAAGCGAGCCTGCAGTTAACGGAGGAATCGAGGCCTTAGCAGACGGAAGCAAATGATCTTGATGGGGTTGGGGGGGGGGGGGGGGGTGCTTGGTATCCACTTTTAAAGGTCGATGGAAGTCTCATGGAGGGAAACTCAAAATAATAAAAAAAATAAAATAATACAAATATAATGATAATAAACAAACTGATATGTGAATAACATTCATAAATGGTAGTCAGCCACAACAAGCAGACTATCTAATGAACCTAACACGAGACCCAGATAATGAGGCCAGAAGAACCGGAAGTAATTAGGGAGTAGAGAGGCTGGGTTCTTAATGCTGGTGAGGGTGCATTGAGACGTACTTGACTATAATATAAATCAGTGTCAATGGTGCAGGTGTGAATGGGATTCTTCTTGATATTCGCTAACTCAAAAAAAAGAAAAAAGAAGAAAAAAAAAGAAAAGGAAAAAAAAGAAAAAAAAAAAAAAAAAAAAAAAAAAAAATAAAAAAAAAAAAAAAAAAAAAAAAAATAAAAAAAAAAAAAAAAAAAAAAAAAAGAAAAAAAAAAAAAAAAAAAAAAAAAAATAAAAAAAAAAAAAATAAAAAAAAAAAAAAAAAAAAAAAAAAAAAAAAAAAAAAAAAAAAAAAAAAAAAAAAATAATTCTAACTAAACTATCGGGGCTCTCCTCTCTCGGGGCTTCTCATCTTAAAGCTGCTTTCAAGGCCTTCAACGTGTCCAGGACATTTTGACTCTAAACGTCGGGCTTGAATTGGCCTCCCTATCACTCTTTCTCGCATTTTGGTGGGGACAGACTTGTTACAGGCAGCAGCATTAGCTTTTGTTTCCGGCATAACTAAAGGAAAATAGAAAACACTTGGTAATGGCGTTCTCGGTTCAACACCCTGCAGTGAATAAAATAGAACAAAATATCAATACAATTTAAATTAAAAACCAAAGAGAAAAGAAATGAGAAACAAGAACAGGAGATGAAGAGAGAGTGAGAGGAGAGATGAGAGAGAGAGACGAGAGAGAGAGAGAGAAACGAGGAGATAGAGAAGCTGAGAGAGAGAGAGAGCAGAGAGGAGAGAGAGAGAGTAGAGAGAGAGCGAGAGGAGAACGAGAGAGGAGAGAGAGAGGTGGATGAGACTGAGCGAGAGAGAGAGAGAGAGAGAGAGAGAGATGGAAAAGAAAAAAAAAAAAAAAATGACATAGATTTACATAGGGTAGCCTGGCTCCACAGACTGCTTACGATCCAGCGAGGTGGTTCAGGACTTAATTCTAGTAGAGCTAGCCAAGGCTGCCCGCTTAGTAATGAAAGTTGGAAGGAACGGATAGCACAACGAATGAGGACTGTGTGAGAAGCGTAGAGGGGGAAAAAGAGCCGAAGGCAGCAGAGAAAATAGGAGAGAGGAAAGACAAAGAGGAAGATAAATGCAGGGATCGAGAGAAGGCCAAATACGAATCTAAGAATGAGAGATGTAAGAGAGAAAAGAAGAGAATAGAAGGCGAGAGAAAAAAGAGAACAAGGGCAAATACCGAATATATGAAGAAGATGAGGGAATAAGAAGAAGAGAAGATACGATGAGAGAGTAGAAGAGAGTAAGGCTAAATACGAATAATAAGAAGGAAAGATGGAGAGGATAGAGAGGAATAAGAATGAGAGGGTTAAGAGTAAGCGGAGAGAAGATGAGAGTACAATAGAGAGTAAGGAGGAAAGAGTAACCTTGTATCACATACACCCATTTCTCATTATTATAAGCGCGCGCAAAGAAAGGAACCACTTGTCTCATAGTATACTGATGATTCTTCCTTCTCTGACTCATCTCTCTCTCTCTCACTACAATCAGAATCACTCACAGCTGCACACATATTCTCTCTCTCTCGCTCGCTCTAACCCAAAAAGGTTCTAAGGTTTGAACTATGAGAACAACCGGGGTGAGGACGAGAAAAAAAATAAACTCACAGATGAACAGGGGAGAAGCAAGAGGGGGGGGGGGTAAGGGGGCGGCTAAAAATAATGGGCTACGAGGGGGTGGGGGAGAGGTGGGGGGGGGGGTGGGGGGTACGCTCGCGCTCTCTCTCTGCGCATCTCGCTCATGTTTTTACTGCCTCGCCAGAGATTCGAACCACGGACAGTCAGAACAAGACACCATGCTATAAACTCACTCTAGCCACGGCGGGGAGAAAGATAGTTAACCAGGTCCTATTTAGATTAAGGCGAGGGTGCAATCGCTATAGTTGGGTCCTATGTGTATGAAGGAGACAAAAGGGAACAGCTGTCATGTAACAAGCGTCTATCCCTAAATTTGAAAGTGATTAACGCGATTTTTGGAATTTATGGCTGGTCTATCATTAGACGATTTTATGCAGATTAGGAGGGGTAGAAGGGAAGTGAGAGGGTTGATTGGGCCACACCTTTAACCTTTTAACACCCCCATTCCTTCCTAAGCGGCATAAGAGCGGTCTAGTGATAGCCAGAATGGGCAGTTACAAATGCGACCATAATGTTGAAGGGGGGGTGCAATTAGGTGTTAGATCGGGAAGGTATAATTGCAGCAATCAAGACATGTAGACGTTCCATTCGACCACTAAGATTTTCTCTACAACAAAGAAGGGCAGGAGTTACCTGTGGTGTGCAGTAGTTATGTCACCGTTCATATGTCTGGCTCGGTGACGGGGGGCGACGTTGCTCTTCTTGGGGCTGGCGAGATGTGTCTGACTTGGATGGCACTGCAAGGGGGGCGTAGTGGATCGGTGGTGGCATTGGCCCAGAGGTGTGAGCCGCGTGGAGGCGTTAATGATTCTCCTCCCCCGTTGTCCCTATAAGAGACTGATCTCATCTCACCCGGTCGCGCTTCGGTGGCCAGAGGCCTCTGAAGCGGCTTTGGTTTTACCGGACTCCAGACTGTTCGGTCAGACAGTCTGGTTTAATTACAACCACTGTTCAATAAGATATCTTACAGTCTAAATTAAATTATGTATTGTAATCGCAAGAAACAAAATCTGAGAGAGGAAGAATTCAAAAAGATAAAGGAAAAAGGAAAGAAAAGAGGGAAAAGGGGGAAGAAAAAGAGGTAACGAGGGTAAACAGCACTTTGGCAGGGAACGGTACTTCCCTAACATGAGTACTGACCCAGCTAGAATACCACATGTCTTCCTTGTGTTAACACTCACTAGTGTTTGGGGGTTGTTCTTGTCACACACAGGTTCACGTCACATTTGGTCATTTTAATAATAAACAAAAGAAGAACAGAAATAGAGGGAAACTTGCTTAAATTAGCTGAAGTGTGGCGAAAGATGGGCTGGGTGTGAAAGGGATCTGCCGTGTGTGGGCTAATGCATGCTTGTGCTAGACTCCCGTTTTCTTGTATGTTGTGTGGACATACAGTAATGGTGCAAGTAATGTCCGCTCTTATCTAAATCTAAAATGGCTGTGACTTACGGAGAATGGAAAGGGGGGGGGACATCTTTATTTCTTTATTTTGTAATAGAACAAAAAACACGTCACGACTCACAACCATTGCTACACTAGGGCTCAGCGGTCATGTTTACTGGGAATTGCTCAACTTATTCCGTGACTTCGTGAAGTTATATATATAATTCTTTTGGCTTGTTGAGGGAGACACTCGTTACAGACATCTGCCTTTTGTCTCCTTCATAAACAGGAAAATAAATATGCTAGTTCACAGTTTCGATCTACATTTACACTATCACACATTTTACACACCACCACACACATTAACAGAGAAGAAAAAAAACAACTGCCCTGCGACAAGATGCTAAATTGGGCTCCTGTTGTGAGAGTCTTGTTGGTGGGAAGATTAAGGAGAGACTGTCCGTTTGTTGTGGTCTATTAATTCATTTATTCATATATTTTTTTAGTTTGCCTCCCTAGTAGCCTCCAGCGCAAGCTTAAAGAAAAAAAAAAACGCCTAGATACGCCCCTTGCAAGATAAAATTTTGTAATTTTTTGGTAGAAAAATGTCCCGGCGCGAAGGCCGTTCCATCTTAAAATATATCATGGCTCGCTATCGGTCGGCCAGGAAATAATCGACGACTCTAAATGGTATGAAAGGTCTTAAAATTGACAAACATGGGGCGAAAGGTGTTGAAAACGCCAAACGAATGGGCCGAACGTCTCATAATCTCAAAACATAATGGGGCTAAACATGAGGGAGGAGGTCGCATAAAAACGGTCTGCCATGGCCTCTTAAGGCCGAGTATCAAACACGAGAGCTTTTATAGTGCAACATTCGATGATCAACATTATTTTTGGCAACATTTCTTGAATATGTTTGGCAGCTTGTAATGGAAACTAGACTGATGGTAGATGGCATATTAGGTAACTCAAATATTTCAGAATGTTTACCTCATAAGCTTCTGCAAGCGCGGTGTTGAGGGAAAGAAAAAGTTATCGGGTGATACCGGCTTGAACATTCTAGGTCGCCGACTGTTTTTGAGTTTTTCCACACACTTCTTCCATTCTCAAAATGTATTACCAAAGTGTGTCCTTAAGCTGGTATTCAGTATTCCAGTATTGAACCTTTCACTC